>JAWWEE010000040.1:54201255-54275071 GCA_035221455.1 Xenops minutus | reverse complement strand
AGGGAGGGAGGGAGGGATGAATATATGGAGGGAGGGAGGGAGGGAGGGAGGGAAGAAGGGAAGGAGGGAGAGAGGGAGGAATGGAGGGAGGGAGGGAGAGATGGATGAATATATGGATGGATGGAGGGAGGGAGGGAGGGAGGAATGGAGGGAAGGATGGAGGGAAGAAGGGAGGGAGGGAAGGAGGAAGGGAGGGAGGGATGGAGGAATGGATGGAGGGAGGGAAGGAGGAATGGATGGAGGGAGGGAAGGAGGAATGGATGGAGGGAGGAATGGATGGAGGGATGAATGGAAGGAGGGCGTGACGGCGCCGCGGCTGCCCCGCCCCCTGCCCTGCAGTGCCCCGCCCCCTTCCCCGCCCTTTCCCCGCCCCCTGCCCCGCCCCGCCGTCCCCCGTGCCGAGCCTCCATTTCCCGGCGTGCCGCGCGGCGCGGGGCCGGAAGTGCGGTGCGCCGGAGCCAGGGGCGGCGATGGCGCTGGAGACCCTCTCCCCGGACTGGGAGTTCGACCGCCTCGACGACGGCTCGCAGAGTGAGCGCCTGCAGGGACGGGGGGGCCGGGGGGAACCGCCTCGGAGCGGGGGGAGGCGAGGGCTGAGCAGACGCTGCTGCCGTGCCGGACCCGCCCGCTGCATCCCCGCGGGGCTCGGCAGGGACGGACCGAGGGACGGACGGGGGGAGAAAGGAGCCACGGGAGCTGGGCGGGGTGGCCCTGCCCGGCCCCGCGGGCCCTGCCCCGCTGCCCCGGCTCGGCCGATCCTCCTCCGGCCCAGACCTTCGCCTCCCACCACCCGTGTCTGGGGGGGGAAGCGGCATTTCCAGCCCCCCATCCTGTACTCCCTCCGGGGAGGCGCCCCCGGCGAGGGCCAGGCTGCCTGCTGGTGTGGCTCTGCCGGGCACCGACCAGCCTGTCGTGGGCATGGGTTTCCCCTTCCCCTCTCCTTCCCTCTCCCTTCCCCTCTCCTTCCCTCTCCATCCTTCCCCTCTCACTTCCCCTCTCCCTTCCCCTCTCCTTCCCTCTCCATCCTTCCCCTCTCCCTTCCCCTCTCCTTCCCTCTGCCTCCTTCCCCGTCGCTTCTCGTGGCTCACAAATATTTGCAGTTCCTCCCCTGGGTGTCTAGAGAAGTCACATCGAGATGTGCTGTGTGCAGTGCCTTGTCGTGTGCAGCTTTCTGGGACGGAGTGGGGCGGTCACTTGCAGTCTGACCTTTAAATATAGTTAAATAAAAGGACCTTGCGATGCTGAAGTCTTTGGCGGCAGGTTCGTGTGCCCGTCAAAATCCACGTTTTACTCAGCCTGTGGAGGTGACCTACTTTCTAAACGGGGAAGGTATATGGTTGTCGCCCTGTAATACACACTGTGAATTGAACTGTGCCAAATTAATTATACCAGGTGTTGCTGTGAAAATATGTCACTCATGGCCCAACTGTTTCACATATAATGTCATCCCGAGGGGTGATACTGTTTATGCTGTATTCATTTAGTCTGGATTCCACTGGAAACTGAAGCTGCCCTGAGCTGAGCTTTTTATCAGTTCTCTAGTTGTGGAAAGGAAAATGCAGCTTTTTGCTCACAAAGCCGGATCTGCACTAGTTTGACCGTGACCTTAAGTGCAGCTACAAGAAATTTACATGATATAATATGCTACATTACCACCATCTTGAAGGTGAATAGGCTGATCTTCCATCGAGAGCAGCACACAGCATTCTTGTAGAGAAAAATTTTGTGACTTAAAAAGCGTTTTTTTGGTTCTTGTTGTTTAGTTTCACTTTGTGTCACTAACCTTTAGCAATTACAACCTTCTCAACTGAGGACACAAGATACTAAGTAAGTCTGGTTTGTTGCATCTCTGTCCTAGATAAGTACGGTCATGGCACTTGGATATCCTGCTGTGGAAAAGTTAATTGAATTCTGATATTAGTGATTTTATGGAAGAAGTTAAGATTAGGTTGGGGGACCTGTGCTGCTGAGGTGATACCTTGCATAGTTTCAACAATAATGCTTTATCACCTGCAGAGAAACTAAATCAAACTTGATGGTAAACAGATTATGCCTCATGAAGTATGTATGCTGCTCTGAAAAAAAAGATTATGTCTACTTTTTATTACTTCGTTTTCTTCATCCATGTGAGCCAGTTTATTTAGGAAAATTCTTCTGCACCTTAAAAAGCTTCCCTCATCTCCAAGTAATTTTGTTATCAGTTCAACCCTGCATATCTCTGGCTAGCTAAGAGCTTTCACTCTCTTGTCTCTCTAAGGTAGTGAGGAATTATTCACACCTATCTCTTATTTTACAGATGTTCAGTACAAGGTGGCAATTTGATGTCTATCAATAATTAAGTATTTGTAAATATTTAATGCTATGTTGAGCCATATTGTTGTTCAGGTCCATCATTTGGCTGCTGGAAAGGTGACAGCCTGTGGGTGTCTAGCAGAGCACTGTTGTGAGGTTTTGTTTGAGAAATGCACGTTTCGTAGGGAATTCATTTGAACAGCAGTGCCAATTTCCTACTCATGTATGATTTGGAAGCTTTTTCTGTTCTTCCTGTAAAGCCCCAAAGTCTGTCAGTTTGTCTGCTCTCAGTTTGTCTTTTGTGTGAAGGGAGGAGATACGATTGTGGGAATACTAGAGAATACTTCTGTATTAATGTCTCCATGCTCCAAAATTTCTAGCAGTAAAGTGCTGAAGCTGACATGGTGCTACTTAAACTCCGTTCAGCAGGGCTGTGCATCTCTTGGTGTTTTACTGGTTTGCTGCAGCAGAGCTTCCAGAAGATGTGCTGGAAGGAACCTGAAAGATGAGATGAATCTGATGGACTAGAATAGCATGATGATACAACTCAAGGGCTCTGCATCAGTGCCTGGAGTGCATACTGCTGATAGGAGAGCATTTTGTTTACTTTTTGTTATTTGTTTACGTGAAATTTTGTCTCCTCTTTGGACAAAGCGTGTGTGCTGTCTAGGCTGAATAAGATTTGCAGTCTGTGTCTCCTTATGGTTGGCATTGCTGCTGTTTTCAAAGTAGTGTCTTAAAATTAGTTCAGGACTTCACTGCAGTCATTTTTCCTTCTTAGTCTCAACCTTTCTCTGCATAGTCCTTCTCGTATTTTCCTTATGAATTTGTCTTTATTCAGTCCTCTCCTTCTGCCTGGTGCAGTGTCTCAGTCAGATGTTTTCTTTCTGTACAAAATGTTTAAGTGATAAGTGATTCAACAATGCTTTCCCAACAAAGTAGCCATCAACTACTATTTGGTGCAGTTATTTGCAAGAAAGATGAGTAAGAGGTTGAATGTGCAGAATAAAAGAATATATTATTTTTAACTTTCTAGACCAGTGTACTTGCTGAAATGTGAAAAGGGCACATGTTAAAGTTAGGTGAAAGTTGAATTCTTGTTTAAGAAATGTTCAGTTGTTCAGCTGACCTGCATTCTATAACTTTTTTAGATAATCCTATTTTCAACAAATAGCAAAAAAAGCTGTTAGATTTGTTGTCTAATTATGGGGAAGACACTTTAGTCTTCACATGGAAAAGGGTTGTACTTTCTTACTGAGCGTAGAAGCCTTGAACTGTAATCATTCACTCTGCAGTTCAGATTATGCAGCTAAGTCAGTAATTGTATATAATTTGGGGAGGAGTGGGGATTGTCTTAATGTGGGAAGACACAAAAAGATCAGAATAGAGGAAATGAAACACCTACTGGACCAATTGCTTTAGACTCCTTGCCCCTGACACTTAGCAGGACAACTGTGCATTTCAGCATCTAGCAGTAGAAAAATTCTGCTTGAGGACGGTGAATTTGCAAGTGGGGAAAATGATTAAAAGCTTAAGCTTCCCATATAATGCCCAAATAACTTACTGAGATGCAGCAGGGAGAAGTGGAAAGAGGATTGCTGGTAATTCAGTTGCTACTCAGGCCAAAATAATTAGACCCATTGCCTCAAAGTTCTAATATAATTGTATAAGTACTGGTTCAGATGATGGGTAGAATCACCCATTGTGTTACAATTTCTACAGTCATTTCTTTGCTCAGCATCCTATGTGATTGTTAAGATCTTAGTTTGACAATATATGTACCTCTATAATTTTCTGCAAATCACTTAGATGTTTGATATTCTTTAAGTAGTATTTGAATTTCATTTAAACTGACACTAACGTACAGAATTGTTTTTAAACAAGGAAGAACCTTTTATTAAAGCAGCAGTTCTAGTAAGGAAACTGCTGCAGCAAAATGAGGAATACAGGACTAAAGCTAAATAGCAACAGATTCAATACTTTTTAATAATTTTTTTTGGTATTGCAGTTTATTGAATTGTCCATAAAACTGTATAAATGTTATCAATTCACAGAAATTCATGCTGAAGTGCAGTTGAAGAATTACGGAAAATTTCTTGAGGAATATACATCTCAGCTGAAAAGAATTGAAGATGCTTTGGATGACTCTGTTGGAGATGTTTGGGACTTCAGTCTTGATCCTATTGCTTTAAAGGTCTTCTTATACTTAATGTACATTGCAACTGTTACTTTCCTAGTTTATCCTTCCCTTAAAAGGCTGAGAAGTAAAAGCTTGATGCATTCGTGATCTTAAAGTCTTGACTTTTGTGTTTGAGAAATCTATCCAGCACTATTTTAATTATCAAATAATTAGTAAATTGGTGCATATCACAAGAGAAGATGCTTTCATAATGTTATTTTCTAGTCTTTTGGATACTAGTGGAAGTTAAATGAATTTCTAATTCTTCATGCGTCAGGGAGACTAGTTCCAGCAAACTTTTTCCCTGTGGGTGTTAGGGTTTTTATCTGGCATTTGGGGTTCCTGGCAAACTCACTAAAAGTTGTAAAACCACAGAGTGAACTGTGTGTATATTTATAGCTTGTGTTTTGACTTAATGGCCTTGGTACAGTATTTGCTATCTTCCAGAGGTGGCTGTTTTCTTGGTCATAAGTTCTCTGTCCTCTGTGGGGCATTATTTTTTTCTCTTCACTGAATTTGCAGGCAAAATTTAAAAGCACTTCTAATGCCATGTGGAACTTGTTTGTGCTGAAGGTGCATTCTCAAGCAACTGTCAGTCTGAATAATTTGAGTAAATTATGTAGGTCCACCACAGTACTGGATGTATATATACTAGTCAATATCATGGCTGACTTCAGTAGAAAATACCAGTGCCTGCATACAGATATATTTTCTGCTTCCTATTTCCAGCATTTGGGATTCTTAATTCATGTTTTATGTTTCCTGAGTTCTTTTTTTCCCCTACACGCTCCTTAATGAACATGTTTTTGCTTTTCAAGTTTTTTAAGTAAGTTGTTTAAAATGCTACAAAGTGTACTTAGTTATTTGCTTCTCTGTCTAGAGCGAAAGGTATTTCCATGTAAATGCGAAGAGCAAAGGTTTCCTGCAGTGCAGGTTTTCAGTAATTGCAATTATTGCTCTCTTATTGCAGACCTTATTTGAGATTAAACTGGGGGGAATACGTGTCTGGTTGGATAAATGTAATTTTGACCAATGTTTTCTAAAGTTGTTAATTTGTTTGTTTTGTTTGTGACTTTTTATTTATTTTTATTTTTATTTTTTTCATTTTCATTTTAGCTTTTGCCATATGAACAGTCCTCCCTACTGGAGCTCATAAAGACAGAAAACAAGGTAAGCGCTTTATGCTTAAAAGAGAAAAAACTTTTTCTACCTAAAACCAAGCCCTCTAAATGTGAATATATTTATAATCTGTGTGGTTTTTCCCTCTTTGAGTCTAGGTTCTAAACAAAGTAATAACTGTGTATGCTGCTCTTTGTTGTGAAATCAAGAAGTTAAAATATGAGGTAAATTCAGCTAATTTTTATTACTACAAATGAAAGTGTTTGCAGATTGGCAAGCTGATGTACAGATTTATTCTTTAGCAGTAAAGAAACAAGATATGATGTCTAAATAATTTTTGTAGCATGATTACATATATTCTATTTATTAAAAAACAAATTTCTGCTTTTGTTGTTAGGCAGAAACTAAATTTTATAATGGCCTCTTGTTTTATGGAGAAGGAGGTAAGTAGCTCCCTTTACTGTAAAAAGTTTGTAGTTTTAAGTTACTGCTTCAGGTTATTAAATGCTACAAGAACTGTAATTTTATATTATGGATACATGATTTTTGTGTCTTTAACTGATGCACACCAAATAATGAACTTTGAGGTTATAGGGATATATGTTAGTGTCTTGTAACTGTCTTGAGTTAGCCTGAGATAATTAATAACGTTTATCAGTAAAGCTCTGTTACCTGCACTACGTATTGTTACATGAACAGGAAAATTTGTTGCAGCCTCCTTTATAGGAGAAGTAGGGAGTGTGGGCTGCTGAGGTTGTATTAGATGTCTAACATACAGCTTGCCTACTGCAGCAGCTGTTTTTCCAAGTGTAGCATTAAAAACATGTATTTCACATGTAAATGCATCCTAAACCAACTTATTTCCTACTGGGACTAGGTTTTACGTTGGTTATAGTGAAACAATAAATCTCTGATTTGATTGTAATGAAACAATAAATCTGTGATTTGATTGTAATGAAACAATAAATCTGTGATTTGATTGTAATAAAACAGTGAAACCATTAATAAATAACTTGGCCAAAGTCCTGCCTACTTTAGTTATGCAATCACTTATTCCAAGAGAAGTTGGAGTGTGTTAATGTCACCTGCCCTTCAAGTGCAGGTAACAGTACTCACACTACTGTCTAGACCCTGATGTAAGACAAGGACAAATCATGGCAAGTCACTTCAATTGAGAAATCATGAGATCCTGCTTTAGGTGAAAGCTGCTTCTTGTCTTGGACTTAAACTGGTAACTCCTCTGAATGACTGGCCTTAAGCATCCACCTTATAGGGTGGTAGTGTGGGAATAAGCACAGACCTTGATCTTGAGGGAGAATATATTAGTGAGTTGATTCAGAGACCTATCACCCAACTTTATTTTTTATTTCAGTAATTTGAGGGGAAAAAAAAGTCTTTTCATAGCAGAAGGTAGAAGGCCTTTTTCAATGCTTTTCAAGAGCCTTGACTGTAACAGAAATATCAGGCAATGCAAAATCTTTGAGCTAGGGACTGTTTATCATTTTTTTAAGAGCTATATAAGGTGACTCTTGTGGTTAAGGAACATGTAAAAATGGGGGGGTTTATTGTGTGTGTGTTACTTTGGTGGTTTTTTTTCTTTGCACCTTCTCGTGTTTTATTAGACATGGTAGTAAAGATTTTTGAAGTCATTGCTGCCAAAATGATGCTAGGAGATCCCTTAAACTTCTCCACGTCTCTCGTATGAAGTCACACTATAACAGATTAATGTATTACAGCAGCAGTTTGTTCCTGGTGGGTGTTGTGCAGGGAATACTTGGGAATGGCAGGAATGGAGAGGTCAGCCTTCTTTGGGTTAGGTAGGAATGCAGAAATTATGTGCTCCACTTTCATATCCCTACTTGTAGTGTTTGCTTTGATAACAGCAAGCTTACTTGCTTTAAACAACTGACAAAATTACTGGCTCAAGGATGGATGAAATTTAAACAAATACTGTGCTGGCTTTTTCTGTCCCTGTAAAGAAACAATTTTTCCCCATCTTGTCTTTGCAGTGGCCGGGGCTAGTTTAGGAACTTTATTAAATAGTTAATTGGATGGGGGTTTTTGGGACATACACAGTAAAGATGATGTAAAATGTGTAAAGGGGAAGCAATATTTAGTATCTTGTCCCAGAACTCCATCTTAGAGAAGTATGGAGACTCCTTTAATCTCTATCTGTTCTGAAAAAACTTATTTTATGAAGCAGTAAGACCTGCATTTCTTAGGCAGGTAAACTTGCAATTGTAAGTCTTTTTTGGTCAGTGGCCCAATAGAAAAATCTCAAGTCTAGAGCATCAATCTGTAATCACATTAAAAATACAGTATTTTGTTAGGTAGTGTTAAAACTGTTCCAGATGACTGAAACAATTTGGCATTGGTGATGTAATTACTGTATTTCATAGGATTCTGTTAGTGTTCTGTGTCATACAGATAATGCTCTGAAGCTGTGGTGATATGCCAGTTCTTTTGTGTAGGATGATATGTAGGCAAAAGAAAATCAATTTCTCAAGGAAAGATTTTTCTTCTAGTTAGACACAGTGTATTTTTTCAGTAAATAACATCCAGATGTTCCTTGCAGTATAAATACCTAGTGCTTTTATGCAAACTTTTGTATGAAGTTACGTAATACATGTGACTTTAAAGAATTATGTTTTGTATTCTTTATTTTCTTCCAGATGATGGAGATACTTTTTTCTGTTTTGTATCTAATTTATAAGCAGTGCAATTTTTAATGAGAGAGAAACTTAAAAAGTAAGTCCACCTTAGGGAAGCGAAGTTAAGAGTTTTTGAGTCCCCATCGATATGCTTCTAGTAGTGCACTCCACTTGTATGACAAACAAATGGCTTGGAGGGCAAGCTTCAATCTTAATTTAATAGGTGTAACACAGGCTTTTCAAAGTGTTGACAAATGTTTCTCTCTTAAGCCACAGATTCCAGCATGATGGAGGGAGATTGCCAAATCCAGATGGGAAGATTTGTTTCTTTCTTGCAGGTAGAGTATGTTTTGATTTTTTGACAGCAATTATAAAGTTAATTTTGCTTGCCAAGTGGTTTTAACAGTCTGCCTTATCCTGTCTGCATCTTGCTGAAAGGCATTGCAGTAATTTGATATGTTACTATGTTTTGCCTGCAGACCTGTCACAACCAGCTGAAGTATCACACATTGTTTTGAGGGTTTTTTTTACTTGTCTCTGAAAGTCTAATGAGAGAAGAAATTACACTTTGTGTAATTGCTCAAAGAAATTAGAATTTACTTAAGAAAATTTCAGTATGAGAAGATAAATTCTGGTTGTTTTCATTTGATGGTAAGGTTAAAGATGGCTATTTCTGTGAGTTTGATTAGCCAGTTTTGGTTTTCACTGAACATTGGAAATGGTTTAATTTTTTTATAGGTGTTTTTGTAGCTGATAGAAGAAAACAAAATTAAAACATGTACCTGGAAAAAATTGCTTGTGATTAATCCAAATTTTTGTGGAAGAACACTCATTTCTTAAACAGTTTGGTTGTTCAGGGTCCTTTGCATGAAAACAGGATCTGTTTTTCTTCTGAGGATTTCCTGTGCTCTTGAGTTTCTATCTGCTGTGGAGTTTTTTGTCCTTGATATAACTTAAGCGACTGTCCTGTTCCCAAAAATGTGTCTATTTTTATGCAGTACTGCTTGTCATGAAATATCTGTGTTCAAGCAGAGAATATGCAGGAAGTTTCTAGAACGTTTAAACAAATTCTAGTTTAACAAAGGCTAAAATTTCTCTTCTTGCTGTATAGTAGCATGGCAGTAGTCATTAACTGTATTGTCTGTACTATGTAGTTGCTAATGTGCATGTGCTTTTAAATTGGACTATTTGCTGACAATTTTTAAATGGCAGCTGGGGCTCCCTCCCCACGAAACATGATCTCTGTTGTCTATTAATCCATTCCTTTGGAGTCTGTTTGCTTATTTCAGCTGCATTTGTTAGAGCAATACAAGTATAAGAAGTAATGTTTTGTGAAAACTAGTGACTAATAGAAGGCAGAAGCCCAAATATGATCTATTTTTGACAGAGAGGAAGACAGCATTCAGCTGTTAGCCAGTCTTCTGGCAGGAATGGCAGGCTGGCTTGTTAGCCGGTGTGGGCTGTCTGCTCTGGAGCCATCTGTGTGCTGACTGGCCAGACTCATCACACCCTAACTTTTCCCCAGTGGGATTATAAGGTGCATTAATGACCAAATATTACTGCAGTTAAGGGAAACTCAGATTAATTTATCCTGTTGCTCAAGGAATGCCATGTTAAAATCCGTTATAGAAATTAAGATAGTCTTCTACATGGTTAGAGTTGACATGTTTCTACTCATCATGGGTTATGTAATCAAGCTCAAGTTCTGTTTTAGTCAACAAACCTCTCAAAGACTTTGACTTTCTTTGTTTGTTTTAAAGCAATACTATGTGGCTTGTCCCTCATGGTAGGTACAGGCTTCTGTGCTGATTTCTAATTTGAATTTGACTATCACCAGCTCCCAGAGAGTGACTCTTGAATTTTGTGGGGAAAAAGCAGAGCCTCTGCTACCAGGGATATTGTCCCTTGCAAGTACTTGGACACTGTTGTCAAGTCACTTCTTACTGTCTTTGATAAATTGAAGCAATAGTATAAATACTCAAAGTTGTGCTGGAAGCTTCTGTTTGGTAGTTTCTTAGCTTAGTCCCAGATTCTTTTTCAGAGCTGTTAGTAGAATGTTTACCATCTTCCTGTAGGTCTGCCTGCTGACTTGGATTAGGGATGTAGTTGGAGGTTGGGCTGCAAGTTCAGCAGTTTATGTTCAGTATTTTTGATGCAATGACAACTTGTGTATGAGGAGGGTCTATACATACATATGCATTTTATTTTCTTGTATTTCAGGAGCTGTCTTGCTTTGTTACCCGATGTTACGAAGTGGTGGTGAATGTAGTGCATCAGTTGGCTGTTCTATATACCAACAACAAGTAATCCCTAAAATGCTGTATTGTTATAACATAGTTAAATGTATAAAATATGAATCTTCTGTTTAAATTATGGTCAGTTTTGGAATATTGTTGTTTAGAGATATGGATAGTTCTCTGATGTGCAAATTTGAGCTTCATAAACTATTACGGAAGTGGTTTTGTGTTATTTTCAGAAAAAACAATGCTTAGGTATGAGATGCAAGAATTCTATTTTTTTATCATTTTTTTGATGGGACAATTAGTCTTTACGTTTGAGATATTTCAGTTTTTTCATCCTTGCTCTGTTTGAGTTTCCTCCTGTTGTCTGATACAGCAGACACCAGTAACTTCAGAAGCTTAAAAATCAGATCACTTCCACAGTCTGTTTCAAATATCTAAGTTTTGGTATATATTTTCCAGGGAACAACTGTGGTTTTAACACCTGAAGTTGAGCTTACTAAGGGCTGTTTGGTTTAGCTCCTTTGAAAACTGAGGAGGGTTTAGTTCTTAATAGAGTTATTGGATTTAGCTTTGAATATCACTGCAGGACTCTTGATTCCTGCTCCATGCCCCAGTAGCATAGCATCATTCTTCTCAGTTCTATTTGTTGCTTCTATTTTTGCCTTATACCACAGCACAAGGAAGACTTTCTATGTGGTGCTGGATGTGTAACTTGGACATGGCTTGATTAAATATGTGAAGTGATTTTGTGTTTTGGGCCCCAACGTTATGTGCATCAAGGGTACTTGTCATTAGCATAACTGAATTGGGAATTGCTGAGGCACATATGCACTGAATACAGTCGGTGCTTTGAACCAGTCACATGCTGTACATTTAAAAATACAGTATTAAATCTGATTATAGCACACAAATTTCACAGTGTATACTTTTATTCAGGTTTTGAGGTTCTTTTGTTTCCTGAAGTTACTATACTGATGAATAAAAATTTACCCCAAGAAGCAAAGAACACACCTGATACAGAATTGATAAATATGATCTGTTCCGAGGATTAAAAATGCATTAAAATATTTATTTTTTTAATAGGAATGCACCTAAAATTATAGAGACGTCTGGAGTTCATTTTCAGGTGGGAACGATTCAGAGCTCTTTTGCTTTTGTTAATATGTGTATGACTTGATCATTAACCCTGAGAAAAGCAGCAAGCAAGTGACTTTTGAGTACAACTTTCAATTTGGAATCTCCTGTAAAAGTTTTATTTTGTTAATCAGCTTTTTCTGGCCTTTATGTGGGAAGGCTGGTATCTCCATCTCTGTCATATTCTAGCTTTCTTAACTGTAAAGTGTTTGCATGCTTCCTTATTGCAGTATGTTCTTCTGCATATAGACAATTTTAAAAATCATATCTCCAGTGTCAAAACAGATCAGTGAATTTAGTTTGCATGTAGACACTACTTTTATGTTCTTTGTGTCACTACAAGAAATAAAAAATCTTTAAGCAGCCAAACCATGAAATCCCCTATTTAACTCTCGAGCTGATGTCTTGTTGGCTGAAAATATATTGAAAGGAACTGAAATTTTATATGCCACATATGACAGCAATAAACTTTCTAATAAGTACAGTCCTTTTCCTTTTTTTTTTTTTTCCACAAACAGGCAATGTATGAGCATCTAGGAGAGTTACTCACAGTTTTGATCACTCTGGATGAAATAATTGACAATCATGCCACACTAAAGGATCACTGGACCATGTATAAGAGGTATGTCTCTGATGTGAAAAATACCCCCAATGACACAAAAGATGAAAGCATGTCTGTCTGTGTGGGAGTGTCAGGTTTGGAACATGGATTTTTGGAAAACTCTTTAGAGTTTTCCTGAAATTTCAGTGAAGAACAGGGCTAAGCCCCCACAGTGTCCTTCTAACAGCACAAGTAAGTTTTTACAGTGCTGAATGTTACATTTACCATATGCAGTAAACATCTTGGCAAACAGAGTAGTAGTTGGTGGGGTTTAAAATATATTCAGTAAGAAATTTAGTTGTGTACAGAACTGATCTAAGACTACACCTGTTCTATACTGATCATGGGAATGGGCATGCAGATTTAAGAAAGAGTGCTATCTTAAGTACAAGCTGAAGAGTCAACAATTACAAAGGTAGTTAAATTAGTGGAATAATAACTGTTTCGTGAGAACTTAAGTGGGAGTTACTCAAGTGCAGGTTGCTTGTACAGACCTAGTGGATTTTTGTGGGATTTTTTTTTTTTTTATTTTGGAATTGCTGATAAGGGCACATGTGGACAATCAAAATGTATTATCAAAATAGTACAGGATATGATAAAATTGTGAATGTGTTTTTAATTGTCTTGTATGTATGTGTTTCCTACCTATTTCTTACAGGCTTTTAAAATCTGTCCATCACAACCCTTCCAAGTTTGGGATTCAGGAAGATAAACTAAAGCCATTCGAAAAATTGCTGTTAAAACTGGAATGCCAGTTACTTGAAGGAATGATATTTCAGGTAATGAAATTAATGTTCCTCAGTATGATATGACAGGGAAAACTTACATGAAAGCAACACTCTTAAGAATGGTTGGTTTGTTTGCTTGTATTTTGGTTTTGTTCCCATTACAGTGATGTGTGAATTTGGCTCTTGCATCTGTGCATGGGAGGAGAAAAAGGGGTCTATTGTAACATCCTTCCTTGCTCTTCTCATATGCTTGAACTGTGCCAAGCTTTGAATGGTAGCAGGAAATTCTGACTGTTTTGCAGAATTAGAGAAACACAGACAGCTTGGCAATGGGACTGTGTATTATCAGGAAGTCTGGTTTTGTCCACGTAATAGTGAGCAGACTTACATAGCATAGTTCCACTTCATTTTAGCTGCAAATTAATTAGTCTCCTCAGTAATCTTTAAAATGTGTTTTGTGATATTTTTCCTAGCATATGAGACAGGTAGCTTCATTAGGAATGGCTTTAGTGGTACATACCCCTGAAACATGTAAGGTGGATGAGAAGGATTATTACACTTTCCGTACAGTTAACCTAAATGTGTTCATATGAGAAGCCATCTTTTTTTAGGAAGATGTGTATTTGAGGCACAGAAATTGGATGTTGTGGCATAGTGGGCAGAGGATAGTGTTGTTGAATTTGCTCAGAGCAGTCAGTTGCTCAGTTCTTGGGGTTACAGTGGCATAGGGAGGAAGGGTTTGTTCTGTAAAAGCCTTCCAAAGGGAAATTATAGGTAAATAGTAAAGCACAGTTTGACTTATTCTTTCAAAGGACATTGCTACCAGCTATCTGTTTTTCATCTTATATTTCCCTAATGTTGCATTAGCACAAAGTCTTCATTATATGGTTGACATATCAGTAGGGTTTGACTGGTATTCATTCAGGAAGTTTCCCCTACTGTGCTGTAGATGCCTCCTCTGAACAAAAATACATTAAAATTATGTTCAAATGCAATTCCATTAAAGACTTTTCTATTATCTTTAGAAAGTATGAAACTTGTCTCTATTTTTTTACTATTGTGGGGGCTTTAGTAGCTTTTTTAAACCACAGGCAGTACTGTATGATTTTATGCTACCAGATCATAAACAACATCCTACAAGCAGCTTGCATGATAATCTTGTTTAGGTAAAGGGTAGTTAGTAACATAGTGTAGTAATACAAATATGCATCTAATTATTCATCAAATGTTTTCTTTAAAAATGCACCTTAAAGGAGATGGGAAATAAGTAAAATGGAATTTTGAATATCGGGTATAAGAGTTTTTAAATATTTTTTGTTATTATACTAAAAAATATAAGCATAGTTAAAAATCTCTATGTTGTAGAAGTTTGACTTACTGCAGCTTAGTCTTAAATCAGTGTGCTCTTCCAGTATCCTTCTCTTGAAAATCAGTACTCTTTTGGGGTCCAGAATTCATGACATTATCATTATACTTTTTTCCCCCTTTTTGCTCAGGCCTGTATAGAGCAACAATTTGATTCCTTAAATGGTGGAGTATCAGTGTCGAAGAACAGCACATTTGCTGAAGAATTTGCTCATACTCTCCGCACAGCTTTTGCAAACGTTGAAGCCAAACTTGGTAATGCAAGCTCATGCTTTTACTTCCAGCTTCTCTGTTTCTAAAATTGTTTGTATTTTTTTGTCTGGGAGTAGACTTAACAAAAGGTGTATTTCTGCAGGTGAACCTTCAGAAATTGACCAGAGAGATAAGTACGTGGGCATCTGTGGCCTCTTTGTACTGCATTTTCAGATTTTTCGGACTGTAGACAAGAAATTTTACAAGTCATTGTTGGATGTCTGTAAAAAGGTGAATGCTTTATTCTTTTGTCAATAATTAAGAGGGGAAATAAATCTTTAATAATGAAGTAAATAATTTTCTTAGTTGAACAGCATAGCACAGACTTGGGAAAACAAAGAACACACAATTAAAAAAGTCAGAAAGCAGAATTAAGATTTTTCTACTTTTTATAACTCACTTTCCCCTGCCATTTTCTTCTAAGGATGGTCTAAAACTTGTGCACTCACATAGCAGTAAAGTAAAATAACCCTAATATGATACTGAGGACAAAAAACTCTTTGAGTACTCTGGTGCTGAATAAATACTGTGTGTTCTGATCTTGGCTATAAACGTGCCTTTTGGAAGACCTCGAAGTCCGAATATGTTTGGGGCTTTTTCATATTGGATGGTGTTAAGAAATTATTAAATTCTCTAGTGCTGTTTAGAGTCGCTGAGAGTGGTGATAACTTTGCCTGCAGTGTCTTTAGTGGACTTCTAGGGAAGAAGCTTTTTTTTTAACATGAATGCAATACTTTGCAGAAAACAGTTATGCAAAAATAAATTGAATTGTGTGTTTTGGCTTAAAAGAGGCATAAGAAACATGCATGGTGGTGTAGTATTTTTGTAGTTGATTATGTTTACTGCTACTTGGTAGTATTTCCTCCCTGCTTTTTTTTTTGTCTTTACAGGTGCCAGCCATTACATTAACAGCTAACATTATCTGGTTTGCTGACAACTTTCTGATTCAGAAGATACCATCTGCTGCCAAACTTCTGGACAAGAAAAGTATTCATACAGTTAAAACGCAAAGGGACAACTTTCTACAGCAGAGGGCACAGTCACTTACCAAGTATGCTTCCTAAATACTGCTTCATGATGCTGTTTGGCAAATAGTGCATAAACTGTGGGTTTCTGGGTTTCTTCATTCAGTGTACTAGTCTGTTGTGTGGTGCTGCTCAGTGGTGCTAAGCGCCTGTTCTACTTCAGTGTTCTACTTCACTGCAGCAATGTGTGCATGTGTTAGTGTTGCTGCAAAAGGTTTTGGTCAAAACTAAGCTGTTTTTCTTGTCATGCTTTCAGAAAAATGTATATTTTGACACCAAAATAACACTCTTCCTGGAAGTTCTAAATATTTGTTTCAGTTACTTCTATTTCCATACTTTCAAATTCCTTTGTATTTTAAACTAGTGTCTAGTAACCTGAGGTGCTCTGTTTTCTATTAAGGCTCTCTGCTTTGTATGTGTTTATGGAGGTAAGTTGCTATTAGGCTTATAATTGAGTTTTTCTCTGCTCGGTGATGATACTTTCTTTGCAAGCATTTCTTTCTTTATGACTGTTTTCATTGCTTGTTTAGTGGTCTTTGAAATTATTTGTATTTGAAAAAAAGCTTCTCTTGTGCTCTGCATGTAGTTTGCAGCTCACATCTTTCTCTTCTAAAATATGCTTAAAGATAAGATGGAATTTTTTTACTTGTTAAGAACGAGTGTACTGCATAGGAGGATAACAAGGCTAAAGTTTCTGCTTATATTTCAGGCCAAAACAAGAAAGTGGAAACTGGGTCTATGCCATAGCAGTAAAACTTAGATTTTTCATGTTGTTTTCCAACTCTTTAAGCAAGCTGGCAGAACTGAATTGGAGGGAAGGAGGAAAAGCAGCTCTGTGCCTACGTGATTCTCTGACATATTCTTTTCTCTACTACCTTTTTTCAGTTCATCTCTTTCTGGTTATGTCCTATATCCACAGAAAGATTTAAGAGCTCTGATTCATTCCTTCCTGGACTTTAATTCCTGGATGGGGCATAACTGTACTGCTGCTTTGATTCTGGTCTTGGGCAGCAGTACAAGTCTTAATCTTAAGAAGTTGAGAAAAACATCTGGTAATTACAGACATTTCACAGAATCATAGAATCATTGAGCTTGAAAAAGACCTCTAAGATCATCAAGTCCAACTGTTAACCCAATTACTTCTAAGTCCGCCATTAAACCATGTCCTCAAGTGCCACATCTGTGTTGCTTTTAAAAGCCTAAAGGGATGGTTACTCCACCCTTTCCTTGGACAGCCTGTTCTAGTGCTTGACAGCCCTTTCGGTGAAGAAATTTTCCTAAAATCCAATCTAAACCTCCCCTGGCACAGCTTGTGGCCATTTCCTCTTGTCCTGTTGCTTGAGAGAAGAGACTGACCATCACCTCACTAAAATCTCCTTTCAGGCAGTTGTAGAGAGTGGTAAGGTCTTCCCTGAGCCTCCTTTTCTCCAGGCTGAACAACCCCAGCTCCCTCACAGGACTTGTGCTTCTGGACCCCTCAGCAGCTTTGTTGCCCTGCTTTCTACACACAATTTCAAGGATATTGTAATAAAATCCAGATTTGGTATCTCTTGATTTGAATAGTACAAGTAACTTTTTCTTGCCCTTTTACAAATCCTTGCACTGCTTTTGATAATTGGACTATTGCCTTAAATATGAGCATTCTTTAAGGTGTAACTTTTGGTAACAGAATCCGTGGCTCAAGTATGTTCCTGCTACAACTGCTGCAACAAGTTGTATTGCAGTGGCACAATTTGATAGCATGGAAAAAGATTTTTATAAAAGTGAACTCTAAATGTTTAAATATAATTAGTGTAATTCAAGCAGATAAACTTCTGTAGAAGTACGTTACTTAAGAGCAGTCCAGTCTGTCACTGATGTAATAACAAGTTATATTTGTGTGTGTGTGTGTGTGTGTATGAATGAACAGAAATTCAAACTTGGGTGAAAAAATTTAACACCAGTGTTGGACTTTTTTGTCTACTCCTTAAAAGTATTTTCTACACAGTTTTATTTACTATTTTAATTTAAGGAAGTGTAGTATATGTACTGCTAGGAGGGCTATTTGTTCTCTTGAAAGACAGATTATTTTTGACTCATTGTACAGATATAACTGGCAGACTAATCCTTACCTATAGAGAATTGAAATGTAAGTGTGCAGTTCTGATACTTTTGGGAATGGTGAGTTGTTAGTTTGGGGACTGAATATTTAACATATTCCACTTGGAAGAATTTTAAGTTCTGGAAAGAGAAAAGAAAATCTTCATATTGTTCTTATTTGAAGTGAACAGCGTTCTGTTTCCTTCCCCAGAGATATGCAGTCATACTATGTTTTTGTGAGTTCATGGATGACAAAAATGGAATCTATCTTGTCAAAGGAGCAACGCATGACTAAGTTTTCTGAAGATCTTTCTAACCGCTGCAATGTCTTCATCCAGGTGTGCAGTCTTTTAATGTGATGTAGCAAACTGATTTTGGTACAAGTTGTTGAACATGAAAATGAAATCACGGGAGTTCTGTGATCTTTGGTGTGTTAATTTACGGTGTGGGAATTCTTATGAAACTTTTAGTGCTCAGTAGATATTCTTTAAGTAAATGTGTAAAAGGTCTTTCCATAAAGGATGTGGGGAAAGAAAATCTGACTAAATAGTCAGTTACTAAGAGTTTGAATTTTTCTCTTGACTCATGAAATCCAGAAAACTTAATTTTCTCTGTAGTAAAGGTTTTGGGGTTATTTACTCTTGAGTCATGAGGTACTTAAATTGGACTAAACCAGTGTCTAATTTAGTTTTGTTTAGGACAGTACATACTCCAAGTAAAGGTTTTGTGTTTTGCTTTGCTTAGTGATGGTACTTTGCAAGAATCTTATTACATTCCAAGACAGCTGGTTTTCTTTTGGCCTACTAACAGCATGTAGTCTTAATGTAAGATGGAACTTACTTCTGAATTTATTTTTTGCTAGCGTTATAGGTATCTGTCTGCCTGACAGAAATTTGATGAGGATAGGTGTGTGAAAGAAGTATGATCCTGAATCTCCCTTAGCTAAAGACACACATGTACTAGGATCTGTGGTTTTTACATTGGGACTGTTTGCAGTGGACTTAAAATTTTACTCCAAAGTGAATTGAGTTTTCTGCAACACTTGCTGTATTTTCCTAGTCTTTTTTTACTGTTACTACTTTTTCTTTGAAATAAGTTTAATAATGTTTTTGTTATGTTATATGTAATCAACATTGTATTTAAAAGCTTAGCATATATTGATGTAGAAATGATTGGTTCCTTTTTTGTGGGAGGGATATTTCTACTTAGGAAGTGTAAAACTGTGTAAATAAATACTGTCAGTGTATTTATTCTACAGAATCTGGAAGATTTGGATTATTGTTGTGATAGGATGGTTTTTGGGCGGATGGGAATTGTTTGGTGGGTTGGTTTACAGTTACAGGTCTGAAATTATTACACCTTTGAGGCTCTGTGATTAATTAATTTACTAACCTATGTTTAATTTGAATGGTGTTAGAAGAGGTTAATCAGATTATCTAATGAGTCATAGGTTTCATGTGTCTGCTAATGAAAGGGTCTCATTCAGCTTTGGGATCTCAGGCTTGCTTATTAAAGTGGAGTGGTAGACTCCTTAGTGTGCAGATGCAAAAGTTATCTGTCTGTCATGTATGAAACAAAACAGAGGACTTATTTGATTGACACGTTCTGAAAATAGTTTTTAATTTTCTCCCCTTCATTTTATTTTTAGGGTTTTCTTTATGCATACAGTCTTAGCACCATTGTTAAAACTACAATGAATCTTTACATGTCAATGCAAAAACCTATGACCAAAACCTCAGTGAAAGCCCTCTGCAGACTTGTGGAACTTCTGAAGGTAGGTCACTGGATGAAAACCTTATTTCATGTAGGACATTAGAGAGACAGTGATCACACATCCCATATTAAAAAAAGGGATAGGAAAAGTTCTTGAATGCGTGGCTTCTTGTTCACAATGGGTTTGGGTAGAGAATAGGAGATTTGGGAGGCTAGGACTGATTTTTTTTTTTTAATTTTTTTTTTTTTTATTCCTCCTTTCCTGTAACTTCTAAGTGGCTTCCTTAGTTGATGTCACAGAATGATTGAGGTTGGAGGGGATCTCCAGAGGTCATCTGGTCCAACCTAACCATGCTCAAGCAAGGCCTCCTAGAGCCATTTGTCCAGAACTGTGTCCAGATGACTTTTGAATATCTCCAAGAATGGAGACTCCATAACCTCCCTGGGAAACCAACCTGTGCCAGTGCTTGGTTACCCTCACAGTAAGAAAGTGTTCTGTGATGTTCAGAGGGAACCTCTTGTGTAGTTTGTGCCCATCTGCTTTTGTCCTGTCACTGGGCACCTCTGAAAAGTCTGGCTCCATCTTCTTTGCACCCTCCCTTCAGGCATTTATATACAACAATATGATCCCCCTCCACGCCTTTTCTTCCCTGAACTGAACAGTCCCAGCTTTCCCAGCCTTTCCTCATACAGGAGATGCTCCAGTCTGTTAATTATCTTCACGGTCCTCGGCTGGACTCTCTCCAGTGTGTCTGTATCTCTCTTGTCCAGAGGAGCCCAGAACTTGGCCCAGCATTCCAGATGTAGCCACCAGTGTTGAGTGGAGGAGAAGGGTCACCTCCCTCAACCTGCCAGCAAAATGTTGTCTAATGCAGCCGAAACTACCATTAGTCTTCTTTGTGCCAAGGACATGTTGCTGCCTCACATGCAACTTGGAGCAAAGGTCCTTTTCTGCCAAGCTTCTCACTAGCTGGGTGATTCCTTAGATCAGTCTTGAAACTTTTCCATGCTCCCAAGTAATTTGATTTTCTCAGTTTCTAAGGGTTAATTGCAACTGCAATTACTAATTACTAACAGAATATTGCAAAGTGGAAAGAGTCTGTATTTGCAGCCTGGATGAGTCACCCAGCATAAAGCCAGATTCTAAAGGCAACCATTTCAGTAACTACATGAACTATTTTGTTTTGGCATTGATTTCAGGCAATAGAACACATGTTTTACCGAAGAAGTATGGTTGTGGCAGACTCAGTGACACACATCACTCAGCATTTGCAGTATCAAGCTCTTCACTCTATTTCTGTAGCCAAGGTATGTAATCCAAGTTCTAATAACTAGTCTTCCTATCTAAGTATTTTAAAAAATATTAATTTTAAATTAAAGTATTTTTTCAAGATCTCTAATGCAATGCTTTATCATAATTCACAGATATATAACCTTTCCAGTAGTTCAGAGCTTTATCCTAGAAAACTGTACGGCACCATTGGTTATCTGTTTTTTGACCAAGAATGGTTCCCCTCTTACTCTAAACTGCTGCATCTCTTGTCATCTACCCCTTGTATTCTTTTTCAGTTTTATTTCTAGTGATTTTCATAAACTGACCTTTGCTTACCTCTTCTTTGATGCACATTTGTAAAGCAATCTGTTGCAGGTCTAAGCAAACAGACTGTTGCTTAAATCTTTGCCTGCTTGACAAAATAGGAGTACACAATGGCTTACAGGAGTCTAATGTGGGCATAAATTCACTATTTCACTGTGGGATAAAATGGGTTTTTTTGCTTACCTTGAATTTCAGACTTCAGCACAAATGGAAAAATGAGATTTTTAGTATTCCAGTTATACTGCTATTCACAAATACATTTTTGACTTCATCATCTTAGCCAGAAGACTGGATTCCCTTAATTTGTTCATGGAAATGTGTTTGCACTTAATCTTTCTGGTAAATCAGAATTTGTAGAAAATTGCAAGCTGTCATTATTACCACGTGTGTACACTTTGTGGCTTTTCAGCTGTAAGCTGTGTTTTGTTACCAACAACAGGGAGTTGCTGATTAAAAATTTAAATTATATGTTCCTGAGAACTAAAATTGGCATGCAGTTACATGCAGCTTGCACAGTGTTTGGATACTGTAGGACCTGTGTTCTTGTTGAACTGCACATATTGCAAGTGTATAGATTGGTAATATCAACTGAATTGACAAAGTGAGTCAATCTGGATTCAGTTAGCTCTGTTCACAAAACATACTTAGTTTGCAGAAATACTCAATTTATGACAAGTTCACAAGCTTTGGAAAGAAGTAGTAAGCTGTTCCTTTTGGGCTTAAATAACTTTTCTCTGAATTTGTGTCTTTCTGTTATCAAGAAAAGAGTAATATCTGATAAAAAGTACAGTGAGCAGCGCCTGGATGTCCTCTCTGCTTTGGTGTTGGCTGAGAACACCCTCAATGGGCCAAGTACAAAACAGAGGCGACTGATTGTTTCCCTTGCACTCAGTGTGGGAACACAGATGGTGAGTGCAATGAGCCTTCCAGCCCTTCACTTGTTTGGTGTAGTGTCTTATAAAAGAGTATCATCTTGTGATCTTGTGTTTATTTCCCCTTTTTTTTTTCTTCTCCATTTTCACAGAAAACCTTTAAAGATGAAGAACTCATTCCTCTCCAGTTAGTTCTGAAAAAGTTAGACTTGATCAGTGAGCTTACAGAGCGGTAAGCAGTGGTGTGTAGAACGTAGAAGGTAGCATAGTGTCTCTGGGGGCACTGGATTGTCACTGTGTGAATGGCAAAATCTGATTGCTGCATGGTGGTGGTGACTTTTGCATGTTCTGTAGACCAGGGATGGACAGAAAGAATTTCATAGTTAAGCCTGAAGCTCACTGGTCTTTGGGCAAGTCATATGTTACCTAACTGTTGCCCAGTAGGTAATTAACTTCTCTGATTGTTCAAAAATTCTGTCACTTTCTTGGATGACTTGGCTTTATGATAAGCTAAAGTCTTCCTCCTAACCCAACCCCAAAATTTATGAGTTAGTACCAGTCTGTTTGGGAGATCATGCTGTTAGTTCACATGTGACACCATGTTTTACTGCTGCTGTAGTTTCAGTGGATACTCAAGTTACATAATGTTGGCCATTTGAAAGCTGGGCAAGTATGTGTGTTCCATGCATGCCTTATGGAGAGAGACAAACAGTTTCAATGCATGACTCATCAGTTAAATTCCTGGGATAAGTGTACCCTGGTTGTATCAGGAGAGCCCTGTTTCTCTTTTGACTTACAGGAGAAACTTAGAAGATACATTTGACCTCTAGGCCATTAATTGCCTGTAATAAGAAAATAGTTATACAGTGTTTTGCTGTAATGTAAGATTTAAGTCTTTCAGAGACTGAGTAAACCTTTTTTCTAAAGCAGGTACCTTTTATTTATAAATACACTAGTGGGAAACAAGAAATAAAAAGTTCTTTAATAAAGAACTTTCTTTTGAAGGACAATGCATCTGGAACGTTAAAGTAACCATGTAAAACTTTGATTTGAAAAGCAGTTTTTTACTTAACATGCTAAATATCACTGTGTTAGAAGGATGGTTTCTTCCAGTTCTTTGTCTAATAAGTAATCTTATATTCTAGAGTTCGAGCACAATGTGACTGTTGTTTCTTATACTGGCATCGAGCAGTCTTTCCAATCTATTTAGATGATGTGTATGAAAATGCAGTTGATTCTGCTAGACTACATGTAAGTAATGTTAGCAATTTAGTTTAACAAGTCACTGTTGTGGGAGAGATTCACATAAGAGAGGGTAAAGCTTAGACTGAAGCTCTTAAAGAAAAAAAAAGAAGCAAAACCCAGACTACTATTAAGGCAGAAAATTCTTCTCAATCTAGAGGTTATAAAAGCAATCTTTGTTCTAAATCCAAGTATATCTGTTAGATTGCTCTAAAAATCATGGGTTGCTATTGTTAACTCTGGGTCTCTGTTGTGTCCGTCTCTCTCTTTGTTCCTCTCTTCATTCTAATTTGAAATGAATAGTTTTTGCCAGACTTGAACTGTAAAAGTCTTTGTTCCTCCATGTGGTTAGGTATTTCTAAAGCACATATTACTATGTTCAGTGATTCTGGATGCGATAATTGTCCTGTAGCTTTTTCCACTCTTTGTCTCTCCTTCCCTCATTGAAATACTATGTATTTTCTGAAGAAGTGAATTATGCTTTGGCATGATAATTCTGATAGAAATCAATCTTCTGTTCCAGGATTGTACATGCTATGGTCAACTACAATACTGAAATTAATACAGTGCAAATAATTTCTGATGAAATAGCTAATAATTACGATTTTCCAGTCAACAGATCAGTAGCAACTAAATACTTCAGATATACAATTAAGGACAGGAAACTTGATCGGGGTTTAGGAAGTCCATTTTTAATATAAGTAGGCAAACTGGTGATTTTGATTTTTGTTAACTTTGAGCACTTTTTGAGATGCTGGTGATGTCTGTTAGTCTGTTAAGCATAATATGTTTTTTCAGTATATGTTTAGTGCACTGCGGGACTGTGTACCTGCTATGATGCATGCAAGACACCTGGAATCTCATGAGGTGCTTCTGGAATGCTATGACAAAGAAATCATGGAAGTGCTCAATGAGGTAATTTGTGATTGGAAAATAAAGCCACTGCTATGCTTGGAATGTCTTTGCAAGCTAGCATCTATTTTACCAAACGTGATATGATCCATAAAAATAACACAGAGAACTTTGAGATTGGTGTGAAGTATTTTAATAGATAAAAGTGTTCGGTTTGACTGACAGTTTTAGTTATTTAAGACCTGTTGTTAATTGTACCTGATCAGATAATGAGACCAAATTGCTTATTGCAAGACTCTCAATGAATTAGGTCTTAACTATTTAGACAAACAGTGCTCAGCCTAGTTCCCCTTAAGATAAGAAGTGAGAAAACTCAAGTTTAAATTGTGTTAAACTCCTACGGGAAGATTTTAAAGAAAACGTAAAGAACAGCATTACGTAGTTAAACCTGTACATTTTCTGAGCTGTGTAGCTTTTTCTGGCTATAGTGTATTAGAACAAGAGGACAGGAAATAAGTATCCTTCTGGTCCCAAGTATTGATTCACTTTGACTTGTGTGGCTCTGCCAAAGCAAAGCTGTCTTCACGAGTTTAATCAGTCTTTTACCTATTTCTGGAAAGAAATGCTGATTCTGCTAACAGAGCATTGTAAGTGGACACTGAGCATGACTTTGTTGTTGTTGGTTTTGCTTTGTGGGTGTTTTTTTTGTTTTTGATTTTTTTGATTTTTTTTTTTAAATTTCCTTAATAGCACTTGCTGGACAAATTGTGTAAAGAGATAGAAAAGGACCTACGCTTATCAGTTCATACACACCTAAAGCTGGATGACAGAAACCCCTTCAGAGTTGGCATGAAGGATCTAGCTCACTTCTTCTTTCTGAACCCCATACGTTTTTTCAATCGATTCATTGACATAAAAGGTGAGGAGCTACACATTTCCTTGATTCTATTGTTTTCATCTCTGTTATACTTTGGCTTACTGTATCTTTTCACTTCTTTCCACACTTCCTAAGTAAATAAGTAATATGATTTTAGTTCATCCTTTTATGTGTTTACAGCACATGTAACTCACTATTTGGACAAGACCTTCTACAACTTAACAACTGTAGCTCTCCATGATTGGGCCACCTACAGTGAAATGAGAAACCTGGCAACTCAGCGCTATGGTTTAAGCATGACTGAGGCACATCTTCCCAGCCAGACTCTGGAACAGGTACAGTGCTCACAGGGTATAATTTGTTCCATTCCACTGTCATACTAGCTAGCTATTCAAAGGACTGAGTCACTGGAATTAAAGTACTCAAGAGCAGAGAACTATTTGGAAAAAGTGACCTTTGATTTCTGATTGACTTGTGAGATAGGATCTTTACCTGCTTTTGGAGATCACACCAATATTGGTTAATTTCATGTTGGACTTGTATCGTTAATTTTTTTAACTTAAGATTTAATGAAATGACTACAGTATGCAAAGTCAGAGAATGTTTTCCTGAAAATTCAGTGTCAGCAATTTGGCAAGCAGTACATCTGGAATACAGCTCTCACAAGTCTGGAATGACTTTGGAATGGTGTGTCTTTTCCTTGGTTTATTGCTTGCTTCTCAGCAGATTTTTCCACAGTGATCATTAAGAGGAACTATTTAACAGGCTGGACATTGAAGGCTTTGGGACATTTGTGCTTAGATTAATAGGAGAGCGACTTAGAACTTGCTCAAAACTGCTAAACATGCCTGCATGCAGAATAAAGTTGCAGTGCCATCAAGTTAATGGTGAATGTATCCATTCCTATAGGGTCTACAAATTGCATATTTCTGAATATATTCTTTTTAGTATCTTGGACATCTTTTTGGCAGTTAACTTCATTCCCTCACTGGGATTAGCACATTGGTGAAAGCTTGTAGAAATGCAGCCCCTTTTTTAATAGTGTTCATGACGGCTGTGTCTTCCTAAGTTGAAGGAGGGCATAGAACTAAGAACTCTTAGCTGCTTTTTGGTACCAAAGTGCTGTAGATCAGTTTCTATTTCAAGTGTTTGGTTTCTATTGGCAATATTTGGCCAGCACATCATTATAAAGAATTAAATAATTTCACGTTATAGCAGTCATTCAGGTATAAGCTTTACTTGGAAATAAAGACATCTCACACTCCACAACCCCTCAGCCACAGCAAAGTCATGATAAAATCCATGGCACAACTGGAAATAAGCTGTATAAATTAAATCCTCTCAATGGACATTGGTAATGAGGGGACACATTCAAGCAAAATAATTGTAAAATTTATACTGTAAATAGCAATAGTCTTCTAGACAGGTTGGGTAAAACAATATAAAAAAGTAGCTAGTTGCTTATGTCTCTGTAGGCACCCATATGTCTGTAGAAATCTCTGAGGCAAGATTCCATTTTGTGGAATCTGAGAACAGCCAAATTAAAATTTTATTATTTGTTGTTTTGTTTTTGTTTTGTTTTTTTTTTTTAATTAGGTGTTGTGGAATAGACTGGAGGGATTCCTTACTTTCTGAGGAAGCTGGAAAAAACAGGGGTATAAATGTTAAAATGTGGGCTGAACTGCTTTTTTTCTCCTCTAAACATTATCTTACAGACACTGAAATAAAATTGTTAAGAGATTCTTAATTTTGCAAAGGAAAGCATTGTTTTCTAAAACACTTTCAAGAAACTACAGAAATAGTATTTCTGCACCTTAGTGATTAGACATGCTGGTAGTGCTTGAGAAGTTTCATTATAGTAATTCTCAGTAAATAATATTGTTTCAGGGTCTGGATGTTTTGGAAATCATGAGAAATATTCATGTGTTTGTATCTCGCTACCTCTACAATCTGAATAATCAGGTAAGGTATATCCCATGCTTTTCCCAGCATTTGGCTGCAATTTGAAGGAACTGAGAAATGCAAAGTAGTATACATGTAGGAAGAACCCAGGCTGAACATACACAGTGACAAGCTGTAAAATAGCTGTTGCTGCTCTGGAAAAATATCTTTGGTGGTGCTGTAGCTTGGTTTTGGAGAATGTTGTGTAAACATATTTTGCATGTGGTGTGCCAGTAGAATCACTCCGTGTCAGTTTTCCAGTGAATCTAGAAGGCAGTAAGGATAACTGGCTGCTCTGTAAGGACATACTGAGTATGGGATTTTTGAACTTGGGAAGTGGGTATCTGAAAATGGGTTACTGGATAGATGAAGCAATGAATGACATGGAGAACATCTACAGGGAACCAGTCTTTGGGGTTTCTCACAATGTGAGAATGAGGAGCTCACTGCAGAAATGAACAGCTTCCTTAAAGAAGAGGAAATACTTTTTCTCATAGCACATAACTCAGTAGTGGAATTTGTTGCCACAGTAAATAGTGGGACCAAAAGAGTTTAGACCACTTACTGTAGGATAAGTCTCAATATGGGAGTCTGAGTGGAACATCTGCCTTGGAATTGTTGAATCACAGCTTTGTAGAAATTGGAAGAACCTACCAGATAAAGTTTACGCCTGCTGTATTTCCTCAGTACTTTCTCTAATCACCAGTTACCAGCTGCTTTCAGACATAGGCTATGTACTACTTGGATTGATAATTTATCACAGAACCAGTTTTGAGTAATTATCTATTTTTCCCTCCTTGCCTCCCAGATTTTCATTGAAAGAACAAGTAATAACAAACACTTGAACACCATCAATATCCGACACATTGCTAATTCAATTCGAACTCATGGAACAGGAATCATGAACACAACAGTGAGTATCTTGTGCACTGTTGTTGGATTATTTTCTTAATTGTTTACAAAAGCCTCCAAAATCATGCATCTTCTAATAGTTTATTTCGTTATGCAGTTTTAACAATGCAATAATCTCAATACAGTGCCAAAGGTATTTTCAGGTGCTTTCCAGTCTGCTGTTTAACTTTACCTTTTGTTGTTTTCTTTCTTCTATTCTTCCAGCCCTATAAAAAAAAAGGAACAAATTCTCAAATAAATGCTGTTAATCACTTTTCCTGGTGATGTAGATTTACTCATTTCTGATTGGAGTAAAGTTACTTAAGCAGAGGTGAGAAGTACTGAGATATGTAGGGTAGAAATGTACTTCTGCCTTATGGAAAAGTGTTTTAGAAAACTTTGAGTACGTGCAAAAGGTGTGTCAGGAGGTTATGCAGATTCTATGACTTGACTGAGGAAGCTGAACGTGAAATGTTTGTATTGCTTTAAAAGGACAGTTACAGGATATTCCAGACAAACTAATGGCTGTGTAAGGTGTGTCCTTGACTGAAATCATGAACTTATCCCTTGATCTCTTTGCCTTTCCTAAAAGAGAGTGGGCCTTCCAGGAGAATGGTTTTCTTTATTCTTTTAAGCCAGTGAAATTAAGGAAATAAGTTGAGAACTTATAATACAAGTTGCTCAGGCATCTTCTGAAAACTGTTAGATGGCTGTTAGATGTGTTTCTTTCTTTGCTAACTTTCTCGCTTTGACTGTTTTTTTTTCTTGTTGTCCTCTAGGTAAACTTCACTTACCAATTTTTGAGGAAAAAGTTTTATATTTTTAGCCAGTTCATGTATGATGAACATATCAAATCCAGACTTATCAAAGACATCAGGTTCTTCAGGGAAGTCAAGGATCAAAATGATCACAAGGTATAGTAGTTTTTGAAGGCTTGAGAGTAACTTTGCTAAAAGAAGTGCTACTTTCCTGTGACTGAAGGTGCGCCAAACCATACCACTCCTATTACTTAAATGTGTATGTCCATGCAAAGTGAGAGCTTTTGTCCCAGCAAAATGCAGTGTAATGGATGTCCGTATTCAAGGATGGCTCTGTTTCATTCTGTCTGATCTGTAAATATGAGGTTGGCTAAAATCATTGACCTGAAAAGGGTTTGATGGAGTAGTAGTCTATTGGAGGTTCTAAATTTCTGGTCCAAATCATGCCTAACAATTGTCAGTTTTGAATAACAAGTTTTTTCAAATTGAATCCCATATGATGTGAACACATAACACTCATTCCAGTATGTCAGGATTTGGGGATGAGGGTCTGATTTTCCCTGCTAGAAAATTGATGTCTCAAAAATGTGAGAGACAGCACTTTTAGTAAAGTGGACTGCTAGTTTCTCTGTATGTCAAGGCCTTGTTTCTTTTAGGCACACTTTCTTGTTCTCAGTAACACTTCTGTTTCACTTGTCAACTTGCAGAAGTGGCTTAGCCAAATGACTTTTGTGAATTAATACACACAAGCAGATGTATAATTTACTCAAAAAAATGAAGCTGTAGATGTGAAGGAAGACTCCATTGCAAGTAGAATTGTATTGCTACGATGACTAAATTTTTTTTCTGAGGGTAGGTGTTTATTCTTACAAATTATTCCAAAATATTTTTCTAGTATCCCTTTGAAAGAGCAGATAAATTCAACCGTGGCATCAGAAAACTTGGAATAACCCCGGATGGCCAGAGCTATCTTGACCAGTTCAGACAACTCATAAGTCAAATTGGTATGAAGTGCTGCTTAAGATGTTATAAATGTTATTAAATTGAAGAGATCTTTATTGCCTAGTAACTGAACTTTTAGCTGAGCTAAACCTCGATTTAATTTGTCAGATGAAAAGTAGTTCACCTGTAGCCTGTGCTAAATAAATGGTCTCATCCAATAGACAGAAGTGGCCCTTGCATGCCTGAATCCAAAATATAGTTACGGCTTGCATAGATTCCTGTTCCTTTTTAAGTTCTTTGTTATTGGAACTGACTGTTGTCCATATTGAGTGTATTTCCTAGTAAAAGCATAGTACTGTTAAGTTCATGTGTTTCAAAAACTATGCCCAGCTGAAGTATATTAGTTTACATTTCAGAGCTTATAGGAGCTATGAAGAGAGTGTGTATTTAAGTAATTACAAATTGCTTCTTTGTTTTCTCTTGTTTTTCAAGGCAATGCTATGGGTTATGTACGAATGATAAGATCTGGTGGACTTCACTGCTGTAGTAGTGCAATTAGGTACTTCAACAAATATTTAATTTTTCTGTTTGCTCTTCCTCATCCCTTTGCTCCCTGTTCTTGTTAATATTTCCTAGATTCTTATCTATCCCAAATACATTTTGAAAAGGTCTGCTTATATGCCTTCATTGAAGTGAAATTATCAGACAATGTTGAAATTCAGAAATGTACAATCATTGCCATAAACCACTAAAAGTAACACAAATTCTATGGAAAGATACTGCAAAAAAGTGAATCAAATGTACATGTAAGACATTAGTCTTTAATTTAAAGTAAGAAATAGTTTTCTTGCAAATAATAGTAAATTTAGAGTTAAGGGCATCAAAAGATAGAGGGAGGAGATGGTAGCCAACTAAAAGCAGAAGTACAAATAATGGTGTATATGTGTTTAAAAGTGAGATTAATGATGCTTGGACAAAAATGGTATGGCAGATATAACTTGAAGTAAGTATTTCAGGCCCAGAAGATTAAATTAACTAATTTATAAATTAGGGTAGATACATCAGTGAACATAGGAAGTTGAGCATAATCCTAATAAACAGTAAGTTTTCAGGTTTGTTCCTGATCTGGAGGATATTGTTAACTTTGAAGAGCTGGTGAAAGAAGAAGGACTCTCAGAAGAAACACAAAAAGCAGCAAGGTACTAGTACTAACATCAAGCCTTTGAGGTCTGGGGCAAGGATGGGATGAGAGAATTATGATTCTATATTTATAAATGCAACTATTAGTTTCATTTGTGTATGTTAAAGTTCAGCTACCTTTATGCAAAAATGTTTGCTTTGAAGCAGAGAAAACAGAAGCAGTTGTTTTGAAAATGTGGCATTGATACTAATAGACTGTTAGAACCTATTTTCTTGATGAAGTCCTCATTATTCAAAGGCTAACAAACTTTTCTCACCATGTGTCTGACTTCTCCTGTTAGAATGTTCATGGCCTCAGGTAAAAAAGATGCAAATATTCTATTCCTAGACCTGTTTTGAGAAAATTAAATCAAGAAACATGATTCAAATTGGCTGTGGAGGAGGGGTACTCTTGCAAACACTAGATTGTGGGCATAGGCAATGGATGAAGAGAGGGTTGTTATCCCAAGAAGTGACTATGCAAAGAAATTCCAGCAGAAACCTGGTAATGCATTGTTTATCCTCTGCAGGCAGTTGGACTCTGTGCTCAGTGACCTCACTCGTAACTTTGCAGAAGGAACAGAGTACTTCAAAATGCTTGTGGATGTATTTGCCCCGGAATTCCGCAGTCCAAAGAATATGCATTTGCGGAACTTCTACATAATTGTTCCCCCACTGGTGAGTATTTGCATTGCACCAGGACTTATTTTAAAGATCAGGTTTGTGTTTAAATATTTTGTATTATTTTATATGATGTTGACTATCATATTCTACTTTATTTGGTGAACACAGTTATTGTTTTGAGTGTGGTTTTGTTGATAGTTGTCCAAAGACATATGTTTGTTTATTTACCTCAATTCATGTACTAGCAGTCATAAGGTGACTTAAAAAACTTCTTTCTCTGTTTGAATGAAATTTGGAGAAGCAAATTGAGTTTAAAACATGTTCTTTAGCTCCCTTATGTGTCTGCTGTTTCTGGGTATCTTTAGGCTCTTTTAATGTCACATTCTAATGCAGTAAAACTGGGACCCGCTCCATTGCAGTGGGACCTGCTGCTGCTAATAAGCTTTGGTGAGAAAGAGCCCAACCAAATGGAGGTGATGCACACTTGAGTCTGGCATTCTGATCATTTGAAAGCAGTTCAGTTTGGAGGCCAAAATTAAGTAGACAGATTGATGTGTAACATCCCATTTTAGAAACTAATTCAGTAGTGTCAGTGAGCCATAAACTTAAGGCTGTGAGAGGACAGGTAAGTCATAGAAGTGAGGAAAAGTAAAGGCTCATGACAAATACTTCTGTTCCTTTTTGTCTGAGGAGGTTTTTTTCTGATAATTACAGGTTCAGGAATATACCTTCCATTTTAGTTTTAAAAAGGCATTTCAGTGTAGTTAAACTTGAAACTGTCGTACGTTTTCAAGAAGTTAATTTACTCACATTTCCACATCTCAAGAGTGGTTATTGCAGCGACAAACACATCCCAATCACTGAATAGTACTATCTGAATCTATTGTTCAACATCATTGTAAATTTAAGACTATTGAAATACTTCTACTGTTTTCTAAACAGAATGTAATTATCCTTTAGTTATTTGTTTACCTGTAGTAATCACCAAGAGAATGTGAAGTCATAGAATCTGACAAGAACAGTGAAGATTAAGATCTACGTTTGCGTTTTTTTACTTGCACATATGCAAATGTTTTCCAAAGCTTCACTTCTTGGGGAAAAAAAAAGTCTGGAAAAAGGACGTTTTCATACAAAAATGCCTAAGGATGGGTCACACAATTAGCACAGCTTTGGGCATGCAGTTATATTTATAGGTAGCAGCACATATGTGAATGCCATGTGAAATTTATGAGTCTCTCTTTGTGATTCCAAGACAGCTTTTCACTCTTTCAGACTGTCAATTTTGTAGAGCACTCAATCAGTTGCAAGGAGAAATTGAATAAGAAGAACAAAAGTGGAGCAGCTTTCACTGATGATGGGTTTGCCATGGGTAAGTTGCAGCACACTCATTAGCCTTTGGGTAAGACAACATCATGGATATTTGTGAGAAAAGATTTGTTTACACTTTGTCTGTTCCCATAATTAAAAATGCCATCATTTAAATTTGATTTCTCTTGGCTTTAGCACAGTGGAATTGAGGGTTGTGGTTGTGTTCAGAATCTCTTGAGCATGGAATAGATGTGTATGGGAGCAGACAGTCTTACTGTATATGGGTGATTCCAAATTTCTTTCAAAGCTTGTGGATCTCAGCCAGATGAAAAGGAATGCAAGTATTCAGAGTTGAGAGGGTTTAAAAAATTGAAGCTTATTCTTTATGGTGATTTTTTTTCATTATAGGTTTAGTTGTAAATTAATTGCAATTTAAATTACATCTGTGTGGAAATTGTTAGCTTAGGCTGATCCATTAAAGATGTTCATAAAACATTTTGCAAATTGCATGTTGACTTTGGTACATGGTTTGTTAACTAGGTGTGGCTTACATTCTGAAGCTTTTGGATCAATACCAGGAGTTTGATTCTCTGCACTGGTTCCAGTCTGTTAGAGAGAAGTATGTGAAGGAAATAAGAGCAGTAGCTAAGCAACAGAACGTGCAGTCCATTAATCAAGATGAAAAACTACTGCAAACTATGAACCTTACCCACAAGCGACTGGAAGTTTGTTTACAGGTACAGCATTGGCCTAGTTACCTGTTCTGGTACAGTATCTTTTCTGTGTTGAGTTCAATACTTAGTCATCCCAAATCAGGTATCTGTTTTCTGATGGAGCTTCATCAAGAGCAAACCCCAAAACGTTGTCTACAGCAACAATGCAAAAAGAGTATAAACACTTGAGGTGTGTGATCTGAAGGGGATAGCATCAGTGTTTGTGATATTTGAGTGGAATGGGAAGACCTGATTGGAATTCTTTATCCCATGGATTTAAAATCTAATGCAGCTAAATTCTAAATGCTCAAATAGGAGGGAAGAACCTTTTGGTTAAAGTTCTTATAAAAAGATTTTACATAACACTGTAAACCCTCAGAGTTGCCTGTGTGTTAATTCTGAGCTGCTAAATTGAATGATGCATTAGCTGTCAAATAGAGGAAATATGCATTTGAATTTTGAAGCATAGCAGCTCAGGTTTCCTCTATGGTGTGGTGCTTTCTCTCTCTTGCTTTGAGAAGGCTGTAGGACAAATCTGTAGTTGGCAATTTATACAGCCCAAAATTCCATTCTTTAAAAGCTCATCTGTTGTTGAAGTAGATCAAGTCCTGTATGTTCTCAGGATTCCCAGGAGTGTACACTATGTTTGGTCCTCTATTAAAAAAAACACATCACTGAACCTTGTTCAGAAACTGATCAAGGTTGTGGTCATTTAAATTGCTGGCTTGCCTGATTTTCCATGGGCAAGTTGTTGCAAGTTCTCCCTGCTGCCAAAACCTCGTTTTCAGCCTCAGTAGATTAGTGACAGTTTTTGCAGTCATGCTGCTTTGCTTGTTGCCCTTTAAAGGAAAGGCTGACATTTGCTTTGTAAAATGCATGTGAATAAGATATGAAAGAAGAAAGATTTTTTTTTTGTAATTATGTTTTATTTTTCCCCCCAGACCATTTAAGTGATTTAGTTACTGAGATCTAGTTGCCTAAGATGCTCCTGAAAAATCCCATTGGTATCTGTGTACATATTCATTCTCGTGATACGCTGATGCTCCTCTTCTTTATCTTCTCCCTTAGGAATTTGAACTCCTTTATTTCTCACTAAGTAGTGCAAGAATTTTTTTCAGAGCAGATAAAACTGCAGCAGAAGAAAGCCAGGAAAAGAAAGAAAAAGAAGGTGAGCTAATGCTACACACAGAAAATTTTGGCTCATGGGAGTGTGGGCTTTAGTAGGGAAGGTGCTTTTTTTTTCCTTTTTTCCATATCTGCTTTCTTGCTAGTGGGTTGATTCAGTATTCCAGAATGGAGTTTACGGGGTCAAGGGTGATTGAGAAATCAGGAACAGCTCACAAAGGCCTTCCTTGGAACGGGTGAATTTCAAACAGGGCTTCTGGGGTGTGGAAAAAGCAACACCACAAAAAAACCAACAACCCCCAAAAAATCTGAGACAGGAAGAATTGCATACTTGTGGTAATTTTAAATTCAGGAACTTCAGCATTGTACTTACCCCCTCAATTGCTGATGTTGACAGTGACAGCCATTTCTGTACAATCTCAGCTCCTGTAAAATAAAGTGGTGGTTCACATGCTGTTTACCAGCTGGTTTTCATCTTACATAGGCAAATGATGCAGTTACTGTATGTATTCAGATGTTTATGATATGTTTTGGTCTCCCATTGAATTATATATTCAAAGGGTAAGATCTTAATTTGTATTATGGTCTCTTGACTAGGTGACATGGGTCTTCTGCATTTATTATTCTCTCATATATTCTCCCTCATGAATTCTGAAATTCTCTCTTGGGTATGGGAAAATTCTTTCCAAAGAAATACGTGCTCCTAGGGATTAAGATAGAAAAATGCAGCTCAATCACAAGTTACTTAGAAACTCAGATAGCAGTGTATTAAAAATTGAATTATAGATAATTTTTCACTATAGTTCTGACAAAGGCACGAGTGACCTCTGATATTACAGTCACTGGAGGAAAAGATCAGGTTTTTTCTGCAGTAGGAAAACAGTTTGAAAAGAATTTTTGAGCATGACTTTATATTTGATCATATTCAGTGAAGGTGCTCAAATAATCATTCAACTCAAAAGAAAAAAAGACCAAACAACTCCAGGCATTGTGGTCAGAATAGACATGCTACTCTGGTGACTGTAGGAGAGCATTCTGTAGAACATCAGTTACTGAGTTATATTTTAGGATGAATATTCACTGTTGTAATACCTGTTCAATTCAACAAGAAATGAGTTTTGCAGTGAGAAAAACTTGAAATGCCTACCAGTGTGGAAACTTTTAAAGCACTGTAATATCTTTTCCTTATGCTGTGACACTTGGATTTGGACACTGCAAAATGTGTGAGCACGTATATGTAACTTTAAGTACTGCTGACTGCAGAACCTTTCACCCCAAATATGGATTTCTTCATAGGGCCAGGAGCCTTTGTGCTGTAAGGTCAGTTTATATGCTGACCATGCTATACTGCATCAAGTGTTGTTATGACAACAGCACAATACATATATGCTGAGATTTGGGGTTTGTTGCTTTGAATAAAATGTGAAACATGATCCATGTCTCTATTTTTTATTTTTCTAGAAGAATCTGGTAAAGCAAGCAATGGAGATCTTTCCAACTCTACGCCTGCAGAGCCTGTTGTGAAATGACATGGCTGGTACGAGTGGTGATTACTTACTCAAATAACCATGTTCTTGGCATCATCAGTAACACTCTGTAGGGGTAAAAGCTCTAGAGCTGATTTACTTGCTTTGTTAAACCCAAGAGAAAATGTATAGTAGTATACTAGCATCCAGTGAGGCTAGGTTTGTGTTTATCTATATTTCTTGTAGAAACTCCTATTTTTCAGGAGTTTACATTATTTACAGCACTTTCTTTAGACTGAAAATAATTATATAAAATGTTGCCCTTGGAGGTAGTTATTTTAAAGTACAGATGTGCAGATAACCCCCCCCCCTATTAATTTTTAGATGCATTCTTGCATCTCTAACATTTAAAAACATTTAAAAACAAATATTTTAAAAAAAACAAAACCAAACTCATAGGCTGTTGGTCCAAGATTTGAATTGGTGCATCTCTTCAACCAGAAAAAAATAATTGAATCGAGATTACTGCTGTCCAAACAGTAATTCAGTCATATTATTGTGCAGTCCAGCTGCATTTGATGCAGTCACAGATTACACTGTTGGTTTAACAGTGTACGTTTTGAATGCATGTTAAATCTATTACACAAAATGGAAGTCCTTATTGCTGCTTTATGCCAAATGCCCTTATTATTATTATAGATAGCATTTGTACTGTGGGAACTTGGGATCCTGTCAGGCATTTATTTTCCCCTGCTGTTTTTACCCCCTTGTCAAATGGGAAAACCAGAAAAGTTAAAATGACAAATTACTTCTCATTTCATACCGAAGGTCTGATTTGCATCCACAGAAGTAAGGAAATCCAGAGCCAAGACAGAACCACAATCAGCTCTTCCTTTTATGACCAGACACTGTGATGGGTGTCTGTAACTATTAAGTGATCTTACAGTTCATGAATATGTTGTGCCTAATTGCAAGTTTCAGCCTCAATTCTGTATTTCCAGCCTTTGTAGGTCTGTTGTACTGTCTGTGTTGTTCATACAGTCTTACATGCCTCTTTACTAAAAATAATTGCACTGCAGGCTCAGAAGCTCCTGAACACTGTGAGAACTCTATACAACATCTGTTCATGCCTGCAAGCAGAGGTTCTAGATTGTGCGAGAGTTACTCAGATTCCTAATTTAAGTAGCTAGCTTAAAAGAAAGCAACACTTTCATTAAAAGATATAGGTGTGTTTTAATCGCCCAGAACATAAAACACTTCTAGGTCTTACTAACTACAATAACCTACTCTAGTCAGTCCAGTTGAGAATTATCTTTGGGGGTTTTTTGGCCCTCCTAACTGTATTTTTAGACCATACTTGCTTTAACACTTGTTTTAATGGTTCAAATTGTTCCACCCACTTTTGGATCACTGGTTAAGACAATTCCTGATGTACTTCTGATTCACCCTTTCCTGCCATCACTTCAACATTCAGACAGCAAGGATGAATGTTTTGTCACAACTGGAAAGATCAGACTGATATGAAAGTTCCATTTGTTGGTTCTGAAAATATGACACAGAAGCTTCATGGACTGTTGAAATCAGCTGGGCTCATTAAAGTTTTTATTTTTAATTCATTATAACTGCCCTACAGAATGCTGCATTACTTGATTTATATTTTTGCTTTTTTTACTTTGATTTTTTTTTTATTGTGTATGTTTTCTTTTTTGACCAAACTGTGCCCGCACTGAACACTCAGTAGCACTGCCAAGATCAGCTGCTGATTTCCATACTGTTGCAGTTGCTGTGCACATACTTCCATATTCCTGTCTCATCTAAGTTCTTGGAGTGGAATGGCCAAGCACTACATTTCCTTCTTCCACAGCGACAGCAGAATCACATGTAGATGGTGTTCATTTCCTCAGGCTGGCCTTGCTCAGTAGCTGTGTACAGTTAAAACACCACCCACATTCTAATCTGCATTTTTATTCTCCCTTCTCCATTTTTTATTTCTGTTTTGGAAACACACTATCTTGGAAAGGTCAGACTTTGCAGTTGAACATAAGGTGAACTGAGCATTGTCTTAATGTATGGTGGTTAATAAATTCATGTGGTTCTGGGGATGGAAATTCTGGAGGAAAGACAGCCTATTTTTATAGAAGCTTGTTTAATCTGCGAGACCTGAATGTATACTCTATGTGGCAAAAATATATACATATACAAACATGTACAGTGACAATAGAGCTATTCTTGCTGATACAGGACTGTAGTTTGTATTTCCTTTTCTCTTTGTCATGTAGCAGCATAAACATGCAGATTTTCCTCATGTGAAATTCGAGGTGGGTCCTAGGTTTGGATGTCATACCCCTCCACTGTCTCACACGTGACACTGGATTGCATTACATCCTTTATTCTCCCCACAAGGATATGGAAGAGGGTGCAAAATTCCTGCTGTGGTGCTACTCTTTTCATTGCTTTTGCGCTCCTGTTCCAGTTACAGGACCAAAATGGACCTTAATGGGTCATCTGTCTGGAGATGAGAGGACAGAGCTATCACGAAAAATAATCCCCAGAACTAAACCAAACATGCTCACTTGAAATTCCGAGGGGTGATGCAAGTGAGGATGAGGAGGTGTTGCAGGCACATACAACAGATCTCTAGGGGTTTTTTTCCCTTCAGGGCCAGGCTATCTCCCCCAGAGGGCAGCTGCCACCACTGCCCTTGTGTGCTGAGTCTCGTGCCAAGGCTGCTGCATGTGGAAGTGGCAGCAGCTGCTCTGCCAGAGGTTTTGCACCCTCCTCCCGACTGTGCTGTGCCCTTTATGCCAGGAGCCCCGGCTGCCTTACCCGTGCCCCATGCAGGATGGGGGTTGGGGGAGCAGTGCATGGACACCCAACTCCCTCCCAGCCCCGAGATCAAGGCGTTTGCAGTGACTGGTGACCAGTGACAGCCCCAGCAGCACCCGGCTGGTGCTGAAGGGTAGAGTCTGGAGGTCCTAAAGCAGTCGGTAACCAGAAGTAAATTTGAGTTTCATCAGATATCCATCAACAGCTATTTTCAGCTTCTCAGGTACAAAGGACCAAATGTAATACTTAATGTTTCCTAACTCATTGTACAAAAGGGTATTTTGCTACTTAAGTCTCTTTGGTTTGTGAGTGGAGAACATTATGTACATAAAACTGTGTTAATAAATGCAATTTTGAGAACCTCATTCTTAGTGTCTTCAGTAACCAGTTCAGCAGGTGTTAATGTTTTTAATAAGACAGCTTCAGCTTTTATTGACAAAGAAGTATTTTCGTCAGTTACTAACAGGTTTCTTCCAGGGTTCTTTTAAACATTCAGTAACCAGTTAATTTATCCACATCAAACACTTCCAAACTGGGATCTTTCAGATACTGTTGCACAGGTTCTCCTTATGGAAAATCTAGTTTCTTAGTGACTGAGAAAAGTTAAATTAAGTGTGATGAGTTTCAACCATTTTTTCTAGATACCTCATTTTGATTAATACAAACTATGCTATAGATTATACCCCTTCCCCCCAAAACCAGCTGTTTATTTGGTTCATTTTTATTTGTTCTTGCAAAGTACAGTTGCTCATGTTTTCAGGAGGGAAAAAATGTAAACTTACTAGCCAAATGTCTCCAGTGTCTGATCTCAGGAATGTATTATGAGACTGGTCAATGCATTGTAGACTTATCTAACGTTTTATTGCTCAGTTTCTTAAAACAAAAGATTGCTGGTAGACTCAGCTGTTGCATGTCACAACAATGTTAAAAATACAAAGACTTTTTACTATAAAAGTACTTATTTGTCCTACTATTTTCATCTCTGGCAACTTAATGTTTAAGACACCTAACCCTAGAAAAACTGCACACAACTAACATGCCATATTTGTTGTCTACATCTGAGGTTTGCATGTCAGTGGTATTTAGAGTAATAAATGAAGGAGGTAAATTACGTCCATTACTTAATTATAGAATGTGAGTGTGGTCCCCATGAAGGTAGGAGTAGGCACTTAGATTTGTTTTGTAAGCTTACTCTAGATGCAATATAAAAATAGATTATATTAATAGGAAAAATTTAGTGTTTAACAAATTGTTTCGTAAATAGGCTAACACAAACTCTTGTTACACTTCAACTAGACTAAAAATAACTTCATCTGAAATAAAGTAGATAGTGCATTTTTAACCTTCATTCAGATGCACATAATCATGCAAACTATGAAAACTGACTATGGTAGGAAATTTGAGGCCTGATATTTGTTGAAGGAGCTGACAGCTCACACTAATTTCAGTGGAATTGTAGGCTGCTGGCTGTGTGTGTGTGAAGAAATGCCATTAGCCCTCGGTGGCTGACAGCTGCACTCTCCTACCAGCAGCGGGGGGCTCTTGCCGAAACGTCCCTGAAGATTGTCAGCTTCCCAGACACAGCTAAACCCTACACATTCACAAACGCAAAATGCCTTGAAGGCCAAGTCCTGCTGTCGTTCCACTGCAAATCCAGAGGGAACTCCGCTGCAAAGACGCCGTGTGCTCTCTAGCAGGAGGAGAGAAGCTGGCCCCGGGTGTGCGCAGGTGACAGAAAACCAGAGATTCTTGTGGAACAGCTCCCTGCTTTGGCTGCTCCTACACAGGCTGCAGGAAGCGACAGGAGCTTGTTATGCTTCTGATTCCTCCCCTCCTTCATGCATGGTTCCATCCTCTTCTGACAGGTCGTTCAGAAGCATGAACTTTCCATCATTTGTTAATGGCACAGACTTCATTAGCTGAGCTAATGCTTCTGGGTCCTGAAGAAAAAGAAGAGAGGTCAGCAGGCTGCAGCAGCCCTTGAGGAGCATACAGGTTTCCCAGTAGTTCCAGTGCTTTTTGCTAAGGTTTTGCAACTTTTTTTTTTTGACCACTTTTATTCTAAAGATTTGAAACATAAGTAATATCTTTTGATTAAGTAAAAATGCCCCTTGGGTATACAGGACAAAAAACCATTAATTTTGAGACTTTATTTTGCTGGTCCTTAGTTACAGAAAAATAAGGAGGAAAATAACTGTCTAAATAATTTATTTATTATACCTATGCTTGTTGCCTATGACTAAAAACTCATTCCCCAACTTGTTCTGAAATTTTAGCAGCAAAAATATACAGCAAATATTAATGTATTAGTGTCATGTCTATATAGATAAAATGTATCTACAAGGGACAGGTAACTTTGCCATTTGTTTTAAGTGAAAAAACACTTTGATTTTCATTCCTAAGGGAGGAAAGAATATGAGTTTCTAAAAGTGAAACAGCGCTGTGTCTGATTTACACTTCATCCCAAAGAGTTGCTGTGTTTTTCTGAAAACTTCATTCACAGCTTCCTTTCAAAGAAGAACAACTGAATTTGTATAGTTCTGAATTTGGTTTGGGGGTGGCATATTCTATCTCAAATCATGCTACTGTGAAATAAACAGTTTATTTTACACAGCAAAAAACCTGTCTGCAAGACATTTTCATTAGAAGAACTAGCAGTTTTTTATGCACACCAGAGGTACCTGGATGTTGTACCCAAAAAGCAGAACATGATACATCACCACACAGACATGGGGAATGAAACAAACTTACCTTCTGTGCCTCAATGATTTCTTTCCCCAAGCTAATGGCATAGCAAATCTAAAAAGAGAAAAATATATGTAAAGTTCAGTTCAGTTTTCATTTGTTTTTTAGTTCCTTAATTAGGACTTAGTCTTAAATCCAGGCCTAAAAGCAGAGGTGATTACCAATTTGCTATGCTAATTGCAGAAAAATAAAACTCTCTTGGGTTTGGCTTCAAAGCTCACTGAGGCTGGTAAATCTTTGTGCTCAACTTACTTAGTTTTATGCACCAAACTTCATTTCCAAACCTGGAGGAGTGCATGTAAGGCTGTTACTGTTTGTTAAGACAAAAATTCCCCAGTGCATTCCGTATTTACGACATCCAGCAAACACCTCCTGGTGTTAGCACAGTATAGCTGCCTTGTCTTTGAAAACTTCACCCATGTACCTGTCTGAACACAGCTGACATTCCTCTTTGTTAGTGCTGGTGCCAGACAGCACACTTCCCCCTTGTTCTTAATGCTAGTATTAGCAATCCCATCGTTTCTTCCTTGTAGTTCATGCTGCTGCATTATCTGTAAATTTGGTCCTTTTTTAGACAAAAGCCATCAAAGGCTTGCATGCTAACACATTTTCTTGGCAAGAAATTGAGCTTCTCTTGCTTCTATCGCACTGTTTCCCATATGTGTAAGCCAAGAAGCCAAAGACCTGTTTTCTAAATAAGGTATTTATTAAATGTTATGCAAACCTTTTCCCCTTCTGTGTTGCTCTCAAAAATGTATGCACTCATGGATTCTTCTCCCAGAGCCTCAGTGAGGTGCACCACAAAGCCAATGAGTCGCCTGTTCTCCTGATGAGCAGCAAACTGTGTCACAGTGGTGAGTTCAAACTGGAAAAGTAAAATAAGTAATTTGTTTTAACCAGTATACGGTTCACTCAATCAAGAGCTCAAGTGCATGTGACCAAGTAGTCAGTCAGAAACAATATTCAGAAAGAAAATTTACTTACACTTGTTCGTGTAACTTGGGTTTGAGGATCTATTAACCTACCATTACATATAGGGGAAAAGAAAAAGAAAATTATTTTAGTAATTCTTGGTAATTTCCAGGGACTTTGTGATAGAAAGGCAGTCACTATAGAAGTTTTACAGATGGGGAAACATAAGGCCAGAATCAGATGCTGTATCTGTGATTGGCAAGGTTCAACTCTGGACCCTGACTGTCAGCTGCCCGACTGCACAGGTCAGAACACCTTTCTGCATCACTCACTCAAAAAGGACCCTGAGTGCATGGGCTAACACAGAGGGACATAAACACACCCCAGCCAAAGGGAATGTCTGGTATCTCCACATTGTACAGTGTCAGTACTGATAACAGGGCAGCATAAGGAAAGAGAATCTTCCAATCCACTGTCTTTTATCTTTTTCTGTATCTTTGTGGGGCCTTACAGTCCCATGGCATGCCCTAAAATCTGGTAGGATGTTCTTACAGCTTAGTCAGGAGGATGATTTCTAGATCCCACAGTGTAAGAAAAGATAAATTTTTCCCTAAATAAAGTCAATCTGGGGATCTTGCTTCCTCAAACGATGTATGTCTTGGGAAAACAAAACCAAAAATGCTTTTATTAATAACAAGCTATATGAAGGGAATAGAATGTTGACAAGTTAAAGGTTTTACAGTACCTCAAGTTCTTGCTGGTGACCATGAGATGGGATTCAGTCATACGGAATATGTTGTGGATGGCACGAGCAGCTAACACTTGTCTCATAGCTTCATAAATCACCTCACACGTGTCATCTGACTGAACAGCCATAGACCCCAAAAACCGAACTACAAACATCTGCTGCAGGAGCGAATCTGGAAGACAAAAGGCATGACTTTCTTCACTGTGCTACTTCAATTTTCCAGTAGCTCAAGTTATGAATGGAATTATTTTATTCACTTTGGAAATTCAACAGCAAGCCTGTGGTTGGTGACTGTTGTTAAGTGGTGGCTTCCTGCCATGAGCCACAGTGCCCTGACCCAGTTTCAAACAGTGCGTGAACAGGCAGCAGTGTGGAGGTGGGGAAGGAAATGACTGCAATTGCTTGGAAGCCTTAAAAGTGTAACTGGTCCTTTAAGCTTTACTTGATTAGCTAGTAAAATTCCCTTGCCTATTTTGCTATCAGGTGCACATACTCTGTGATAAATTTATGACTCTGCACCAGGCCTTGGCTTCCATCAAATTAACTCTTAAACTGTAAGCCTTATACATTCCTCACTTTGGTCTCTCCATCTAACCTTCCACACAGCTGGGTCCAATGAGGTTTTCATTAAATCCCCCCTTGCTCCTTGACTGTCACTGTAAGACTTACAACGAAGCAGCCACTCCTCAGCAAAGCCATCATTTTTTTAGGCTCCCTTTACAACTGGTGGTGAGCAAAGGAAAGCAGGTGCTGTGAATGTGACTGTTCAAAGGCCACAACAGCTCTGCCTGCACCCTGCAGCCAGCCTAACCTGCAGCGGGACAGCACATACAGGGGGGAGGGCTCGCATCAGTAGGTTCTGCTTTGGTTCTGTGAGTAGTTTTCTGACAGGGCTGTGGGTTCTAGACAGTGCTTGTAACTGGCACAAAGGTGAGAACAGCCAGGGCCCAGCCCTACAAGTGCTCAGGGAAGGTCAGAACTGCTGTCTTTTAATGGCATGTGACTGGGAGGAGCATTATGCTGGGCCTCAGAGATTTACATTGTGGATCTCAGAGTACCCATCAGTAAGGAATGGCTACAAAGCAGCCTCAAACTGGAACAGAATTATAATACAGTCCCATCAACGCCTTTTCTAAAGAAGTCAAAAACTACTTTAAAAAAAAAGACAAAAGAAAAGCAAACAAAATCTTTTTGCCTTTGAATGTTTTAAATAAACCTAATATGGAATACAGCTTGGACTGTCAAGAAAAAAGGTGTTTGTTTTCACAGGTAGCACTGCTTTAAAAGACTGGCTTCTGAAAGGTAACTACCTTCAGCTGTCTATGGATCTGTTACCATTGCTTCATGGTGCTTTCCTTAAGAGACTGGTAGCTGACACCCTAAAATCCTGACTAATTTTATCTGGGAAAAAGCAGCACTGACCTTCCTCTTCATCTTTGCTGCTGTCTTCAGTTTCCCCAAATGGGTTTGCACGCCTGTGAAATAAGAATTAAAACTTAGATTCTGGTCACCACAAACACATGCTGCAATACTTCATCTTCTCTCCTAAAATCATGCTGTTAAAGTGATCAATCACTGTCTCTGGCCATACCTGCCACCTCTATTCTGGTCCAAGAATTCCATGGCAGGCAATACGATATCAAATTGAATTGGTGTTCCAGGAGCAATGAGTTGGGTGGAGTCTTGAATGCCTGCTGATTCACTTGGAATTATTTTATCATTTTCCATATTCTTTACCTTCTGGCTAAAGTGAAAATGGAAAAAAAAGTATGTTTCAATCAGTCAGTGACAAGCTACCTTTGCTCTGGAAGGGACACAAGATTATTCAAAAATCCAAAGCAGGACTGAACCACTATACAAACAAATAAGATATTTTCCTGTTGATCTGTTACTGAGGGCTCCAATAAAATCTGTTTGTCTGGGGTTTTTTTACCTGCTATTACTTAGGAAAAAAGTAAATGCTGGTATATTAAACCTGAATGCAGATCAACTCTTGAGTGTGGGCTGACTTTCAGCAATAGGTTGCCATTTGTCTCCCTGCCCTCCAGTGTCCATGTTCACAGCTGCATTACCAGCAGAGACTTGGACTTGTGTCTACAGGTGTCAGTGACAATCCTGATGTCTGAAGACCACCTGGCCCCAGGCTTGCTACAACTGCACATGTGCAAGGGAGAATATTACCTGGGGTGATGAACTTCGTGTTTTTTCCCCAAGCTGGTAATGGGAGTCACTGCTTGCAGGGCTGTCTGATTCAGCTTGATTGCAGCTGCCTGTGAACACAAGACACAACAGCTCTTTTACACACATATTTCAGATTACCATTGAAAAAAGAATGGGAGGGCAAATTGGACGGAACAGGCAGAAAGATGGAAACAAGCTCCCACCTCTGGATTGTCAGTGAGATAAATCTGTCTGGAGATGTTGTTGATGGCACATATCCACTGGAAGGTAAAAATGAAACTGAACTATTCAAGTTCATTTGCATACAACAGTAACAACATTAAGAAAATATTTTTACCTCTTCATATTCTTTCTTGCTTTCTGCTTGAAGGGTTATACCCCTAGAATATAAGCATAGTGTGTAAGTGCTGATAGTGGACTCCAAGGCTTATAGTAACATCACCAAACTTTGTATCTATTTCCATCAAAGGAACAAAAATCATGAATAAACTGCAGCTAAAAGACAACACATGTGCTGTACAGGCAGTTGTGGGCGAGGATTGGAAGGAACATGCCTTTAATTTGGAAACACCCTTCTGGAAACCCAGAAAAGATTACTACTATACCAAGCCTGTTTCACATGAAAGAGCATCTGAAGGGGTAGGTGTGATTGGCTGTCCTCAAATAAAACCTGTCTCATACGCTTTTCCTGTAGGAGTAGTGATCTGAAAGCAGTATCTTCTGTCTTCACAGTCTACAGCCATAACAGAGCAGTTGTCCAGGTCCTGAATCAATCCTCCAGCTACTGCTCCCCTTGGCTGACACATCAAGTTGCCACCTTGAGTGAAGAAATACAATCTTTCCCAAGTTGTAGTCACCAGACCTGTTTTACTGGAGAGAAGATGCAGTGATAAAGACTCGTAACTATTCAGAAATAACTCCAAACATGTATGAAATTGCAAACATATCATGATGCTAATCAGAATTCTATGTTCACCCTGCCATTTTTTTCATGATGTATCTCCGTTAAGAAGAAAATGCAGCACCTGGTTCCCAGCAAAGACTAATCATTAATGAATGGTGAAGAATTAAATTAATTACAAACATCCAGGTTAAAAACAGTACTTTCTAGCTACGGACTAAAAAAGTGTTGAGTAACTGACGTAAAATACTATTAAGCTGTTTAGTTGACAAGGTGGTGATTGGCCAAAGGTTGGACTCGATGATCTCAGAGGTCTTTTCCAACCTAAATAATTCTGTGATTCTCTGAAGCTGGATTAACATAAAAGTATTTTCAAGCTGAAGAGCAGCATGAGCAATTTCAGCACAGAGAATGATAATTTAAAAAAGACTCTTCTGCAAATAGTATCTCACAGACCATCTCCTCCCTAGATATGGAGTCCTATTACACTGTAATCTAGAATACTATGAGAAATTAGTAAATGTCCACCCACAAAGAAAAAAATACTAGTCAAACAGAAATAAACTGATATTTAATCAATCACATAAACAGGGTTACTATATGCCACCAATATATGTAACTCCTGCAAAAGCTGATAGAAGATTTCATTTGGAAGATCTGTAGAAGTATCTCTACATGTGGTACATGTACTTTCATTGTCCATAAGGCTTTTACTTATGTAAAAGAGGCCATTTATGAAAACATGTAGTAACTACAAAAATTAGCTGTTTATTTTTGTAAACACTATGTTTTCTTTAGCCCTAAGATCTGGGAACAATCTGAATCCAGCCCCATCATTTTCTAATTTTTAGCCATTTTAATGCAGGAAATTATTCCTGTAGGTGAATTAAACCAGAAGTAAACTTCTGTCTTCAGGAAAATAGTCTCAAATGCCCCTAAATTGGTTTAAGATTCTAAAACACATTTTCAAATACAGAGATACTCAGGGGCTGAAGAGTAGAACTATCACATTGATTCAGGAGCCTCAAAAGTCATTACCTGAGGAGTCTATGACCTAAAAACCCCCAAAATGTAGCAATTGGTCAGCAACTAAACAAACTATCAGATACCAACAATATTCTTACTTTCTAAGATTAAGGTAGCCAGCCTTCTGGATGAGATTTCTATTGATAGCAGGTGAAGTTACATCAGAATCTGGGGTATAAACAGATTCATTAAGTGCAATTAAGTCCTGCTGGGATACCCTCATTTTTTCAGCTTCTGCATCCAGCTCTCCTTGTATGCTGGAAAGAAAAACAACACAAAAAGAAACCCAAAGCCATCATTAGTCATTTTATACCAAGATACAGCTAACACCTGTAAACCAAAATGATCAAAAATACTAGCTAAGATTATCCTGGATAGTAGTGCAAAGTTAAAGTATATTTTTCAAATGGACTTTATAGGAAATACTGTTTTATAATATTGAAATGAGCACATGGGAAATGGTTAAGTGTTGAGAAAGAAGAGTTAAGTTTATTTTTTGAGAAACAGCTTCTAAAAGCAACACTTCCATGAATTTACACTGCTGAACATATATAGGCATTGCCCTAGTATAGTGGCACAGTTCAAAGTAGGTTATACTACAGGATCTCTTGGCTTTCTTTCGTAGAACTTTGTCGAATTCCTGCAACTCTGTATCACACAGGAATTCCTGCCCCAAGACCACCTATTTAATTGGTCACAGGTTTTCAACAGTAAGTTTTCCATGATTTCAGAACAATACAATAACAGAATTTATAGCTCAAGTCTAACTTTAGCTTTAATCTTTATTTATAATACTGTCTTCCACTTGGCTGTGATTCAGAAAACATCCTTGGTGCAGGTTGGCTAAACTGAGCTCTTCTTGGACACCGGTAAAAATCCAGTGTGCTGAAAGTGGTAATTACAAAGAGGTGTCTCACTGGAAAATTTAGCCCAGAAGGTACATATATATACAGATACATGCTGCAGTGTTGAATAATGTGTTCATAGTCTTCCTGTAAGGCACACGTGGCATACAGGGGGAAACAGAGCGGCTGTTTTACTGAACAAGCAAGGAGAGGTCAAAGCTGTCATCACATGCCAATGAAATACCTTCATCATTTTTTCTCAGCTCTACTGTCAGACAATCATGGGGAGCCACGTAATTTTCAGAAGTTCCCACAGACCACCTGACGGTCCTGTCAGACCAATAAATGTGCCTTGTTTCCATCAACCTTACTGAGTCCATGTTTCACTTGCAGCCTCCTCTGATCCATACACATCAATGCAATGGGCATAATCAGAAAGAAACTAAGGGCCCAACTGGTACCCAGCAGTTAGTGATGTTTCTCATGGGTCAATACAGAGGTTGGACAAGCCATAGGAGCAGGTGACTCTAATCTGGGAAGACTGATTGACATATCTGTAGAGTGGAGGGCTGCTGTTCACAGGGACCCTGGCATGCTGCAGAAATGGGCAGACAGGACCCTTGTGAAGTCTGGAAAAGACAAATATAAAGTCCTCCCTGGGATGGAATAACCCCATGTAACTGCAAAGGATGGGAGTCATCTGGATAGAAAGGAACTTTCAGCAAAGGTCCTGGTGTTTCTAGAGGACAAGTCAAACATGAGCCAGCACCATGCTCATGTGGCAGAAGAACTAGGCTCCATGAGAAAGTGTATAGCAAATGGGTCAGAGGAAATAATTATTCCCATCTGTTCAGCACTTGTGAGATTCTAACAGGAGTACTGAGTTTAGTTCTGGTGCCCCAGCACAAGACAGACAGGAACAGTCAAGTGAAGAGGCACCAAGATGGCTAAGGGATCAGAACACGTGACATGAGAAGCAGCTGTGGGAATTGCTTTTCAGCCTCATGAGATGAAGGCTAGGGGGGAGGCCTTACAGCCAGCTTACGTACCTGATGGGAGGTATGCAGCAGATGGAGCTAGACCCTTCTTGGAGGTGTGCAGTGACAGGAGGAGAGGCAATGGACACTGTCACTAGACACTGTGTGCCATGTGTGAGAGTCAGAGATGGATGCTCAAAACCTGACTGGACACAGTGCTGGTCACTCTGCTCTACCTGACCCTGTTCTCAGCAGGAGAGTGGACTAAATGACCTCCCTGGGTTCATACTACAGCAGCTATTCTCTGACTGTCAGAAAAACAATATTAGCAAATACTTTACTTCTTTCTTAACTTTTCCAGACTTGAGGAGTTACTAACTGTATCCAGGCTAGGATACATACCACGAAAACTCATGGGTGAGAACATAAGGATACTTGCCACTGCATACCTTAGAAAGTCATTAAAAGCTGCAGCTATGCCAGAAGTAATTTTCTCCCTACTGCCTGCCCAAGTGTTTAAACCTTTTGCAGAACATGAGCACAAAACACAGGGTGTACACAGCAGGACCAGAGATACATGTAGTCCCTCGTTCTGTCTCTGACAGTGGCCAAGACTGTGGAAAAAGTACAAGGCAAGTAGGTATGATTCTTCCCCCACTCTCCTCCTCAGCCTTTTGCAGAAGTTGGTGATATCCTGTAAACTGCTGAAGGAATCTGAAGACACAGTGCTGCATTTAGGTCAGCACTAAGCAGTATCTGACTGATGAGATGAAGAGCCAACTTGCATCATTGTGTTAGTCTGTTTCATGTTAGCTTATTTGAGGTTTTTCCACATCTTTAGAAAGCTGAGACTTCCTAAGTTGCCACATCACTCCCACAATGAGACCAGCTGAGTGCATCTTGCCAGCCAGCCAAGTCACATGAGAGGGTGAGTTATAAAGGCTGAGCAGTAACATCAGATCTGAATTAAATTAGACCATATTTTCCAAGCCAGTGCCTTTCAGTCCTATCGCTGAATGTCAGAATAAGAATTATTTAAATTCCATTTTTAAATAAAATGGAACTATGCTGTCAGTTTTTACCTAAGTGCTACTTTAATGAATCTTTTGATCAGTTATTTTTGTTGCACCACAGAATGCTTTTGACAGAACTTCCCTGGCATCTTCCTGGTTCCCAAGACCAGATTCCTCTTCCTAAGATGTGTTTCTCCCATGTCCAAGGCAGAAAGGAGAGAAAAGCTGACAAATCTGAAGTTACATGTATTTGTAGCAATTAGGCCAATTGATTACTGAGAATGTGTTAGTGATGTATCTCCTATCGTGTTTTCTCACTGTTAGCAATATTTGCTGTATAAATGAAAATGCTTTTAAATATGAAGACTCAGTTTCACAACAAACTTAAATAGATGCAAGACCACACTGCCACTGAAACTCTCTAGCTGCACAATGGGTTGCATCAGCTTCTTGTTCCAAGAGAACAACTCTGACAAACGAAAGGCTTTTATTTTGATTAGCAAGAAGATCTGACTCACTGAGGCCTTGTGATCCCAGCACTAAAGGTTGAGTGGGCAGCACAGTTTTCAGTGGCTGCATAATCTGAAGTCATGAAACTGTGTCCTGTGTCAGTGATTGCTATGCTGCACGGTGCCATTCAGAATTTTACAAGCTTCCCTTTTGGTTTTGCCAAAGATGTCACACTCCTTCACTAGTCATATCTGAGTTGTAATTTCAAGCTTTACTGAAACAGACTTATAACACAAAAAACAGACTCAGCAAAATAACTGAGCAGCTTATTTTTGCTGTACTGCATTTACTACTGTACATTGTCTGGAATCCAAATTCACGAGACTTCAGAAAACAGTGGTTTAGTCTATGGTGAGGATGCAATGGCAGGATCCTCACTGTTTCTGTAAGACACAAGGAAGGTGCTCTAGATTTACTAAACAAAGGGCACTAGTTCAATGGAATTTAAAACCTGTCCTCCAATCTGTAAAAACACTGTGTAGACTGTAGAGGGATTTATTTCAGAAATGAGTGTGTAAGCATATATAAATAAGTATAAAAGAAGAGAAAGAATCATTTAGTAAAAGGATCTATGATACCAAATGATTATTTACAACACAATTCTCGAATTAACAAGTATGCATTATTTAAAATGCCACCAGAGTCAGAATAACTGATGATTTGACTACAGTTTGGTAGCAAGGGTATGAAGCAATAAAGTCAAGGACTCAGCTGGGACTAGGAGATCTTTTAAGATGCACTCCAAACCCTTAACGTTCTATGATTCTATAATTAATCTTTTACTGTGATTACATTTTCAATGTAAAGTTTACATTTACAGGGACTAAGTTACACAGAAAATGTCAATTTTGACTACAAGTAGAAGAAGTGGAGTGGAGGTATAACTAGAAATTATTACAAAATTAGGAGTACAAAAGGAGGGTGGTTTATTGAAACCAGGACTTGGCCAAACCAGGTTGGACTTAGTGGACTAATACAGCCTACACTGGATGCAACGAATATGTTCCCTAGGGCAAGGAGTTCTGTTTGCCTTGCATAGCTACAACAAACACTTTAGGCCATAAATCCTTCTTTGAGAGGTTAATGGTTTATTGTTACAGTATTATTACAGAGGATCCAGTAAGTATAAATGCCTCTAATTCAGAAAGCACTTTAGGTCTATTTTATTAATTGTGTTAACCCATTTGTAGCTCAAATTCCATGCTTTTGTGTTTATGGACAGACAGTGGGATGTAAGCAAGCATGTGAACACTTTACCCTATATAGTTTCTGACTATACTGTAAAAGTACTCTCTGTAGTGTACTGAAAGCATTTTCCTTTCCAAGTACAAATATATCTCCTTTCTACACATTTCTTTAACAAAATACGCTCAACAATGCAACGCAAGCATGGAAGAAACGTCATAAGAAAGAAACAGTTAGTTAGCGTGCTGAAGGTTAGAGGACTACTGCTCAGAATCCACTGGAACAACAAAAGGAAGCCAAAGTACCGGATTACCTTTGAACCATGTCTGAAACAGATGACAAAAAGCTGTCCATTCTTTTGGAAAACATCTCTGCTCCTTTCTTAAAGAAGTTGATCTGAAAAATACCAAAAAAAGAAAGACACTGGAAGTTATCCTGGCTTTGGCAGACAAGTAACAGATTGTGGGGAATGTTAACAGCGATCCCATTACCACAGTTACTTTTGGCGGGCGATCAAACACATGGTCAAACAGCTGCGTTGCCTTTCTTTGTACTTCCCACTTTTGCAACTTTCCACCCTTTCACAAACAGATAAGCTGTTGGCTGCTAACAGGTATGTTTCCAATGAACTTTCTGCATGACTGAAATAAGGGAGCGGGTAACTTCTCCCATATTTGCACTGCAGAATTGGGTCTCATGGTGTTACGAACTGCTGCGTGCAATGCCACCATATCAAAGGGAATGGGACACAAAGCATCCGTTTGGTTTTAGTAGCCCAACCTGGACTATCAACTCCAACATGAAAATTTTTAAAGTGCTATAGCAAAGTCAGTCAGGAAAATGATAAACTGTAGCTGTGCCAGCAGAAGCCTCCAGGGCAGTTGTTTGTATCACCTACAGATTTACCCTGGGTTTTGTTCTACTGAAGGAGCTAAAAAAAAGTTACTATGGTCAAAGTGCACATTTTGTGACAGAAGATCAATTCTCTTAGCTGGTATGGCTCAGCAAGTGCACAACAGCAGCAAAGCACTCGGTGTAGACTTGACCTTGGATTACCTGCTGTGGGGCACATAGTCATCATTAGGGCCTACTGGCAACAGAGTGAAACATGAATACAGCTGGCATGTGTGTGCAACTAATTATGTTTAAAAAAAATAAAAATCAACCAATTGCGCTGGAAAGAGACGTAAAAGCAAATTCTTGTGTGTTAAGCATTTATTAGCTATTTCATCCACTTTTACTTGTGATTTCACTCCCTTTCCCTAACCTTAGGATTTGGGATTCCTCTTACGTGTAACTAATATTTCTGCAACTGTGTTACTGGCCACAGGGCTCCCTTTACAGACAAAGGAGAGAAATCATGCCCTCCTAAAGAATGATTCACCTATTCTATTTCTGAAGCCTAGTTCAGGAGGGAAGAGCTTTAAATTCCACTGATGATAGACTGACATGCCCGGCTTACATGCTGATGTCAGTTTTCAGTCAAATGAACACTGTATTAGCCACTGCTCCTTCAAAAAATTCCTTACAGACTGTTCATTTGTTGGAAATGTGAAACAGGAGACATGTTTTGAGTAACTGATAAAAAAAATATACTTGGAATGAAGGGCAGTTCACAAAAGCATCAGTATCAACTGGCTTCTGGTTACTCAGTCATTCCCACAACAACTTGAGACTTTCCAGTATAAAGCACTGAGATACAGCAGTTTTTTCAGATAAAGTGCAGAGAAAGAAAGTTCAGTTTGGTTTCCAGTAAAGGAAACCAAGGCAGTTCTTTCACTTAGGATAGTTACAGCAGAGAAGCAGTGTGAAGTCCCACAGTGGGGAAAGTGACTGAGTTCTCATTTTCTACCTTTTTTAAGTGGGGCACATGATCTGCAAAAGACAGGACAATGGAGAAGATGATGATCCACACTGCAGTCTCAAACAGAGCATGACATCCATTTTTCTTGTTTTGAAGCCTGTTTCTCATTTTCCCAACGCTTTCTTTAATCAATGTTAAAGCACAGAAAACCCTTAAAATGAGTGATAGTGAGAATCAAGTGCTATGAAAATACTAGTCCTCCTGACATCCAAGAGAGTCAGATTATCCGTATTACTACATTTTACAGACTTGAGAAATGCTCTAACAACTTCTGTTTGGTAGAACAAAAATTAGAAAAATGTTTTGCCAGCCTTATGCTCAATCCTGTCTACTGTTCTGTCCTTCCAGTTCTCCAGAGCATGCGCTGTTCCCTACCGTGTACACTCCTCATCAGTATGCTGAACATTATGTGCCAGGAAGGGAACTGCTACATAAGAGAGTTTGTGCAGACAGAGTAAACAGTGCAAGTAAATGCTACTGCACTGAGAGCTTAGCTGTGAAAAAACTAACCCCGGGCTGATTCTGCATATAAATGTATTGGATTGTTTTTTTGCATTGGCGTCTTTTCTGAATATCTAAGCATTCATATATTGGCCACAAACAAAATTAGTTTTTAGAATCTAGGCAAGCTGAACACAAGTTGTTTTCCTCCACTCCCCTCAACACACACCCCACTGTAATTTGTCAGTTCTCAAAGTAATCCCAAGTTACAGTGTTTAACTTTTCCCAGAAAACTGTCTAAATGATACAGTTGCTTCACTGTCCATACCTGTCCTCGTGTATATCCTAGCATAGGTTCCATCATTGCCACTCTCTTCCTGTACTGCAGAGCATTCAGGGCACAGTAATATTGCAGGGATGAAAGGTGTTGCTTCCTTCTTGCATTTGCCACTTCTTTTGCCACTTCTGCCTTAAGCTGAATAAAAAGAGGTTGACAAAGTGTTACTGCATATATAGATATGCTTCCTGATCATTTTCTAGTTATATTTAAATAACTCTTATTTTACAGAACTTCTCCAGGTTAAAAGGAAGGGTAAGAAACAAAGAAAGCAAATCCAAATCCCAAAGCAAGTACTTCAAACCCTTCTCTGTCAAGATGCTCGAGCTTTTAGGAAGCCCCTGAGACTACAAACTACATAATGACCACAACTAAAAATCTGTATCTGATCTCTGCAAGAAATTTATTTGCAGTTGAGATCACAAGACAAGTCTGCAAGTGCAGAACTCAGAGGTGAGTAATTCACCATATGCTATGTCACATTTTGTTCTGTAATGCATTTCCTTTCAAGGACCTTACTGTAGAACTGATTCATTCTTAGGATAGGGTCAGTCACATGCTTTTTGGCATAAAGGGATATATTTTGGTTTAGTGGTCCAGTGGGCAAAGAAGAAATGTAGAACAATCCCATGAACAGAGTTTTGTGTACTCTTAAGTGGAACGACAATCCATACAGAGAAATTTAACAGGAGGGTAGATGTGAAGAAATGGAATGCTTTAGAAACAGCAGACACAAGGCTTCATGACAGTTCACAATGAATTGCATTCAGTGATACTGCATCATCACCTCAGCTGTACAACAGTAGGCCTACACAAATCTATTTATAGCCATCTGGGCTCCCATGGTCCTGAAGGGCTCTAGTTCAGCACAATATTTGATCACTTGTCTAACTTGGAGAAAACAGGTGTAACTTGGATGAGTTGATGTTTAAAAGCTTTGTGTCTGCTTGGAAACAAAATCACAAGTACTCTCAAGCTACTATGAATATAAGTGATGAACTCTGCAAAGTTCATTAAGTGAACAATGATGCAGACAGAAAGGCTGAGGAAAATGTTTTCTTTTAATGTTTGTTACCTTTTCATTTTCTTTCCTTTTCGGTAACCTGCTATACTTTGCCATGGACACGTCATGTTCTGTAGACAAGGAATATTATTCTTTTTAGAAATGTGATGTGTGTGTGCATAGATTAAAAATGTCTTCTGTGATACAACAGGTGCACACAAATAGAAACAATCAAAGCAGGGACACATACCATTGCTAGCAAGGCCAAAAAGATCCTTCAATGTGCTTACTTCTGGAAAAGAGAAATCAAATATTCAAAATAAAAACAAGCTGTAAACACTTTGTTCAACTGGGACCATTTACAGCACGTTTACTGCCCAAGTCACTCCAGCCCTTTCATAGCAGAGATGTATACATTGTGCCTGCCTTGAAAATGCTAAATCAGATAAGCTGCTAGAGGAATGAATAGGCAGATAGCAAATTAAAGGTGAAGTGAGTTTACTTTATTGAGCATGCTGTCACTATGGAAAAGATGCCTTATCTGCCAGTGTCACTTACCCAAAGAGGTACCATTTCAGTATGTTTGTTATGACAAAAGGCTGACCTCTATCATAAGGATCAGCAGTTCTGAACAACTTCTTGACAATGCAGATGTGATACTGAGAAATCTAAGACCCAGAGACACATGAACTAAAGCCCCTTTCCTTGCACATGAATCTTCCTCAATGGGGAACAGTTTTTGCTGAGTTTCTCTGTGCAAAGAAATAACACATCTGACTGCTGGCTATGATGCTTACATAAAAAATTGACCATGACTTTCTGATACAGGTATTAAGAAGACAAACTAAACAGAGGCAACTCAACTTCACAAGTGTTGAGCACAAGCTACTCGGTGTCCACACCAAATATGCTGCAACTGGAAGAACTCTCTCAGAAAGCTACAAAGAAAGCACATTCACAAGAACAGACATTATGCAACTGTGAAAATACTAAGGGGAAATTGTAGGATGTCATCATGGTCTCTGATTATTTTTAACTCCCTACTCATTAATCAGTTTCACACCATTTCTTCTCCCTGGAACATTTCATCATGACTCTAAAGCAGAAAGACAGAAATTCTTTCCACGTGTGACTAACTTGTACCTAGAGGTTCTACAGTATTCAATACAAAGATGTAACAAGGTCAAAAGTAAAAACAATAACACAGTTAATCTTCCTTGCTTCCTAGTTTAATCCCTCAAGGAAATTTCAATAGGGCCAGGCCTCTACTAAAAATGCTGTTCTGCAGACTGCATCAATAAAAAAATGGAGGCTATGATGGATAGAACAAAAAAAAAAATTTTTGATGTTCAGGGAAGCTGAAAAATGTTTCTTTTTTCTTTTCATGAAGTAGCTGAGGCTTTGGTTGCAGGCTTTATATGCATTTTCATGTCTTTTTATCAATGAGAGGGCAGAATCCATAAAAATAGAAACAGAATTACTGTATTAGTGAAGCCACATTAAACAGGTGGGAAAGTGTTTATACAACCAACATTGTACCGTCCAAATCCTGCTTTGTATTTGACATTATATTATAAACAAGATATTCATTAACACAAGTGCCTGGATGTCCTCACAATTTCAAATGGGGTATTATTAAGAACTTAAAAGTCATTGTTTTCCTAGTTGTTTTGTCTCCCATCAAAATTATGTCTATAAAAAGTACATAAATGGGACTGAGATTAGAGGACTTTGAAAAGAAGGAAAGAGAGAAAGAAAATGCTGCAGTAAAAATGCATATTTCTATTGTATGAGGAGGTAAGAGTCCTTGACCTTGAATATGAGCTTGCTTCTTTTGAAATCATACCAAATATTTGCATTACTAACTTGTTGTTCAAGTAATGAATTTCCAAATTTGCGTAATCAGGTTACTTGGAACTACCCTTGCACAGCAAGGATTTAAAGAGGACTCTTTCCTTAAAAGGGTGGGAATATATTATTCTCTGAAGTTAAGAAAAAAATTCTTTCTTGTGCTTGTGAAACACCCACAAATTTCTGAAGTGGGATAAACACTGTTTGCAAGCCAGATTCACAGCTAAACTGCCCTTCTTGAGACAATTATAGCATCAATGATTTCAGCAGAATTAGGCTAGTGTAAAAGCAGAGTGATCCAGCAAAGAACAAAGCTGTGTATTTTCAAACTTCCACCATATGGTGCACAAAATGTTACCTGGTGAACTCAGAAGTGTTTTTGTTTGAATAAAACCATGCACCTGTCAATGAAATTCTGTAGCAGAAAATAAAACGTAACACAGAAACTTTACTGTTAATCACCAAAGAACAAATTATTATATGGCATTATGTTTCAGTTTATGACGAAATAAGCAAGAAGGAACATGTGAGGAAAATTAAAACCTAGAATAAAATTTACCTGTGAGATCTTTTTCCCGAAACTGTATTATTGGGAGAACCATTGTATCTGCAAGCTGTTTTGCCAGTTCAGAATGAAGAATATTGAGCTGAAACAGAGAACAGAGCAAAGTTCTAAGACACAGTGTAAATAAATTAAAAAAACCCAGCACTTCACAGTCTGCCATTCATGTCCAGCAAGACCAAAAAAACCCAAAAAACCCAAACAAAGGATATAATGTACTAGTGGTTAAAATACATTTCTCAAGATATCCAAGACAGATGGGGATTTCTCCTAAACGCTTTATTCCTGCCTGGTATTTTTCAAGGATCCAAGAACTTTTCAATTCCTGCATAATGTATTAGGGCAGTTCACTTGACCACTAATTCTAAAATGCTTAACCCAACAGGATTTAAACTGTAATCAGCCTTTATTAACCTATTTTTGTTAAGTCTATACACCATGGAGTTACATTCCCACCATGATGACTAGAATCTCTTTCCATTCATGAGGGTTACCTGGGACACAATCACAACAGGGAACAACAAATGCTCCTTTCAAGTATTCCCTGAGAGCACACAGTGCAGCAAGAGAAGCCTAAAGAAAAAGTTAACCTCTGGGATTCCTCTCACTGTATCATTAGAGTTATCCATGGCCTCCATAATTTTTAACTTATTTTTTGTTCCACAACCCTATCACCTCTCTCAAACAGCAGACCTCAGTACAGCCTTTTGCCTTCTTAATGAAAGTTGAAAGTAGACTAACAAAAACAACACTTTTCTGATGGCAGAGTCCTGCTCACAGCAGAAAGAGAGATGTGACAAATGATACTTAAGCAAGAAGGACCTTGATGCTAAGATTATATTGAAATGTTATACGGGCAGGTCAACAGAAGCATTTAGAAAGACTTCTAATACTCAGCAGAAGCCTACAGGGAGTAGAAGTGTTCTGTGCACACAGCTGCAGTATCCAACCTGTTTTCACCACATAGCACTGCAGCCTCCCCCAAACATCTCTGGATCCTGCATGACCTCACAGCAACTAAACTGCAACTTTACTAATTCACAGCTGTGCTGCATCCATACCTGGAAAGTTCTGGCTTAAACTAGTACTTAAAGCTTAGAAATGTAAATGACATTTTTAAATGGAATTAAATAAAAAATTTGCCCCAGCCTAGATAAAAAGAGATCGAAACAGGATGTGTTAAGTTCGTTAAGAAGTTCAGCTTTGCTTCAAGGATAGCATGTGGAACAAAGCCACAGAAACAGCTCTAACCATTACAGAAGGGTGATATTGTACTTCTTTATCCTGAATTAAATGACTCTCTAACACCCAGGCACAGTCTAGCCTTCAGTGAAAAGGCTCCGAATCAAAAGGACAAACCCAAAGAAAAATCCCTAATATTCTATTGTGTAAAAATAGAGTATTAGCAACTCAAATTACCTCATCCACAACTTTCGAAAAATAATGAAGGGTAGATATCACTTCTTCATCTCCTTTACCTAAGGCAAAATGCTGGAAATAGAAACACATGTTTGGTCTGGAAATCAATAAAGGTGAATATAAAATACAACATGTATTTTACTACAAAGTTAATGAATACTCCTAAAAAGTCCTGCAATAAATGATAAAACTAAATGGAAAAACAGAAAATCATTAATACACATCCTTTTACCCTGCTCTTGTTTTAGATGAATGGATTTTAGACAACACTTAATTCTTACTATACTAATTTTAAAGTCATAGTCACAAAAAAGGAGCAAACTGGTCTGTATCTTGGTAGTCTATTAACTCACGTTTTGCACCTTTTTTTTTTTTTTTTTTTATTGTTTTTTTTCTAAGATTCTCAAAAATTACTAACTCCCTTGAACATCCTGGGGAATTTTACAACAGCCTTCACGTTAAACCAAGTAAAATGAATGTCCTCAGCACTTCCGGAACACACAGTATTTACACAGACTTCTTCACAAGTGCTGAGGTGGAAAAGAAATCAGAGTCATATGCTAGACATACCTGCTTTTCATAGGCAAGGAGCTGCTTCGAAAGCTGTTGTGTGGCAAGACACATTTCATTCTACAGGAAAAAAAAAAAAAAGACATGTTAATAAAAATAATGAAAGGCCCTTAGCTCTGCTGTTACTACTACTTTGTTACCAGTGTCTTCACTGAACTTGAACCTACTTACACAAACATTCAGTTGTGTGTAAACAACTAGTCTCAAAATACCTGCACAGAGAAGCAGTAATAACAGGTACACTTCAGACCTAATCAACACACAGTTTCAGTTTAACTACTCTGAGTAGGACTAAGGTTTAGGGGTTAGTTTTGGGTTTGGGCTTCCTCCCACTCAAAAAAAAAAAAAAAAACAAAGCCAGAACAACCTCAAACACATAAGCTGGCATACCAACATAAGAATGTTTTATACTGGTTACTCATTTTCCCCAAAATCTACATCAATAAAGAGAACCAGTAGATGTGCCTTCATAACACATTCATGCTCGGGGAATGTGACAATATAATTACAGTGCTTTAAGTGTATGCAGGAGCACAAAACAGCTCATCTCTGTTCTCGTAGCTACGCCAGCCAATGAAAGTACACCCATCCTCAAGATGTGCTTACTCAAGGCAAGACTTGTAGGGAAGGCATATAATTTTGCTTGACAGCTGGAAAAACCAGACAAGCATTTGAATATGTCAGTCTTTAACCAATGTATCCCTAACACTACTGTATCAACTGCTCTGCCCCTGATTTGTCAACAATGACTTAAAACTAGGAAAAAAGCAAAAAGGGGAAGGGGTTAACTGGGATCTGCCTTAATCCCATCAGATCTTTCTCTTCCTCAGCAATGCAGAAAACTAGTGACTTTTAATTTAATTTTAACCTTAACATAAACTATTCCTGCCTCCAAATACATAAGGCCACAGAGAGTTTATAAAAATAGGAGCAATCACGGAACTGCTTTAATAGAACTCTTTATACTGGGGCTGATACAGAAAACCATTAAAACTGGGGCAGAGTCTGTGTGCTCTCTTATCGTCCCTTGTTATCCTGAGCAAACAGAGCACAGCACAGTAAGCTATCTGGGCCAGAGATTCTGAAACACCCTTTACTTTGGCCTGATGCCACCTCTGACATACTGTATTACAGCCTGGCGCTTCCACACTGCCTTGGGAGGACAGGAAAAAGGGCTAATATGGGCACCAAGGCCCAAACATTTAGTCAGCCTTAAGTGTGCCCAGGTGCTCAGAAAAACCAACCAGCCACAGCCCAGGCAACAGCAGCTGTATGTGAACACGTGGCAGGAAAAGCTGAGTGAGATAATTCTGACCATCTTAAAGAACTGAGATGATCTGGGTCCAATCTCAGATCATGCACACCCGGTGACTATTCCCACTTCAAAATGACGGACTGGCCTTGTTTCTTGCCTCAGATCAGTTAGTAATAAGCATTAGACTTGCATACAACAATAATGCCAAGGATTCCTGTAAGATTTGCAGGTTGGTTATGCAGATTGCATTATTTTTAATATGAAAAAGCTTCACACAAACACTTGGTATTTAAGTATTTCCCAAGCCAGAAGATGGAAATGGATGTTGTGCCTTGTAATAAGAAAGAACCTCTGTTAAGGGCTCAAGTAAGGATAGGAATGTGCCCTAACTATTTGCCCCCAAGATATAAGAACACCTGAGAGACTGCACCACCTTCACAGCAAGCAATGAGTTCATGACAGAAAGGATGGGACTCCTTGCATGTATACACATGACATTAAAAGGGTTTGTTTTTTGTTTGTATATATTTGGATGAAATTTAAGATTACAAAAAAGAAGCAGAGGTTGCCAGACCTGGGATCTTTTTCATAAACACAAACTTAAAGACAGATCTGAGTAAGAACTGCAAGAAGACTAAGTCCTCACACAGCAACTGTGATGCCACCTGTAAGGCATACAGCTGGGTCAGAGTGAAAGAAATCTTTTGAAATAAGCTGAGTATTAGAAATGTGCCTATTTCTCCCCCACCCCACTGTTTTTTTATTATTTATTTTTACTTATTCCTGCAAAGTCTGCAACTGTGTGATCTGCTCTGAATTTGGAAAATATATGCTTCGAGCTTAAACTTGCTAACACTAGAAGAAGCTTCAGAATAACAGGCTGACACCAAAGGCATCTTTTTGTGTTAGCCATCCCTAAAGCTTCTACCAGTTTAAAGACTCAGCCCTCAAAGTCCTCACAAAATATCCAAAGAGTAACTAAGAGCATTACCAGCTCATCTGCGTGGGACAGTTTGAAGAATGCAATGCAAAGAGGTGTGTGGAACAAGCACCTTCCAGTGATCGCTACTCCCCCCAGGAGGAGTATCCAGTATGTGACAGGATAATGGGGGAATACATAAACCCTGAGTATCTCAAAGGGCTGTAAATTAACAACACCTTACCAAGTATATGATCAGGTAAGCAGTTAACTATAGATCTCAAGCAGACATTCATAGCATGCTACTCCAGATACAGAACCAACTGACAGATGTGCCTGACACAAAACTTACTTTGGCATTTTAGGCCAATTTTGGGACAACAGTTCTACGCATCACTCATAAACCTTGCTGCCAGCAGGTCACATTTTTCATTTATAGTCTCAGTTCTTTGTGTTAGAACACCACAAACTTGTTACTCAGTCACTACCCATGTGGAAGAGTTAATCCTGGGTCCTTCATCCTCCCTCCCAACAGCTGCCAGACTTAGTTCCCATTCAGACTACAAAATCATTCATTGTATCACTTAGGGGAAAAAAAACAAACAAAAAAAATTAAAATAAAACCAAACACAGGCACACACCCAAAAGCTGTAAACAAATCAAATTAAGCTAGCAAGTTGAAACACAGTTCATTGCATAAGGAACAGGAAACAAGCAAGTGCTCTGCTGACCTAGTGGTAATACTGCATTGCTAAGCACACTAATCTGGGAAAGTTTGGTTTAATCCTCCTCCCATTTCTTCCTAATCAGCCTTTTCCCTTCCCCCTACTCTGCTACCAATCAGTCTCAAGACTTAGAAGTCTTAGAAGAATTTGCATTGCTTCAGTTGACAGATCCACTAAATCCAGGCACATTATTTTAACAGGTTTTAATCTATTTGCAAGACATTTTCCCACGGAATACAGCAGCATTCATTTCCTATATCCTGAACTGACTGCAATTCAGCCTACTACAGCAAGAGAAAAACTATGATACAACCCTTACTACACATCTCTTCCACATTACCCTGACATTTCAGAATTATTCACACATTTATGGAGTGGGAGAGCTATCTATGAAATGATACATCAGGCAGAAACTCACTAAAATCCTAAACAGAATCAAAGTATTTTAAACGAAGGCAAACCTAACCAGTACTGGGCCTTGCAAATACATTCATTTGCATAAAAGTTTTTATTTAACAGGGAAAACATCACTGGAAGGAAGAAAAGACTGCATGTTAATAAGCATAAAGCAATCAGTAGTGACTAGAGATGTGATGACTTTTGTTTTTTTCTTTCACCTTGGCTGGCATGATAACCCCAGGAATAGATTTTTATAAAGTTCACTAAGTCCAATTCAAATGGATAAGGTAACGGAAATGGTGTCTTGAACCTATCGTTAATTTACGAAAAATGAAGAACAACTGACTCAAAAACCAGTTTAATTCTCAAGTTATTTCAGTACCTCATCCTACCTTTAAATAAGTCAGTGGAAAAAAAAAAGTCCAACTTAGTTTCTGATCTAGTGCCAGAGCAAAGGCCTGTGATGTTTCTGTGTTGATTCCACCTTCTTTGCTATCACCTTTATCCATCAAGCTGTCATATCATCAAAAGAGAGTATGACTTTTCTATAACCTCTTGGTAATAAAATAGCCATGCCATTAACCATTTACCAGTAAGGTAGTCCATCCATTTCTAGGGTCTCTTTTTGTATTTTTCTATAATAAACTCTGAGGACTAATCTGCTGAAGTCTGAAGATATTTCTATAGACAGTTGTCTAACAAACTACAAATTTGAGGGCATGTAAAAGATTAAGCTGAGCTATAAATTAACTTCTACAGACACAGAACTACTTCAGCATGTCCAATTTCAATACCAATATAACAAAGCTTTCTGCAAAGCAACTTTCCTATGCCAGCTAAAGTTGGCATTTTAAAAACTCTGCAAGTAACCTACACACCAGACTGCCACAGGCTTCTCTGGGTAAACAAGCAAGATACTGGTAAAAGTATTTTTCATGCACTCTGTATGTGTTTGGGTTACATCTGGGAAAGCTTAATGCCGCATAAATGAGGGGGGGGAAAAAAAACAGGTGAAGGAGAAGGTCCATGAGGGTGTTGCAATCTTCCTCACCTTTGAGAAGTAGGCACCACATTTACCTTCAAATCAGGCACAGCACAGAAAGAACTGGGTCTTCATACAACCGTTTTATGCAGTTCTATTTACATGTGCTTATCATTGTCCTACAAAATAGACTTCTCCAGCAATCTAGGAAATGGCACAGTTCTACAGGCTTAGGTTTGCATATTAAATGGCTTGGAAACATGAATCCAGGGTTGTGAGAAGCTAAGCCTCACCAGGGTGCTCAGGCTGCACAGCACTTTACAAGATCAGGCTAACATAGGGCTTGCCCTGCTGCTGATTCACAGCACAGCATTCCACCCTCACAAACAGGAACAGTTCAGCAGAGGATCATCTAATAGCTTCAAGAAACAGAACACGCTAGACAAAGCTCAGCAAAAGCTGTAAAACAGCAAAAGCAGCTACAATAGGATGGCTAGTTCAGTATGGAAACAATCTCTTCAGTTTCTATCAGTGCAATTACTATCAGCAAGGTACATTTATGCCTTCTCAAATCTCCAAATCCTGTTTAGTGCAATGTTAACAACTCCAACTTTATAGACAATATTAAAACCAACTCCCATGCCTTTGTTAATACTTTAGTGCTCACATGGTAATGTTCTGCTTATCTTTGTTAGTAACATATGGTGAATATGTCTGAGGAAGGTAAGAGATATATAATTCAAATTTACAATGATATAGAACAATAATACACAAAGTACTTCACAGAAGTCAGTGCTGACAAGTGTAACTTAGTGCAAATGTTTATCTTATCTTGTATATGTGGAAATGAAAGTTTACAAAACACTAACTTAAATTTTACTCTTTAAAAGGTTTTGGGAAAAAGTCTTATCATTTGAAAAGGCAACACAACAGTTTCCTTACACATTAAAAGAAAGCAATTAAAAGAAAAATTGGATCAGTGCTTACTTGTTCTTTAAGCAAGAACTAATTTAAGAACTCTGAACACTTGGGGTTAGCCATGAAATATAATAAATATGAAAATCCATGCATACCCTAGAGAGGCTGACAGCTGTTTACTGAGTCACAGCCTAGTGAAGTGAATGCACAGGAAAATCAAACAAGTTGCACTGTTGAAAAATGCAGACATATGAGGTGTCATGAATTTGTGGAGAGAAGTAACAACGTTATGAAGCGCTACCTAAACCAGCCCTCGACAGATTCAAGGTGTCCTGATACCCATGTAACGTGGTACCTACAAACCAAGACCATCCCATAATTGTCAAGTTTCCTTAAGAGCCTGGACATAAAAATGCAGTCAGAGTGAGAGGCTGTTGCAGCATTGTCTGTGTGACCCTGGTATCACAAGATGACTGCTCACAGAGATGTTGAACAGAATTATGCTTCACAGTTCCCATGCTGTCCCCTCTCTGGATATAAAGACAAAATGCATCTATCTCTTTTTGCTCCTCTTCTGCCATCACTGCCCCTAGTATCCAGACAGGTGTGTCAGAACTCATGACACGAAACCTATTTACAACGGCAAAATGCTGCATCTTACTTTCCTCTAACCTGATTAAGCGTTTATCCCTTCTAATAGTCAGTAGAGACACAACAGTCTCCTGAGTCTCCTAAATGGCATCTTGTTTCAAGTGAAGATCCCAGCTCGGCCATTTCTATAGCGTGATGGAGAACTGAAAATGATAGTAAAGCTCGGAGAACAACTTACTGTGACAGTGGCAAGTCAGGAAGGCAAACTGTGCATGCTTTGCTCATACGCCATTGCAAGAGCCTGAGCATTGTAACTTGAATAAATTGAATTTTCTAATAGTCTTTACTTGCTGCATTATATATTGCTCAGGTAATAAAACGTCCAGAATGACAAACACAACACTCACAGAACTCAGCAGTAATGCCAGATGCAGCATCAAAGTTTGCTTACAATGAGGAAGAACTACAGGAACAAACTCTGTAAAGAACATTTCCTCTACAAGACCGCTATCACAGTAACTACCTTAGGGTACCACAACACAGATGGGAGAACTACAGCAGGAAGCATATGTACTCACAAGGATGTGGTTTATTTGATGAATATAAAAACGCTTCACTATATTTACACACATGGGTTTGCCAGATCAACCAAACCTCCCTCCTCAAGCACTGCTTTTGGTTCCTGTGACTCCTCCCTAATCATGGCACCATACACTGCATCTGCACCATACACTTGCAGCATTGCAACCTCTTTTTCACTGAACAACTCCATTCGAAAAGAGAGTTACCATTCACACATCTGGTGTGAGTACCCAAAGAGCTGAAATTTCGTACCATCCCCATCCTGCAGAGCAACAAGAGGCTGGTCACACTCAGAGGGCCTTGGACCAAAAGGCAACCTGCTAGCAGCGCATCATCCAGCTGCAGCCTAGATTGTGTTATCAACCCTTCCCTGTCCACTGGCTCCAGGTGCCCAGGCAGCATATCCACTGCTATACCCTGTGAGTGAATGTTGCAGATCCCTCCTTCCACTCTGAAAGTCCTGCTTGAATGCATGTAAGTCAGAAAAGATATTTAAAAAGATCCCTATTTTTCCAAGTGTTTTTAAAAAGTCTAGGCAAATATTTCTTTTTCACACTCCTTTCAAATGCACTGATCCATGAGTTCAAAGCAGCTTGAGCTGTCAATTTACAAATTTACTGCTGCTCTGCACACAAAACAGTGTCTTGAGACAACTACATGCATATATCCACATGGATAAATAACAGCATGCGGTTGGTAGTAACTGCTACTCCCCTGAGACTTTGCATTGAATCAGTTCAGAACCATTAGCTATTGTTATTTGATCATAAACTACAGTGGCTTGAATTATGTGAAAATTTGAGTTTTCATCACAAGAAACACCAAACTTCTAGTAAACTACTCAAAAAAATCTTAAAAACATGGTTAAGACAGCTAGGGAATGTTAAAGTTCCGAATACAGTTAGTAAGAAAACAAAATTAACATTTTTTAAACTGTCATAACTGTTTTGAGGGGGCATAAACCCTGAATTCAATACTGCAGACTGGTACAACCCACTGCTGTTTTGTCTGCAGTGGCTGTGATTCTAGTAATTCTCATGGCCATTGCTTTAAACTAGGTCAATAACTGTAATTCCTATTTTACAGATAAGGAAATCAGAGCAGCGGATGACAATGACTTTGCAAAGAGAAAATTTGACTTTGCAGAGACAAAATTTAAGACAGGAAAACAAAAACGCGAATTCAGAAACTGGCTTCTCAATACTCTCAGCTTTTACAGGGTTGGTAGCACACGCTGCTACTGAGACCCAGACAACATGCAGCCTAACAAAACAACAACAAAAACTCTTTTTCTCTCAAATTGTGATTAGGCAGCCAAGAAATATTACATACATATTTTTCTTAACTGTCCATTTAGGTTTAGTAGGCAATTCAGCATTACCCTTTTATTTCTACATCTCAAAATGGCATCAAACGCCGAAGAAGGAACATATCCAATATTCAAAAGTGACTGAATATCTATCTGAAACTAACGCAGTGGCCAAGAATTGCTGGGAAAATGAAGTAGACTCAGTAGTACTGCAAAGCACAGATGGGTAAATGCGCTGAGACAGTGAGAAGAAAGAGGAAATGTCATAACTGTGGGGCAACAGGAATGGAGAAGGCTAAAAACCAGTATGAAAAGGAAGACTCAAACAAAAGCAGATAAAGTGTTTTTTCTTGAATCACAGACCAGAGCAACCACTTCCTAAAATGCCACCCAAAAATATCATCAGCAGGGGAAAGAGACATGTAGTCCACAAGCTGGACACTTGAAAATCAAATTTATCCTCCCATTTCCTTCTTTCATCCATTTCAATCCTACCTGATCTTTGGTGTCAGATTCCTACCATCTAACATGCCCACACTCTTGCTACTCTTAAAGCTCAGTGGCTCTACCAAAATGCCCACCACTGACTTTCAGTGCTGATTTCATGCCACCTCTCCAGCCCCTGGCTATGTGCTGTATTGTTTTCCATGCACCTAAACTGTACTGTAAACCCCTCACTGCTCTGCATTTGCGTAAGAACCAGGACATGAAGACTTTGAAGTCCCCCAAAACTGGATCTTCCAGGTGTAAGTAGCTACGTCCTGGGCAAATAGTTCTTCCAAATCAAACTCTAAGTCACTCAAAGCATAATCCCACCAAAGGGACACACGCTTGAAGTAGTTTATAGCTGAACTGATTCCTCATAATGTAAGAATCAGAAACAGGCACTCTTCCAGTAAGTTCAAAATACCCCTATTCTCCTCAACATTCTGAGTTCTCTGATTTACTGTTTTAAGAACAGAAAAGCTGTTTCTAGGGAACTTGGGTATCTAACCTACATAAATACTTGCAAAAATTCCATGACATACTGTGTATGTCTTTCAAGACCTAGATACGGTATTTTGAAATATCTAGTTCAGGCACATGGGAATCAGCTTCACTGAAAATCACTCAGATTTACAGTAACATTTTCCAAAGCACTGAATATAATTTACTTTCCAAGTTCTACTTTCAAAGGGATTTAGTCACCTAGGTCATGTAAGTACTTTAGAAAATGTTATTTTTTCTGCTCCTGCTCCTATAATTTTCACACTGGCTACTGTAGGTACTTGACTTCAGTATGATCCAAAGTGCACACTCTCTCTGTAATCAATGGACATAGACAGCTTCTTCCAAAAGGGGAGTCACAGCATCTAAGTCAGGTGCCTAAAGGCAGTGTGAATACCTGTGTATTCTGTCTACATTTAGGTAAGCAATTTTGTCGAGGCTGGCCTTCCAGTGTACCATAAGATAAGAACATACCACAATTTTACTTTCATGATTTATTTAGACACAGACAAAGCAAACTACACCTTTCTCATGAATACGACTTTTCTCACCAGTAACGCGGGAAGGGGCTGAGATACCAGATGAAAAACACTCCTAACTCCTCTTAAACCGCAAGAAGTACAGGTACTTTGCAACTTTCATGTAAATAACAGCATCATAATAGCGATTTATCTCCTACTCCACACTGAACAAAAGAAACACAAATGAAGTTACCTGAGCACCATAGACTCGTTGCATTGCCTGAAGCAACTGGTTTGTATATTCAGTAAGGGTTCCGGCATCTTCTTCAAAGACGCTGAGCAAAGACCGAGTCTTCAATAAAAGAAAAAAAGAAAATGGTTTTAATCCTGAGTGGAAATATTAAAAAGAATCATAAGCAACTAGCGAAAAACAAAAATCAACCCAAAATAATAAGCCTTTAACTTTGCTTGATGCTGTTTATTCAGAATCTCAAAACATGAAGAAATTAGTTCTCATATTATGGATAGGAAAACTGAGACATTAGGAGAAGTGATAAAATGCTATGGCCAAATTCTGATTCCCAGTCTCTTGCTCCAACTAACAGACAGTCCTTCTAACCTTCCAACATAATTAGGAATTCAAAAAATCCTGAATATCTGTCTGCTGACTACAGTAATTCAAACCACGTTAAGGACTCTGGGCCAAAGCCACTGCTTGCTCACTTTACTTCTCTAATGTCAGACTGCATTAAAAGCACCCCTTTCCAATTAGATAATTTACACAGTATTATTCACTCTCAACTGTCTTGAGCAACTCTTATGGGGCCACCACCAAAGTGAGCTGATGTAATCGGACCAAACAACTGAGTGTTCATCTACAACAACAGGCACAGAAGTATACACCCACTCAGAGATACCCGGTACTTTCTCCATTCTGCTAACTCCTCCTTGTCAGCAAATGGGGACATAATGACTTGTGTTATCTTAAAGACACGAATTCCCTTGGGTTGTTGTGGTGGAATCATCAGGAACAAAGAACTATGTTGCTGACTATGTAGCTCCTGAGACGGGAAACAAAGATATTTCAGAATAATGCCCAGTTTCAGAATTTGCTAGATCATTACAATAATTAAAGAGGAAAGCTGTCCCTTTAACAAAGTCATGATCCATTCTTAGTCTTAACTTTGATAAATCCAATCTATTTGATGCTAACTGGAAATGTCCTTCCATCTGTACATCTAAGTTACATGACATTAATGAGCTTCATCTGCTTACATGAGGGGCATGCATAAACTCCAGTACTTTCATAATCACATCAGTCCTGTAATAGGGAAAGTAGTTTATCTATCCCTCTATTACAGGAATCTCTAATGTACGTGAAAAATCCAGGTCCAAATTTGGGAAACTTATTTCAAAGTCTTAAGATACTTCACTATTTCAACAGAAGACACATGCACTTCCCCAAGGCTTTTATTCTTCTCTGCAAAACTCTCTGCCTAGACTTTGTTTGTCCTGAAAAACTCAACATCAGCATCCTTCAAGAATCTTCGCCTACGATTAACTATCATTTCATCTCTGCTGAGAAGCATCTAAGCCAGAAATTAATATTGCTCAGCAGCTAAAATACGTGACTAGGGAGTGAGTCTTTGGTTTCTGCTCTAAGCATTGAACAGGAGTACTTTCTTACTTTGAGTAACTCTAAAAGCTCTCAACATTTCACTCTGCTAATGTGCTAAGTTGCTACAATACTTTCTGCCTTTTAGAGACACTGCAGTCAATGCATTTGGGAAAGTAGTTCTAGATCTTAGGATGTAAGGGAATACACAAAACAAAGTACTGTTTTCAAACAAAGAGAACTGAAAAACCAAAGAATGAAGAGAAGGCCAACTCAATGAAATGGATACCAAGAACCCAAACATATAAGGATACTTAGTGCAGAACTTCCCTACAAGGACAGTGGTATGATTTTAAGAGTTTTCCACGTCAAGCTATTATTTCAATAACTGAAAACATATTGCTTTTCAAAAATAAATGGTTTCAAATGTTTTATCTTCAATGATGTGTTAAAAGAACAAAATAATGTCAACAAACGGTCTTGTATTTATAAACAGTGCTCAACTCCCTTGTTTTGTACTACAATGGCACATGAAATGCAAAGGGCACGAAGATGGTTAAAAAATAAATCTGGGGAAAGCAAAAATTATAAAACTTGACACAATGTTTACCAAGACAAATACCAAGCCAAGACTAAAAGGTTATAAAGAAATAGCCTGAAGTAGGCTACAAATCACACACTCCTGCACACTGTAAAAGGTTCTCAAATACAGGAATACCAGCTACATTCATAAATCTTACTGACTTTTTGCAGGTTCATTTTTTCAGATACCTAAATATGGATTGAGGTAGAACAGCTCTGTGAAATAATTTCTGAAAGTCTTGGCCTCTGTTATTTGCATATTGTTAAAAAATAATAAAAACAATAAATGATTCAGGCAGTTTAGAAGTTAATTCTTGGAAAGTTTTTCATTTAAGACTACCATTTTAAATCACTGCAACAAAATATGAGCATGTGTGTATTTTTGTTGTTGCTGTTTTGACAAATTCTGGAATAGTAGTGAATGCTGTTGAAATTAAACAGTAGTCCAAATATTAAGCTAACATTTAAGAGGCCCCATTAATCGCAACATTATCTCAGCTTCTGGAAAAATAGGAAAAAACTTTCTACTTTCCTGTATTTCCCTTGGTTTTAGCATGACTGCTGATGTAAATTTCTCTCCATTTTGTGGCCAAACACTTCAAAATTAAGACACTTCTTATGGTTTCTTTCAGCCAGTGCCTGGACACGAATCAAGACAAAAGTACTGTACTGTTGGGGAGAGAAACCAGGTTTCATAAACCTGATGAAGAAATAACTTTGGCCTAATTCTCCTTTGTCTTGCAAGTAATTTACATACTTCACACAGTTTATACAAAGTGAGGTTATATTCTCACTGCACTATTGCTTTAAGAGACTGCACAGAGAAAGGAGAATCCGGTTCCTTTACACAGAAGTAAAGGATTCCATAAGATGTTATGCTGCATTTTCAGTGGAACAGGGAATGGCTTTTTGCCTTGATTTTGTAGCACCTGGCACAGAATGAAGCTGCTGTGCTGTCAATCTAAAGCTCTTCCCAGGCAAAAAAAGTAATAAAAATATAAAAGACTGAAAAAACCACTCCTGTTTCCTTCATAAAAAAATATGTATTTTAGCCACACTGGGCTGTTACAAAAATTAAATAATGTTCCTCCCTCCCAAAGTTGTAGAACTTGAACAAAAAGTAATGAACAAATCAAGCCAAAACATCCTGAAAATATTCAAATTTATGCACAGCCCAGTATTCCAGTAATTGCAAAGGAGATGTTAACAGCCTTCATTTCAGGTCAGAAGAAAGATGAAGACCTCCAAATTCAATTCAGCACATTGTTTTACAGCTTGCAGTCACTGTTACATTTTTAATCGTTGAAGGAAGTGTTGACTGAAGACGTAAATGAGTTCACTTATCCTGCGTGTCAAGTTCTTCAGCTTCAGGATGCAGTGGGGAGGTTGACACTAAAAATGTCAGTGACTGCCCATAATAAATCTAGCACATTTCGGTACGCTGTGGGACACAGAAAAGTTCTGCGGCAAGAACTCTGCAGGTCACCTTGTCCAAACCTCTGCTCAAAGCAAGGCTGATTCTGATGTTACACCAGGTTACTCAAAACTTTTTCCAGTCCAGTTTTTACAATTTCCAAGGTTGATTACATATATACTGCATCAAACAGATGATGAAAATCATTCTTACTAGGATAGGATTTCATGAAATTTCAGGAAAACAGGGTAAGAAGGGGTGATCAAGATGAGCCCCAAGGCTCGAGAAGTCCTGACAGGTGCACGTCCAATCTTTCCTTTCAAATGTCTCCTGACAGACTCTCCATAACACATGACAGCACTGTGCTCCGCAGCTTACCTGTTCATTCCTCCTCCTGATCCATCAGCAGATGACTTAGATTACAACACAGGGCTACCTGGGAGCAGGATCCATGCTGATCCACCCCACCCTCCCTTCTTCTTTCCCTCTTTCACCCAATACTTTTGCACCTCCATCTGCAACATTTGTCCTCAAGTGCACCCTCCCCACCCCTCCGTGAAACTTCCAGTCCTTCCCTTCCCTTCATTTCCCTCTTCCACACAGACTTCTTTCCGTGCCCGGCTCTGGAGGCCTCACCCCGCCAGGCCCCGGACAGATGATGGCACGGCGTGTTCCTCTCCGTGGGGCTCGCCCAGCCCTGGCCCCTCAGCGCTCCCACCGCGGCTCCGGGGGGCGCAGGGCCCTCCTGCCCTGCCCTGCCTTGCCCTGCCCTGCCCTCCTTTCTCTCGCTGCTCCCGGGAATCTCCCGTACCGAGGCAGGCCCGGGGCGGTGGCCGGGCTGTGTCCCCGCCGACAGGCCCCTCACGGCTCACAGGTGTCCCTCCCGTCGGGGCAGCCCGGCCACCACCGAGCCCGGCCACCACCGAGCCGTGCCCGCCTGTCCCGCCTTGCCCAGCACCCCTCGCCTCCCCGGGGCAGCCCTGGCACACACCGGGCAGACAGACGGGGCACTGCGAGCAAAACCCCACGGCGGGCGTCCCTCCGAGGGCAGGGCGGGCCCGGGGCACAGCTCTCTCCGCCGGGCACCCCCAGGAGCACACCCTGCCTGGCTCTCCCTCACCGCCTCCCTGCTGAGGGCGAACCCCCCCGGCCCACACCGCTCTGCCCGGCCCTGCCCGGCCGCCGCTACCTGCGGGCTGTCCTGCAGAGCCTCCTCCAGCAGCAGCTTGTCCACGGCCGGCATGTCGGCGCTGCGGCGGGCACCGGGGACCGGGCACCGGGGACCGGGCACCGAGGGGCTGGCACGGGGGTGCTGGCACGCCCCGGCGGCGGGGCGGGGCTGGGCGGTGTCTGTCCGTCCGTCCCTCCCTCCCTCCCTCTGTCCGTCCCTCCC
>JAWWEE010000040.1:54185439-54200276 GCA_035221455.1 Xenops minutus | reverse complement strand
TCAACCATGCAGTCTATCTTTGCTACTTCAGCAAAAGCCTCTACAATTATTTTTATTAACCCTTTCAGTGTTAGTTCTTTATTGATATCTCAGTTATCGATTCCTTAAATCACTGCCTTAATTGTGTTGCATAACTTCAGCCTTTGGACGTCAATCCAGGTGCTTAGTTGAACAAAACTAATGTTTTCAAAGTAAGCACAGCCTTTCTCAACCCGTGAATATTATGTTTTCGAAGGGTGGCCGCTGCTTTTAGATGCCTTAGCTTCTCTAAAAGCCCAGAGTCGCAGATCTTGCAGGTTAGTTCTCCATTCTTTTCGGCTGTAGATTTGTTGCTGCAGCGTACCTTGAGACAAAAATGGAAATACTCAAACCCAGACTCTTGAGGGAAAAAAACAAACATGTTTCTGAAGACTTTAGGAAGAATCCTGCCAATTAAACAGAATATGTAAACACAAATGCTGTAAGATGTTGTCGTCTTCAGAGAAATTTCAGTCTTCAGATAACTCACGTTGCTGCCCTCTTAAAAGAAGAAAAATAATTCTAAAAAATGCAACGTGAGTGGTAAAAGAACTCCAAACATTAACATTGGCCTGCTTTTATGCATCTAAATCCCAGTGGATTTTTCCACTTCTGTCAAACAACAGCAAACATTTTACATGACAAGGTGATTGCTAATAAGGATTTTTTTTTTTTTTTTGCTGGTTAAAAGACTGTACACAAGCAGGTGGCTTTAAGAACATTTTGCAGATCAGATGGATGATTGATTGCTCTAATTATGTGTGAGAAATTACCACTGAACCCTGTGATTTTGGCTAAGATATTTGTGTGTCTGACATTGATTGATATTGCTTCTGAAGCTTGTGATAGGACCTTTAACCCAATGTGCCAAGCCATAACGGTGTGACTGAGCTGGACTCCCTGTTCCAGGCCTTGGAGTCAGAACAGAGTTCTTACACTCAGTCCCTTTTCCTGCCTGAATAAAGACACTAACCCATAATAAAAATCTCTAGCTAATAATCAAAAATTCCAAGTATGACCTTATGTATTTACATAAAGAGAAAACAAAAATAGACATGACTTTATCATAATAATGTTTCAGAGAATTTTAGAATGGTGAAAAGTGGTAGAAAATTACTTTTTTTTGTCTACAGACTAGGAAGCAAGTCACTAGTTTGGCATTAGACTTAAGAATCCATGTCTACTTCTGAGCCAGTTTGGTCAGTCTATGTTGTCTTTTCTTTCTTCAGAGATTTTGAAAACAGTATTTAAATTCATGGAGGACAAGACCATGCTTCTGTATTTGTTAAAGTAGCTTCAGGGCATTTTTTAATATTTCCCAAATACTTCTGTTACAACTGTGCCCTTTTCTTTCCTCTTCTAGTCTTGAAATAGTTTAGCAACAGCTCTTCCCTGTGGGTTGAAGCATTTCCTTCACCTAGAAAGCATCAGTGTGGTTTGTGGTTTTATTTCGCATCATCTTCCATCCCAAGAGCTATAATCTTTAAGGTTTTATCATGTTCCTTTTGATGGCTTTGTTTAGTCTGAGGTTCAGGTGTGGAAACCTATTGTCATTCCAAACTTGAGAATAGCTATTTCCAGAACAGGTTCTACTAGTTTTATTTAAATAAAACAAAAAGCACTTCAGTAACTTACTGAAGGGTGATGCTTTTACTAGCTGTCATTCTTTGTTGCATCATTCCTCACACAGCTATGAAATTGGTGGATTGCCTATTTTTAGCAATCAAAACATTTTTATTGATTTTTCCCAATACAGTCCAGGTGGTTTTGAATTTAAAAAAAAAAAAAAAAAAGATACTGTGCCTATTAGTAATTGAAATTACCTTTTCACTGAATTACTGAAAATTGCAATTAATTTCCCAGTCACCTGGTTTTATAAGGTCTCAGGAATTATTCTTCAGTTTTGGGAACTCCAAACAATATTTCTAAAATAATTTAAAAACCCTGAAGTACTACCACTGAACATTCCAACAATTTATTTACACAACAGTAGTGATATTGTTAAAAATAAAATAAAAAAAAAGGCAGACTTTTAGGTAGGGGGTGTCTAAACCATTGCCATGAGAAGATGCTGTTTCTGGATTTCACAGGTTTCTGTGCGTGGTAGCAGTGCTGCAGTGCTGGGCTTCCAGGCCTCGGAAGCATGCTGGAAGCAGCCTGGCCAGTCTTACTCCAGGTGACACATGTCTCAGGCACTCTGCAGTAGCTGTGCTGCAACTAGTACCCAAGGGAGCTTCTGCAGAGCTGTTTCAGTAGCTTTACATCACCCAGTATTTTATTGCCATCTGGGAGCCAAGTGGCATGGCATTTGTCTTGTCCTGTGGCCTGGGAGCTGCTCACTGCACTGGGCAAGTGCAGTGGACTGAAGACTTCAGCTTCTCTGTTCTGTATGCAGGTATTGAATGCAATACTCACATACTACAAAAAATCTTGCTAGTGAAAAGTTACAGCCATTCTAGGAATACTGTACATATGGAAAGAGAATAGGGAAACAGTAAACACAGTACCCAGAATCAGTCACCTGAATGTTCAAGAAGCCTGAACTGGAGAACACTTCCAGGAAGCAGATCAATTAATTTGTATGTGTGTATCCTGTAACCTACAGGTTATGTTAAGAAAAATGCCTCTTACAATTTGAAAAGGTAAAAACCCTGGGATGTCCAAAATGAAATTTATACATACTGCTGATATGCTATATTATATGCTTCTATTTATACATACTTATTTTTAAGAAATCATAGTATCAAGTAAAATCAATAAATAATTGAGCATTGAGTATGAAGTAATTAATTACATGAACTAATTGTACTGTTTCTAAGAAAAGAGGATGCTTCCTTACAGCAAAAGTCTGAATGTAGCCCCAAAATTTCATAGTTGAGAGAAAGCAATTTTCAAGGAAAGAAGAAGGAAGTTTAAATTGTTCTGTAAGGTTGAGATTTGTCTGCTAAATAAATCTCTCCGGCAAGTGATGTAAAATCTTCCACAGAAATTGGTGCATCTTCAAATCTGAATTTGAGGTTTTACACGGGACAGTCTGGTTGCTGTTTGAAGATCATCAGGAACATCCCTTGGTAACCAGCCAGCCAAGTCTGGTCCTCCCCAGACTGCCTTTGCTCATGTGACAGAAGGGCTCACGGTGTGAGATGGAAGCTGGGCCTGTGCCTTCTGCAGGACTGGAGGGTCTCAGTGCCAGTCTTCCAAATTCACCCAAATGCTTTCCCCCTTAATAGCCCAGCACCAGCTCCAGGCTGGAAGCAGCAGTGCAAAGCCTGGATGGTGGTGTGCATGAGTTAATAAGCCCTGTCAGCTTTAATTGGCCTGTTTGGAAACAAGGCAGCTGTTGTGCATCCTTAGCCTAATTTATTTCCAAATTTGATAATCCACCCAGTATTAATGGAGAGCTGACTATAATTATTTTTTTCTGGTTAGACTAGTTACAGAGTAAGTCATACTGCATGGTGTTTTCTTTCTCATATGTTCCATTTTAACTTTAAAGAACATATTGCATTGTACTTCCTTTTTGGCTTCCTACCTTATACTTTACAAGAAATTTCTGAGCAGTGCTGTGCTAGTCACATGTTTGCTAAGTCAGCTGAGTCTATTTATGCATTTAACACAGTGTCTAATATTTTTCTTCGTGCTCAGGAACAAAGAAGTCTTTGAACTACAGATGACTTTTAGAGGTGCAATAATTTACCCTAAGTTGTGCAGCTGTTTTTGTATAAATATATATAACTATAGAGGGTATGAGTGTGGCAATAAATTGCTTCAAATGAATACAAGTGGAAGATTTGAAAAAAACTCTTACTACTCTCACTACCAGAAGCATCCCAATTTTTTTAATAGTATCTGAATAAACTACTTATTTAATTAATAGGGCATCTAATGTACAAGAGAAGTCTTGGACAAATAGAAAAAGAATATCTTGTGATTTTGTGTATGACCCACAAGATAATATTGGATTGAAATAAAGTTCCACTGAAATTATTAATTGCTATGTAACCAAGATATAATTTTGTTTTAATGTAAAACACATGGCTTTGTTTATTTCCATTAAACACATTAGTAATATGCCAAAATGGATATGTACAGATGTACTGGCTAGTGAGATGGATCGAATTAAAATCTCATTGAAGGTGAAGGGTATAACTGCCATCTTTAATTTCATGTAATTTAAGGACAATTAAGTTCCCTCATGTAACAGCAGCAACCTCCATCCAGATCCAGAATGAAAACATGGTTTCAAAAGCCAGAGGCTTTGATGACAGCACTGGCAAGAGGTGTTGCCACCATCCCCCTACACCTGCGTCTGCCCTGTGGTGTGTGGACTCAGGTAGTGTTGGCAGGAGTTTTTGTCTGGGGACCTGCCTGATGGAGAGTTTGCATTTGCTTTGCAAGGAACAGGAACAATGAGAGAATGGGTGGTTTGTTGGTAGTGAGAATTGTTGGAATATTTGAAGCTAAAATCAATACCTTTTGTCCAGTTTTTGCAGTGCTTGTGCAAATGCTAAAATACAAGCTCCTTTCTCCTTCTAGCTGTGCTTTTTTGTAATGTATGTTGCTCCCTAACCTGGAAGACACTTCTTTTTCAGGTGATGGTCCAATGGCGTTTAAGGGTATCTGAGGAATGCTGAAAAATCTTTGGGTGAAATATGACAAGTGGCAGAATAATACAAGTACTTAATCAAAGAAGAGGTATGATTCTGTAGATTAAAATAAGAGACATCTAGTGCCTGACATACAATTGTTTTATGAAATGCTAATAAGTAACCTGCTAGGCATAAAGGCTACCAAAAGTCAGAATACCACAGAATACTTGCAGGTAGGACTATCAGTTTGGTGTCAGAGGGGACACTGGCTGAGAGCCCTGCTTTTGTAGTCTTTACAACATCAATACAAATATCAGAAGCAACTTCAATGGTGTCACTGTGTCTAAAGCCAGCACTTAGTCTAATTTTTTTATCATGAGATTACCAGAACCGATCAGGCCCTGTACTCTTGTGTTTACTTCTGAACAACAGAATTTAAAATTCCTCCTGTCCTAACTCTGATTACTTCCTTTGATTCACCTTCCCTTGCATTTGTCTATGCTTGGGCTAAAACCACTGCATGATAAAGTCTGACATTTATACATAGCAGAACATACAATAAGATCTATTTGAAGGCCAGTCTGCAAGAGTGACTTTATCCTTTTTGGCGACCCTGTTTGCTGTTTGGGCTCTTTTTGTTCTGCGTATACGATGTAGCACACAATGATCCCAGTCCATGACAGGCTACTGCGGACTACAGAGGCCCCAAACTGCTCTCCTGCTTGTTTCCCACTTGAGCACAGCCTGCCAGCGCTGCCCAGTGCAAAGGCAGAGCAGGATGTGGTGGTGCAATAGGGTGTCATTTCGGTTTTTTAGAGAAACAGCAGATACGGAAAGCAATAAGGAAACCAGGCAGTGCCCAAATGGGCACTCATACATGTTTGTTTCCTGATGGGGAGGGACTCCTGCCGGCAGGCTGCCAAGATATCGTCAGGAGCATACATATACAAGCAAGTGCTGGCATAGAAGAAAAAGATTGCATTGCTGCCCAGGCAGAAGGTTTGGACACCACCAGTCTGGCTCAGCAGGAACTATCTCACTAAGCTCTGTGTTCCTCCACAGCACTCAGATGGTTCCAGTGTCACAAGATCAGATGTTTCCAATTTTTCTTCCTGTGGCAGCTACTTAGAAGTTCTGCTGCTGTCTGGAGAAAGCCAAATACTGGAAACCCTTTCCTGTCATATGACTGGACCTACTGCTGCAAATGAAATGCTTGCCAGAAAGCCAGAATTCTGCAGCATGTGCACCTGGGATGCTCCATGCAGCCTTGCTGCTGGAGGCAGGGTTGTCACCCTGGCATATAAGTGACTTGGTTTAGTAGAGGCCAGTCGGGAGTACAAGGGGAGCAGAGTTGAATCATTATAGGAAAGGTTGCAAGCCATGTAGTGCTATTGCCTTTCACAGCATTGTAGCACTTGGAGTGTCTTTTCAGAATTGTGCTGGTCATAACTTGGGTGAGAGCACAGCCCCTAGGAAGGCTGACACAGGGCCAGACTGCTGCTGTTAGCAAAATAACTTTTCCAGATGGCAAACCTCTCTCAGTATTTTCCCAGGATAAAGACCACTGTGAGCCAAGGTACAAGCAAGGTGAACTATCTCACCAGGCTATGGGCAGCTTTCTGCTATAAACAGCCCACCGTATGTGACTGTTCAAGCACCTCAGCTTCTGTAGAATTTGCCTTGCAGCAGAGAAGCTGCCCTGCCCTTCTGCTTTCCACCGTGTGATTTGCCATGCAGGCAGGTGTTTTGTAACCCCTGTAGCAGTGCCATATGCTACCTGTGCACTTGACAACCCAGGTCCAGTCCTGCAAACATAGAAACTTATGTTTAGCCTGTCGAATTCCTGGAGATTAATCAGGCATATAAATGTTGGCTGGATCAGTAAATAGTTTTCCAGTTCTTTCAAATTCATTTATGGTAACACATTGCTTTTCTTTGTTTTTCTTTCACTTTTTAAAAACAGAACATTTGTCCAAGGGTCACATACAGTCATTATCTTTAAACACTCTATAAACATAAGTGCTGACAAGATCTTAGGTCAGCAAGTATCTCTCTGTGAAAGCCATGAAGCATGCAAACAGCATGTACTGCAGAGTCAAGAGGACCTAATAATATGCACAAGTTTTTTCTAATTAGTTTTTCACCCTCTCAAATCAAACTTGTATGAAATAACAAACAGAAAAAAGCCCCAAACAGAAGGACAGTGTCATATCTATGACTGTAAGAACATGAATAGTAATGCAATGGAAAGTATTCTTGTCAGTGTTTAACTTAATAGCTTTGAATGGAATCTGTGACAGGAGAAAAGTCACCAGAGTTTTTCATCCCTTGCCTGAACAGAACTGCTTGTGCATACAGAAATTCAAAGGTTTGTTACATTTGATTTACACTAGGTCGTAGCATTGCCAAATGGAGCAATGCTTAGTACTTTGAAAATTAAATCAAGAGAGAGTGGCTTCATTTCAAATAAGTGCTCTGGTTATTGTTAGAGTTGAGTCCAGATCTCTTCTCATTTACACTGTTATACATCTGGATCAGTGCTGCCAGCACCTGTGGTTTCACCATATCACAGCCTCCTAGGGCAGGTTTGCTGCGAGGGGCTACCAGGGCTGTCAGCTCCCCATCACCACTTCCTGAGTGACATGTGCTTCTTATTATGAGATGAAACAGATTTTGGGTTGGTTGCAAAAGAACTAGTCCTTCTCATTGTGGAGGAAAGAGAAATGCAAGCAAGTCCTTGAAACCTAAATACTCACAGATCTGACACCTAAGAATTAAATCTCCACAGCAATTATTTAAAGCAAATTAATTATTTAAAACAAAGTTCATAATTTTTACACAATCTCATGCATTTTAGGAGCTCCAAGTCATGATTTTTGGTTACATTTACAGATGGAAATACTAATGAACAAAATACCAGTGTTTTGGGAGTAATTCCAGGGACATACTGAGGAACAGCTAGTCTTGGGTTTTGGTGTGTTGCCTTCAGTTTCCTGTTAAACCTGGAATGAATGAAACTAGAGAAAGTGTTAAGACAGAAATTCCCAAACTGTCCATTTCTATGTCTCTCTAATCTTTGCCTCTACTTGTGGATCCATAATCTGACTCCGTGTTTAAAAAGGGTGAATTGCTTAATCTTTATTAATATGTGTGAGCAGTTTGTCACCTCTATATAGGCGCTAAAAGGATGTCTCCTGTGAGAACATCATGTAACTACTCCTATTGATTGTTTACAGTTTGTTTTATTTCATGGGTACACTCTGCTCTTACAAATACTTGATATTATGTATACAGGAGCCTTCTCTAAGTGCTTAAAATCGCTTGTATTTTATCTGTCAAAACCTACATTCTGATTAAAACTCTGTATTAAAAACATACTTTTACTCTTTGTCAGTCAATGCAAAATAATATAATTGTTATATCTGGGTTTCTTTTTTGAATTACCTAAAACACTGCTTCTATGTTGCTAATTTTATAAACAACTTCTGTATATTGTATGCCTAACATGACAGAAGTTTTGATTAATCAAAATGATTAGCATCCTCTTGTATAAATGAATATTTAAATGAAGAGGTGCTGTTTTGATGGACATAAACTATTTATATTTTTTAACCTGGCTGCTATTTGCTGAAATAGAGTTCTATATTTTCAATAAAATGGCACATGCAAGTTATGAAAGTCTCACCCAGTGTGAATTATATATAGCCACTGTACAAATATTGCCAAATTTTAGTCTCCCTGTTTTCAGAAGCTAAAGTGTTTATTAAGCAGAGGTGGACAAATATGCAGATATGATGAAGACATTTATGTCATGAGGATGTATCTCCTTTTTCCACGATCTGCAGGCACACTGCATTCAAAAACAAGGGAGCAACCATGCTGTTTTGCATTGTTACCAATACAAGGCAAAAGCAATTATTATGTGTGGGAAAACTGTAATGGAAATCTATATCAACAACAGAGACAGAACTTATGTTGGAAAAGGTGCATAAAAATAATAAAAACCCCCAGACATACCATCTTCCCATAATACTGAGCAAATAAGAGCCATATATGCAGAAGGGCCTCTCTTGAAATAAAAGTGTGAGACTCCATATGAGAGACTGGTATATTGTGCAGAGGAACCTCCTGCGACATGTGCCTTTCTCATAACAATTCTGAGGCAAAGAGAGTTTGCTCGTATGGATCTAGATCCAGTTGTCTTACACTACTTGAGTACTAATTCAGGCTTATCTAGTAGAGAAAGTGTGTGTTAGGTACACATATGCCTGAAGCACTCTGTTTCAAAAGGATGCAGTGCTGCACTGACATCTTCATGACATCGCAGTGAAAAGATCCTTTCTGTAGCATTTTGCCATTTTTTCATGTTTTCATCTTGTGATCCTGTCTTTATAAAAGCTCACTTAGCTGCATCTTGCAAATTAATTTAAAAGTGAGAGACAGGGGAAAGAGATTACTCTGTCTGCATAGCATATTAAAATGAGAGAGTAAGATGCTTTTCTCTGGAATAGAGCTATGGGAGACTGTTTGTTATCAGAGAGAATAAAATGAAGCCTGAATGATCTCAGAGGTAAGAAACACTGGTACTTACCTTCTGCATTTTTGTAAAACCTCTAATAGAAGGATCTAATACATCATATGTATTAACCTTTTGGGCATAGAAAGGATTTAAAACTGTTTCTGAATATCCAGTGTAAGCATTTGGCCATTTTTTATTTTCAAGGGCACCTGAAAATAGCTCTGAAAGAAAAATCTGTTCAGGGAGTGGGTAACAGCTGAGCTCAGCAGCAAATGCTTCAGGTCTATGTGCTAAAATCCAGACTTTTTAGGAACAAACATGGAACTGATGTGAACATACTGGTGTTGAATTATGACTTATTTCTTCCCAGTGAACCTACCTTTGAAAGTTTTCATCCTGAAATCCATTTCTACCCTGTGAATCAGCTAAGAATCATATGCTGGGTTGTTAGCTTTTAAAAACAAAGGAGATTTCATGACTATGGACAGTAGTCACATTCAGAAAGAATTATTGAAAAGTTAATTACTATTTATTCTGTCAGAGATTTGGGTGGGGAGGACTTTTTTGTAAAGCTGGCATATCCACTGACAGAATATTTGCATTTCTTTGTTGCTTATTGGCCTTTTATACAGTGATATGATTGTGTTTCTCCATGGCTGACCAGTGGGTTCCTTGTTCATTTCTTACCAGGTGTTTTAGGAAATGTCATTGATTTTTTCTCAACTCATGTCTGATTTGGCTCAATAATGAGAATTTTTTTTGTGACTTCCATGAGAACAGGAATGGATAGATAAATGAAAATCTTCTTGACTTAGGATGAAAAAAACCCCTTGGTCTTGGCTAATACTCTTTTATGCTTTAAACTGAGGTGTTTAAATCATATTTTTAAGTCCACTTCTGTGGACCATTATAAAGCAACACAGTCTACTGTTTTTTGGTGGGTTCTTTTTGTTTGTTTGTTTGTTTGTTTTTTTAAATAGAAGGAGTCATCATTTTCATTTAAATGAAATAGTCAAGTCAAATTTTCCACTATCACTGCAAGAAGGAAGACAAATTGCTCTTCCTTTTAGTTCTTGCAGTGGATTCTGTTCCTTGCTATGTTGCTGTGATAAATAATGTCATGTGGAACCAGCTCAGGGCTCAGAGGAGTGTTGGGGTTGTGCTGGAAAGCTCCCACAGTGAGCATGGGCTTCCCAGGCAGCCAGAAAAAGGAAGAGGGGGATGGTATAGAATGCTCTTTTTTACATTTTCTTATTGCTAACAAGGACTGCAAGGGAACGCACACTGCATGGATTACAGCAAGTCTGTGGTGGGCAAAGCATGCAGAGTCCCTGCACTGCTTCTTGCATAAGCTCGGTATTACTAGCAAATATTGTCTGCAGAAAGGGGTTTCTAAACCCTTTCATAGAAAATCTCTTCCAAAGTATCTATTGATTAACTGTCAGAAAATTACAACTAGCTATCCCTGCTGCTAACTAAAGATTAGGATAGGGGACGTGGCATTTTGGTTCTTTGGTATTTATTCTACTATGAAGAACAAAAATCATGAATGGCATGAAGTAGGGAATTGATTCTTCAATATTTCTCCTGATACACGAACAAACCATCAACAGCTGAAGTGGGCAGGAGCCAGGCACAAAGCAACAAAAGTAGGTTCCTCGAATCACATGTGGCTGAGAAATGGAACACAGGGTGCTTTGGGTGCCAGGGGCTTATGTGGGTTCAAGGGTGGGTGAGCTGGGTTCAAGGGTGGGTGAGACAGGTTCATAGAAGAGAAATGTGTTAAGGATTGCTAGATATGTAGCGACCATGTCTGTCTCAGGTGGACTATGATTTGCAAATGCTGGAAGATGGAAGAATTTGGGAGTGGGACGTACTATATGAGTTTCCTGTGTTCTTTCAACTGCTGTCAGAGATAGGATCCTGAAGAAGGTGGATCTTTCCTTTGACCTGATACAGCAATTTTTTAATGTTCTTGTTAGGCACATCCTCTTTTAAAATAGTAATGCTATCTCACTGCTTCCTACTTTTCTATTATCTCACCCATCAGCTATTTCTTGTCTTTCCGACTGCCAGCAGAGATGAACATTCATTATATGTCCAGATGGTACCTTGCACAGTTGGGGTCAGACTGGTGTGATCAAGTGCTTTCACAATGCAAGTGTTACTAAGAAGTACTGTAGAGACATGGGGGGCTGTAGGTTTTTTCTTTTTGTTGGCTTCTGGGTTTTGTTATAATTGTCATTTGCCTTCTGCATCCCAAATCAAATTTGTTAGCACTTTTTCTTAAGAATAAAATGTTCCCAGCAATGTAGAGTTCTTCTCAGTGTTTCCCATTGTCATGTAGTGAGCAACTTTGAGGGTTGTGAAATCATGATAGCTTTTAGTAATAAGTTATTGATTTTTCCCCCACTCTTTATATCCATGAAAATAATTTAATACCTTGGTGTATTGGTCTTTCTTTACTCATGTGTAAAAACAAACAACCCCCAGCTCACCCAAGAGTGCTTTTTTTTTTTTGGTAAACTGGGACTTGAAATACTGATTTTTTTCAAGCAGAATGATCCATGCTTCCCTTACTGGGAAACTGGGTTTTAACCCTCTGTCCTTCAGTGATCACAACCACTGTCTATGCAGCACCATGATATTTGAACAAGTCAGTAAAAACTTCAAGCTGAGGTTGCCGGCTATAGAATAACAGTGCTGTAGCATGACTGTAACTGCCTAGGGAGAAACATAATACAAGGTCATCTGAAAACACAGGAATCAGAACCTGGAAACACTAGAATTGAGAATTTACCATGAATAAGGTGGTTGCACTGTTTAACTCTGACCACAGATTTGCAGCACAACTCTTAAAGAGGTTAAATTTTGTCTACATTGAATTCCTCTTGTAAATTTGGTTAGGAAAAAATTAATCTCAGGATGCTACCTACTGATGAAGGACTGAAAATTTTTTCAGGACATTTGTGGTTTTGAGAACATATGTATGTAAAAAACACTCTTCAAAAAAAGTAATGGTAATTAGCACTATATTTTTTCTATAGAATCATAGAGTATCCTGAGATGGAAGTGACCCACAAGGATCATTGAGGTCCAGCTGTTATACTTACATAAGATGAGATCCAAGCCTTTGGAAGCAGATACTTTGTTAGAAAAAAATCATGAGTGAAAAAGATTTCTATAAGGATACTTAGATAAAAACGGATTTGCAGAAGTATATGTTATTGTGCAAATAAGGGCTGTTACCTAATACCCAGAAGTAACTATAGGTTTTAAAAATCCTTTTCCATAGACCTGCATACAAGCTTGATGGACAGATTGTCTGGATTTCAAACACTCAGTCTAGCAAAAATGTCCAAAAAGGGAAAATCACTGGAATTTCAGATTTGGATTGTGCTGTTAATCGAACTCTTTTCCAAGCTGGGTAAAATTTAGGTTGATTTAGGAAGAGAGTAACAAGATCATTTCTCACGACACCTTCTGAAATAGTCAGAGAAGCTCACTCACATCCACACATCTCCCATTCTTCCTCAGAGGAGATGAAGTACACAGGCTGCATGAGAGTTTGCTGATGCAGGGAGTACATGGCTCCTTTCCTTTGATGTAAAGTGTTCATTTAATTAACATGCTTATGTGACTATATTTTGCTACCAGTTATTTTCAGTAATAGAGTGAAATGCTCTGTTTGTGTAAAACACAAGTAAAGTTGAAACTAAAGCGTGTCTTCTCATTTGAAGTAGGAGGCACCTACAATAGAGCTGTCAAGAGAGAGGCTGCTGACTCATTACAATCCCAGACAGTATATAGAGGAATACATCACATTTCCTTTGTCTTAAACTCCCTGAAACTGCTACTAACTCCAGCTTTGGATGGGTGTGCTGGAAGTTTCTTGCCTTACTGAACTTAGTGCAGCCCTTAGTTTGTGCACACAGGATGCTTGGCTTGTGCATGCTATACTGCACTTGGAAGAGGCTTAGAAGTTACAGCATCTTTCTGTCATCCTTAATACTACTGCGGGTTTCTGAACTAGTCTCATATCTTATCCTTGTGGCCAGGGCGATGGCTTGAGGTCAAGGCATCTCCAGGAGATTTTTGGCTCCCAGCTGTCCCTTCTAATATGTGAGGACATGGCTTGGTTTCTGTGCTCACCACAACTGTTTCCTCCAAGGTAAATTATAGATTAAAAACATGTTCATAGATACTTCCAAATGTGGCAAGTCTATGGCCAGTGTGGGTTGCTGGGATTTTTTGTTTATTTTTATATTAGAAAACCACATAGGCTCTTAAGCAACATGTCTTGCACCCTTTCTTTCTTCCTTACTGTGCCATTAAAAATTCACTTTTGGCTGATACTTGGCACTTGAAAGCTCAGCACGAGGGTTTATTTTTCTATGTGTGAATTTCAGAAAACTGACCATCAAAAAGAGGTGACTGTGAATCTTTGTGAGATTTTTTCCTGAAGCAAAATGTACACAATTGTACTGCCTGTCTGCTTGGGGGCCGATGGTGGTGAAGGAGTTGCGTGATCATGCCTATGTGCCTGTTAACCCTGTCTTATTAAATTTTAAACTGATCAGATTCAGGCAGTTTTTCGGGAAGATACTGACAAAGACCTGAAAATACTGACTTTCTACAAATGACATGGAAATAGGTGGTGAGCCAGAGCAGGCAGATCCTACAAATGTCCATTCTGTTCCAAGGTGAACATCAGTGAGTCCATGTGGGTGTGCATCCCCAAGGCAAAAACCCATACAAGACTGGATGTTATTGACTGCTGGTTATGGAGCTGCTTGGTTTTAATGTGCTTTTTGGGAGGTTTGTAAGAGAATTATGATGTGGAGTTTTTTCCCTTCTCTGAACAGACTACAAGATCAGGCAGCAACACTTTATGTCTTTATGCCTTTTGTAGTAGACAATTATCAGCCATATGCACTGCTAAAGCATCTTTCTGAGCCCTTGAACAGATTGGTTGAAGCAGTAATATCTAGCTAGAGTATTTGTAGTTGTATCTGGATGTATCCATTGCGTTTCAGCTCCCTGGTCATTTAAATGAGTGGAGTAAAAGTAAGCAAGCCATCAAGGTTTTAATGTATTTTACTTTGTGTGGACGGCAGGTTTGGGCTACCAGGTCAAATTCTGTTTGGTAAATTATACAATTGTTGAATGAAAATGTCTGCTTGCAGAATTTGTAAACTTATCTTGCACATTTCTCAATGCTGTTGATATTGGGAGAAAACAAATTTGTAGCTCTTATCTACCCAGTGAGTCTTCAGTTTCACCATCATGTTTCTTGTAAGCAGAGAAATACCGAAACAAACCAACAATTATTTGTTTAAAATAGTGAACGGGATGTTACTGATGGCAGATGTAAGATTCGCAGCCGGGACCTGTAGTTACACTGGTGTTTCCCGTGGTGGATCAGGGGTGTCCCAAAGCTCCCGTGAAACGCGTGAGCCAGGGAGCAGCATCTCCACTGCCCGCCAGGGCTCTGGGCAGGGGTCTCCAGGAGTCCCGCAGGCTTGTGCTGGGGCTGAGCCGCATCCCCGGACGAGAGGAGAGCCCGGGCGGCGGCCGTGTCTGTCCTCGGGGACCAACTGGGGGTGCGGTGCGGGGATGCGGTGTCGGGGTGCGGTGCGGGGATGCAGTGCGGGGATGCGGTGCAGAGATGTGGTGTCGGGGTGCGGTGCGGGGATGCGGTGTCGGGGTGC
>JAWWEE010000040.1:54154688-54185339 GCA_035221455.1 Xenops minutus | reverse complement strand
GCGGTGCGCGCCGGGGCCGGCGGTTTCCCGGGCGATGGGTGGGTAGCGCAGCAGGAGGAGGAGGAGGAGGAGGAGGAGGAGGAGGAGGAAGAGGAGGAGGAGGAGGGGTCCCCGCGGCTTTATCTCCCACCCGGCTCCGCCCGCCGCTGGCTGCCTCCCGTCGCCGCACCGCACCGCACCGCACCGCACCGCACCGCACCGCAGTGCCGGGCAGAGCAGAGCAGGGCAGGGCAGGGCAGGACAACGCCGGGCAGGGCAGCGCCCATGGGCTGCGGCAACTCCACGGCGGGCGGCGCGGGCGGGCGAGGTAGGGCGGCGGTGCGGGGTGGGTGGATGGATGGGTGGGTGGGTGGGTGCGTGGGTGGGCGGCGGTGCGAGCATCCTTGGGCAGCCCTTTGGGGCGGGGGGCCGCGGCGGGCTCACAGCCGCCCGCCGCGGGGCTGCAGACCCTGTGTTGGGGGATGCCCGTCCCAGCCGCGGGTATCGCTGCCCGCCCTCCGGCAGGAGCATCTTCCTTTGCCGAGCCCGACCCGGGTGCCCGGGGGACGCAGGGGGATGTGGCCTGCCGCGGGCACCGGAGGCTCTCTGGTGCCCGGGTGTCGCTGGGATCAACACCCCCGACAGCAGCTGCCCAAGGCACCGACAGCACAGGCCGGGAGCTGGACGTCAGGATCCCGCCGGCGGTGTAAGCTCCATCCTCTTTGCTTCCCTATAAGGCCACGAATGCCACTTCTGAAATGATTTTGTGCCACATCTTCTGCTTTGCTTGTCGGAGAAGTTGGAGGATGTTCCATGATAGAGGTTTCATGCATATTAATGTGTACTGCTGGCTGGTGCGTCCAGCCGGCTACCTTATTTGTTCATTGCTGTTTTCAAAAGAGATTAAGATCCGAGAAGATGGTGCTGTTGTGTTCTTCCTCCCCCCAACCCCCGCAGGAAAGGAAAGTACCTGGTAACTGATAAGTGGACCTTCACCATGTAATTATAACACGGGCATTTCTCAACCATTTTTCATCCTAACTGCACTTAACAAACATTGCCACCTGTTCCAGTACCTGTGTTAAGTCTTTCAGATGTACTTGTGAGCTTCATAACCTCTTGAAAATATGCAGCAAAACAGTGGCTGGACCAGTTAGAATTACTGGGTCTCCATGTCTCACTGTTTGGACTTACTTTGTCCAGAGCTTCAGTGGTGCCTGGGGTGGTGCTAGTCCTGACTTGGTCATGGCTGTGAGTGTGAATGATGATACCTTCTCTGAGTTGCACATATGTTTGTGTGGTGTGTTGCTGGTTTACCTGTTAAACTGTGCTTCATGCTCACAGGAGAATGGCTTTTCTGCCATTATAGCTTACTTGTTTTTTATTAAATGATTCAAAATTAGGTTTTAGGTATCATCTGTATCTATCAGAGGCCTCTCTCATCCATAAAGAATGCACTGTCTGAATTTGCGTGAACTTTCAGTGTTCTTATTAGAGCTGTCCTGTTTGCACACATGCATTCCCTCCCATTGGTTGACTCCTGCATTGCAGTGAGTGAAGTTCTTTCTGTGTGTGACCAGTCTGGCTTTATACCACTGGGGTGATGCTTGTTCACATCCCGTTTCTGCTTCCTGGGTAAAAGCATCAGTGCAAGCTTCAGAGAAGTTCAGAGGAAAATTCTGAGTTCATTATTAGTCCCTTTGTGGTAGTTCTTAAATGAATGTTGATCTGGCCGTCCTGTGGAACTTGTACCAGGGTACAAATGGGTAAATGTCAAATGGATTAACTCGGACAGCAGTTTTATTTAGCAAATTATTTTGAACAAAAAGGTTTTTTTTAAATTCGTTCTGTTGCATTAAAGGCAGTTGTTTTCAGGCTTTGTGTTGTAGATAAAGTATTTTCACTGAAAGTATGACCCTTTGATAGTTAATAATACTGTTATTCATAATATATTTGAATTTGCATTTATTTGGCAACCTTTTGCATGCTCTTTAGAAACAGCCCACAGGTCTCCAGTGGCGTAGTGCGGGTGAAAAAATACCATGTAAACCACATCATTAGTATAATGAAATTATTGCTGTTGCACTAATAGACCCTTCCAAAGCAAATGCAGCTCTGAAAGGTCCAGTTCTCTTCTCACTTTCACCACGGTCAGTCAGGAAGTACTCTGTGCAGTCTGTGATCTTAAAATAGCAAACAACTGGTAATAAAAGTAAGATGTCAGATGTCTACTATGTAGTTGCTTCATTTAGCATTCCTTACAAAGTGTGTCTAATGGAAATTATTTTATATGGAAGAAGACATACCATTTTTATTCTGAATCCTCAAGCTTGTAAGGAAAATGCAACTCAATATTTTACCAAAAGTTTTGAATACTGTGTAAATACAAATTAATTTTGTGGCAGACACAGCATGACTACATCTTTAGTGCTAAAGTTATGACTATTCTGCAGTCAGTAATGTCAAAGCTACAGGTACATAACATGTAATTAACCTGTAACACTCTGTCGTATCATAAGACTAAGGATAATATTGTATTCATAGAATACATTAAATGTGTTAAGCCAGTCCCCATTTTCTTACTCTGGTGAAATTCCTATTGTAGCCTGGCTTGATTTTTCCTAAGCAGATGTATATATAGTGATAGTTTAGCTAATGATATCATCTTCTGTTGCACAGCTAGAATGACACCAGAGGAGTTACCAGCCCTATAGCCTGTAAGATCTAAACTAATAAGACATGATCTAGAATAACATTTGTCTGTGGTACTCCAGAACACCAGTATAACTCACAGAGTATTAATGTTCTTTCCAGAGCATCAGGCAAAAGCAAGAGACTCCTGAATTGAGAAATGGCAACTTCAGTTATCCAAGTAAACGGATCTATACACAGACTTCTTAAATCACCTGTACAATTTGTGTTAACTATGGATTATACTTGTTTTTTTTAAATTTCCCAACTTGCTATTTTCTGTATGTTTTTTACCTCACTTTACATAGTCTTCTTTCATGTTATTTCCTGGTATTTTAGAAGCTCAAAAATAGTTTGTGGTTTTTTTTTTTCTTTCAAAAATATGCTCCTAAATATTAATTTCCTTTTTTTTTCTGAGTTCTACATTCTAGTGTTACTTCACTAACAATTTTTTATCGCCTCCTCCTTTCCATATGTATTGTAGTAGCAATGACAGCCCCTTTAATGATGGTACTCATTGGGAGGTGTCAGTGTAGCCTTAATTTAAATATACAGAGAAGTTGTTACTCTGTGGAGAGCTTAAAATACAGTTGAAGGAAGGAATACATTCCTTACAATGAAGGAGAACTTTCACACCAAGTTTAAACTTTAAACTTTAAACTTGGTGGAATGCCCAGGAAATCATCCTGCCATTCTATTGATAGGTCAAGTCTGTGTACAGAATTCCCACCTGATGAGTTGAAGAAGTAATCAATTTGAAGTAAATTGATATAATTCTGTCCTGAGTTACAGTGGGTTATAAATAGAATAAATTTATTGATATTAGGACTTGGTTTCATGTTGCTGACTTTTGGAGCACATCAGAAAAGAGCGTACAGTAAAAAATTATTTGAAATCATAACAATTGCATAGATGTATGCATAATTTTGAGGGTGTTTATTTGTTTTTGTCACAATTATAAGTGTGTACAAGAAAATATTGTAGGAAATAGTTAATTTTTTAAAAAAATGGGAAAATGTTTTGTAATCTGCTTTGAAGTCAGATATTGGCATTTTTTTTGTATCCACGATTTTATTTATGTGAGTGGTTGCCTCTCATACTTTCTATATTTTTCTGAAGCTTTTGTCTTTCACCTTCATTCATGATGCATTTCTCAGCACAGAGGAATATTGTCTGTGACTGTCTTTTGCATTTGGCCTGCAATTCCTGAAATACTGCAGTGTTGCAGATAGCAAGCTGCTGTTGTTTTGAAAGTTCAAAGCCCTCAACAAATGGTTCTTGATTTGTTACTGTTTAAATGCTGTGGGGATTTTTTGAGGGATCACAGCTCTACAACTCTAGGCAGAATGTTTTTCTTCTGTGATCACTTGGGCTTAGAGCAGTATGGGGCTGCATGGGCCTGGTTTATTCTGCAGGCTGTACTCCTCCTTCTCCTTCTGCAGCTCTAAAATTCCAAAATGCACCTGTGGTCCTGCTGTGTAGAATGGCATGAGCAGAGAGATCATTCAGGACAAGTCAGTACTGCCTATTTTTTGTGGATGCAGCTTCCTGGCTGCTCTTCAATCCGTTGCTGAGGTTAGGCAGGTTTTGGAAAACCAAATTAACAAGATCCAATCAAGACAAGGTTTGTAGGGTCAAGTGCTGCCTTTTTTTAGGCCAAGCTGATACAGTGGGAAAAAAAAATGGACAAGCTTTCAAATATGTGAGGCTTTTCTCAAGTCATATATCTAAAACATCCCGAGATATCTATAACAGCACTGAGTCTTGCTGCTGTGGAACAGCTATACAGTGTTTGTGGATCGGTAGTAAACAAGATTCTTTGGCTGAACTTCTGGCAGGAGGAACTTGAGTAGCTATAAAATTATGTGTGGCTCACTAAACATGCGAGAGTTAGACAAATATGTCAGTGAAGCAACGGGGTGAGAGTGAGCAGACTGGACTTTATAAACAAACATGAACATCAGCTGAGATGTTATTGGGTTCCTTGTGAAATAGCATCCATGTATAAGGAGTATTCAGGCTCCCTAATGAAGAAGATCTTATAAGTTTTTACACAGAGACATTTTTATGCACCACCTAAATAAAATTATGTTCATTTTCAAGCTTAGAACTCTTGCAGGAAGAAAACTTCTTTCTGAACTGGAAATACTTTTTATGACTTTTTATAGTCAGGTACCTTAGTGGTACTTAAGTGAATTTGAACCAAACACTTGTTTCACTTTTGCTAGTGAAAATGAGAAATAAGACCACTGAAATCAATGAAACTTCATCAATGAAAGTGGGGATAACCTGGTTTATTGTGCTTATAAAAGAGCAGAAAATAGTGTATTTTTTATTATATGTGTTTATTATAAAAGTAAAAATTATCTCTTAAAAAGTGGATTTGTTTTTATCATGCTTAGTACTCAATAGTTTTGTGTGAAATGCATTTCAAAATGCTGCAGTCATTTTTTTCAGCAGTGGTACCCTCGTTCATATTCAAAGGAAGCAAGTGCTGCCATGTGTGAATGTTAGTGGCACATTTCCAACAACAGGTCTGTAGCTGTATAGCTCTACAGAAAGCCCAAGTTGATGTGTCTGAGTGACATCTGCTGTCCCCAGAGTGAGAATGTATGTGTAACGTAATGCACTGAAGGCAGGTATGGTATTGAACATGGGCATGGCCTTAAAGTGTGCCTGGTGATTGATTGGAACGTGAGTATCACCTCTGTGAAAGGTAGCAGTACTGTAGGCACGCAGTTCTCACTCAGCTTAGGGTTTCAGTATGTGTATTAAACACTTCTGGTATACTTCCTGTGAGGGAGATACTAGTTTTTCAAATGGGGGTCCAAAGTGCTGAGACCTTAGAAAAGTCTCAGCAAAGGACCATGAACCTTTTTGGAGAAACTGAGTTTGGTTGCAGTGGGTTTAGATTAAGACAATTAAAAAGCCATGGTTCTGGTGCAGAACAGGGATAGCACAGGAATAGTTTCTTCTGGAAAAAATTAACAATCCTGCTAGCTCCAGCTATGGAGTTAGGCTTTTCAAAACACGTGTTGTCTGACGTGTTGCTGATGTGAAGGCTCCATCTAAATGTGCAGGGGGGTGCCCTGGAGATCCATAACTGAGCTGACTCTAAATGAACTAGCCTTGGTAGCAGAAAATGTCTCCCTTTATTGGCTGAGATTGAGCTTTCCTACAGCATGGCAAGGCCAGCCTTCCACCTGGACACAATTAATTTGAAAGGTTTACATGCAGTGCTTCATAGATATGTCATAAAGCCAAAAAGTCTCAGAAAGCTGCCTGGTAGAATAAAGTTTTAAAAAACAAGGGCCCGAGCTTATTGTGAATAGAGATACTCCCTCCAACTTTTAATTAAGAGTTTCTGCTGATACTTGTAGCTGTACTGAGATTTTGCTGATTCTGGAAGCAAGACTAACAGAAGAAATGTGTACAGTCTTACATAAAAGTCTAGTCTACATTGTTGCTGGGAAAAGGAGGGATGGTCAATTTATAGGAAATGGGAATGATATTACATTCAGGAGTTAGCTGTAAAGAGTGATGTTTCCTGCCATTCAATCAATCCTTTCAGGAATACAGAGATGGAAAGCCTTGCAGGACTGCTTCTTCCTCTTTCCATTTAAAATAAGAATACAGAAGGCATATTCTTACACATCAGAGAGAGATAAAAGATGTTTTTTATTTATGTATATTTTTTAGCCCAGGGAAAAAAAAAAAAAAAGAGTTTCCAAGAAATGAAGTACCATGGCTGAAAACTCCCCAACCTATTTTCAAACTCATAAAATCTTTTGGATTGACAACTGGACTTCCTTCAGATCACCTATTCGAGCTAAGTACTAAGAGGAAAGGAGAAGTGAAAGGTTTTTCTAATGTCTGGCCTAGCTTGTATAATTAATAGAAGGGATAATTTGCTGGTTACTCAGCTGAATTATATACCAGCAAGAGCAACACGGCGTTTATAACGTGGGAGGAACAGGAAATAGTTTATACTTCAGTGAATGTTTCTCTCCCAGCAAGAAGCATCTGAGCCACAAAAAACCAATAGAAAACCAAACCAAACAAAAACAAAAACAAGAAAAAAACCCAAAACCCCAAAAATCCGAGACCAGGCAGCCTGATAGTAGCTTTTGTCTTTTGGGTTTTTTTTTTGTTAAATAGCAAGATGCATTAAGGAATGGTTGATCTCTTTAAGATGTCTGGGGCTTTGAATGGATTGTGGCCCAATGTTTATATTAATTCTGTCTGGTTGTTCTATAAAACTTCATTTATCTGCCAGGAAAAACGAAGCAGCATTTTATACGTGTAGTGCCAAGTCTACAACTGCATCAAATGGCAGAATAAACAGGCATTTAGGAGTAACCACTTGAATAATTGTGGCAACTTCATAGCAGACAAAACCACCAGAAGAGTGAGGAAAGTAAAGCATATAAAATTCAGAAAGATTAGTTTTGTCTTATGTTGCTCTCATCTTGAGTGACTGCACCTGGGCACTGGTCCATAGCACCAGCACTTTGACACACGGAGAGTCTGTCCGAGATCTGAGCTGATGGACTTAAGGGATGGTATGGATTATCAGTAAGGATAAACTGAACAATCATGAGAAATGTGTTCTCTGACAATAGCGAAGTTCTGTTGCCATTTCTGCATTGTTTAGGACAGAAAGAGAAATGCTTGCTGTGCTGTTTGTTGGTTTAGAGGATTATGCCATTATCTGGTAAAAATGTACTTTTTTTTTTTCCCTAGGTGCTACAGGGACTACTAAGGATGTGTAAGTACTTACTCTACTCTTCTCTTTCAAGTATGTTACTCTGAACTTATTTTCAGTCCTACTAGCCTTATACTTTAGTCACGCATGATTCATCTGGCTCCTAACATATAATCAACATAACCAGATGTTTACTGTCTTTAGTGACAGCTTCCATCTCCACAAAACAAGTCCTTGTCTTGTTTACTTTTCTACAGATTTCTTCCCTTGCTATTTCTCTAACAGAAATGTCTTTTGTCTGCTTCTGTTGCGATAGTTGTCTAGCAGAGGTGGTTATATTACTTCAGACTGCTTTTCCCCATCGTGTGCCAGTACACCTTTTTCCTAAGGCCATGTAATTGTATGAAGCTACCATATGAATTTCCATCAGGCCCAGTGAGAGATTTAAAGAGCCACTGAGACAAATTTCCCCTCTCTGCATGAGACCAGTCACCCATCCAACTTCCTTTTCAAAGTACCCACCTTCTCTAGATGTTCTCTGCATTAAAGATAGTATCTGTCCTTTTGACACTTGGGTAGCAGAGGGCAGCCCTACCCATCCTGTTTTTCTCTAAGTGTACAAGGTCTGAACCTCTGTTGTCCTATTGCCTCATGTCAACTTTGGATTTTCAGAAAAGCAGCAGTGAAAAATCAACTTTTCTCAGCCCATTTTTCATTTGCTAGTGCAGAAATGTACAGGAACAGCTTTATTCAGCCATAAATTTATTTTGCTATCAAAGGAAACATTAAAGAACTCCTCCCGAGGTCTTGTCTTCTTCTGTTTCATATAATTGATATCTTCCACTAGAGTTTGCAACTGAGGGACCTGGGAAAGGTTGTTGTTATGCAGTAGGAACATTCTTCTCTTTTATTTACCTCACTTAGAATAACTACTCTAATTAGACAGAGGAATCCTGGTGTAGAAATGAGGGCTGTCAAGTCAGATAAACAAGTGGAGAGAAGAGCTTAGCAACAAGCTTGTCCTTGCTATTACAGAGCATGGCTGAGAACTAACAACAGGTGTCACTTGGCTGATGAACACTGTTGTGAGAGATACTCTTGAGATCTGTGTTACCTGCATAGTCTGTTTTCTGGGTTTGCAGTGCCAGACAATAAATAAATTACAGAAAGCAATCTTGTGAGGAGCATCCTCTTGATGCAGCCTGCAGCATCCATGCCCTCAGCACTTCCAGATATATAAACCCACTGATTTAATTTATATTAGGGCCTTTTTTATTGTTAATTTAGATGATTTAAGGACTGACTTAGAACTGCATTACTCTCTTTGCTCATTGGTAGTTTTAAAGTTCAAACCCACAAGCACTGTTAAATTATTGATTTAGTAGGCATGTTTCTGTGTTTTAAGGGGTGGGCATATATGGAACTGTGTTTTTATGTGTGTAAGCATTTATAGGGCCAGGCTTCAGGAGTTAAAATATGAGTATCCTACTTATTAGTGTGAGATCATCTGTCGTGTTTCAAAATAGTGTAGAGATAACTTAGAAAAATATTAATTACTAGTGCAGTCTTCTAATGCAGTCTTCTACAAAGTGAAGGGGTCAATCCTGGAGCCATTACTCTCAGAACTAGAAATTTCACGGAATATTCTGAGTTGGAAGGAACCCACAGGGATCATCAAAGTCTAGGACTTAAGTGACTGGCCCATGCAGGGATTTAACTCCCAGCCTTGGTGTTATTTAGCACCATGCTCTAACCAACTGAGCTAATCTCAGGGTACTCATTCAGATTAAGATTAGTGGAGCCAGCCAAACATCCACTGTGAGTAATAGCGTGGTTGAACCTTCTCATCAGACACGAGGAACACAGGTCTGCTAATCAAGAATGTCTGTGATGAGCCAAAAGCCCCAAATCAGTCATTCTAATATTTAACAGCAGATTTTTATGAAGGAAGTAAAATACCAGAAAAATTACTTTAGTTTCATAGAAGTGAACAAAGCAGATGTATATTAACTATTGTTATAGATCCACAAAAGGTTTTATTTTACACCTTTTTACTTTCATCAGCTAAAGATTAAAAGTTTCTCTTTAAAAAAAATCCACATTATTTCTTGCCATGAAATTTCAGTCATACTGATTCTGGTTCAGAGAAGCATTTAGGTGTGTCCTTACTTACAGCATGCTTTTTGATACAGAATCTAGTCAAGATTTCTCATTTCTGGACTGTGACTCATTGCCAAGGCACCAGCATCTCCTGTGGTGAGCAGCCAGGTAGAAGGAAGGTGGGCTCATCCTGCTCTGAGCCCTCCTGGGTGACTGCAGGGAAGCTGCTTTGCCCTCTGGTCCTGGAGTTTCTCCACCAGTAGGGTAGGGATGATGATAAAATCTTCCTATGCAAAGTTCTGAGGGCTATGTGGTGACAACAAGGACATAGAGTCTGAGAACGTATCTCACCTGTGTGCTCCAACCCAGAATCTGTCAGCCAGCTTCAGCCCGTGCTCCTGCCCCTCTAATAAGGAAAAGTACCTCACTGCTAACTGGAAGAACTTAGGTATAGCAAGGGTAAAGTATGTTCCAGGAAGTATTGCAATGCCTGTGGTATTCAGAGCGTGGCTGAGTCTGAGAGACAATTAGTAACAGTAGGAAGAGAAGGACACAGCAATTCAAGCCTGTTTGAACATATTGACAGGAAATCCATCATAGGCAAATGACAGGCCTTTGTTCCCAAGAAACAGTGGGAATCTGAGGAGTAGTTGTCTGTCACTTGTGCAAAGTTTAGTGAATCATTTCTGGTGGGACCACTGAGCATGGCTAGAAAGAGTCTGTATAATGGTCAGCCCAAACAGAGCCGTAAAAACTGAGGTAGGAAAAATGTGGGTTGAATGAATTAGCGTGAATGCCTGTCTTTTGATATTTAAAGTATTATCTGAGAAATCACAGCTTCTTTTGCCATCATGGACATAGGAATGATGGGTGTAAAAGCTGACAGTTGAACCAAGTGTGTCTTTCAGACTTTGGGTGACAGGAAGCCTCTTGGAACAAACAAAACCCTACAAAAAGAAACACTCAGCTGAGAATAGAATGCCATTATGTGGATTTGCTGTTAAATCTCCACCTATGCTACCTGCTGAAAGCCATGCTCTCAGTTCCTCTGCAGAAGATGCAAACATCTGAGGGAAGAGGCAGCCACACAGCAGCTGAGGGAAGAGGCAGCCACACAGCAGCAGATCAGCACAAAGCACATTGGACTGCTAAGTTCCTTTTGCTGTCTATTCCTGGTGCAGAAAAGCTTACCCTCACTTGCTCTTCCTGGAGGACTGCTGGACTTCTGTGTCCCATACCCTTTCTGTGAGTCCAGGAGACGTGGCAATGGGAGCACTGCTGAAACCAAAGTTGCTTCTTTCCATTCTCATTTCCACGTGGTTGAGTGTTCCCATTGTAGCTCTGCTCCCCAGAGCCACCTGTGTTCACCCAGCCTGGGCACAGAAGCAGCACCCACTGCAGTGGCTCAGCACACATCTGAACACGTGAAATTAGTGGGCACCTTTCAAGAGGGGGCCTTGAGCCACAGTGTGTGAAGGCAAGAGGTGTGTGAATATGTGTAATAAATAAACTGGAGCAGCATTCCTTCCCATGTTGCTTGGAAAGGAGTCCCCAGAAAAGTGTGGAAAATGGCTTCTTCCTTAAGTGCCATCACCAGAACTTTCCCCTCTGACACTTCCACATCCCTTCTGTCTCTGCTCACTTCCTCCTTGCTGGCAGGACTACAAGTTTGCACCCAATCATTACTGAGCCCAAGAGCTGTGGTCTGTACTATCCCAGATTATTTTTGCTGTTGCGTGTTTGAAGGAAAAGGTATTGCAAAATTAGACTTTGATTTATATCTATTAAGAGGAAAGGAATAGAGCAAAATGTTTAAAAAAACCTTATCTGTTTAATCCTAGACCTGAATAATTTATTTTGGTGAGAGAATGACAGTATTGGTCAGTGATGCCCCATTACAAAACATTTCTGGAACAGAAGAAAATAGCCCTGTTGCCTAGTAGAAATTTTTTTTTAAGCATTAATTTCCTGTTGGACAATATTGATTATTATTCTTACAACTCCATTTTAGAGGCTTCAAGCAGTGCATGAAGTTGTCAGTGCTTTTAAAGGATTCTTTTCTCTGGACAGTAGTTAACCTGGATTATGGAAAATGTTTCCAGTTGTATGAGAAAATCAATCCTGTGACACATTCAGTTGCTTCAACAGAAATGATCGTGATCTTTCGGCACTCAAAGTCCCTTTCTTAAAGTAGTGTTTGGTTGTTTTGGTTTTTTCCCTAAAAATACATCCTCATTTCTACTCAGTGATATACAGAGGCTTTCCATTTTTCTTCAGGAGAAATTGGCCTACACTAGGACAGAGCAACTTCACAATCTTCAAGGAAAGTTGTCTCTGCATTCTTCTGGCTGTGTGCATGAGGACTATAAGGTGACTTAGGGTGTCACAGGAGATGGAAAATGCCTTCTGAAATGGCACTAGTTCTTCCAGGGAGGGATGGCAGGACGGCCAGGTAATAAGGAGTTTATTGCTCAGTCTCTCTTGAGTGGTAAGATGTAGACAAAGACAGCAGATGAGAAGGCTCAGTGCTATGCCCTGAATATCATTTAGCAAAATTGCAGCGTAATTAGATTTACCCCAAACCTTTACTATTCAAGGGATCTGTGTACACTTACTCATTGTGCTGATGCAGAAAGGATAGTTGGTAATGTTCTGCCACTTAGAAAGATGGTAGATATAAGAAAATTTCCAACTTGTAGCAGTATTTTTAAGGTATTTGCTGCCCTCGCAGAAGAGTGCTGAGTGAGTTTTAAGGACATCTTCTTGCATTTAAGACTTCATCTCGCTACTCTCTGCAATTCAGACCAAAATCCCATTGACTTCACAGGTCCATAAGGGCATAGAGCCCCAATGATTTAACAGTAGGCACATCAACCTTTTAGAATAAATAAATTACAGTCAGAAAAGTCATATATTATTGTTCAAGGTCATAGTTCAGAAATGTCTTTCAAGGCTACAGTATGGATTTAGCCCTAATGCCGGGTAAAGGCCAGCTCTCAATTTTATTGCTTGGGAGCACGTCAGAAATGCATGGGTCAGCTCCTGGTAAGGGAATATCTTTGCTTTGCTCCCATAGTCCAGGCAATTAGTTCTTCAGTGGGAATATTCAAGTGAGGCTCTTTGGATGAACAGCCTGTGCTTGAGCATTTCCACAACAGAGCCCTCCTTGGGTCATGGTGTACCTTTGCTCTTTGCAGCCTTCCCTGAGGCCCCACTGTGGCCGTGTTTCATGGCTCCCCGAGCTGCTGCAGGGTATGATTCCTTCTTGGGCAGTTGTCACAGCTGCCTTCAGCTGTAGGGAAGGCGCGAAGGATGTCTGTGGACTTAAGGGCACTCAAGTTGTGTTGCCTATATTTTTATTACTAGGTTGGTAGGTTACAGACCAAGCTGAAGTGCAGCTGCTGCCCCACCCATACCCAGCCATGCAAGCAGAGCTCAAAATCCAAATATTTAATCAAAGGTGGGTGAGTGATTTGTGCAGAGACTGATGCTGGGGCACAGACTGAGACTGTAGCACAGGTACTATACCCTGAAGGAGTAGGAATACATTTTTTATATTTTCCATACTACATTTGCCTTCACATCAATGCTGATTATCCTCTGCTCTGGTTCAGCTATACTGGATAGTATTTCAGTGGGAGGAATCCAACCTCTGTGACTCCCTATGGATCTACAGACTGACCCATGATTTTACTCTAAAGATAAAAGAGAAGTAGTTGCCCATTTATAAGGGATTAGTAACAGTCATTTGGTTTGCCAACAACAGACCAGGAATTGCAGTACCTCATTTTATAGAGAGGCCCTGTAGCAGCTCTTGGGACAGCTGCTGTGAAAGTGTATCTCTCTTCATCCTAACTCCCATTCCAGCAGGGACACCCAGTCCCTTCCAGTCTTCTTTTGCAGGAATAGCATGCCAGGCTTTTTCCTGTTAAGTGTGGGGAAGTGTGGGGATTCGTTCAGCAAAAGTGTTAATTTACCAGTTTCAGCTCCCAAATCGTCTTTCGGGCATCACTGGTAGGGGTCATGAAAAATAAGCTGCATTTATTCTCAATCCTTTCTTTCTTTCTTCTGTACATGAGATTGGAAAATTGTCACTCTTTCTGTAACTGTGTGAGTACTTTATTGAATGGTGGATGACCTGAATTAAACTCGGGTCAGTAATAATACCCTTCTTCCCTTATTCCTGAACCTACTCAGATGGTCATAGAGCACCTGCAAGAAACAATCTGCTAATGTGCTTTGTATCTTTTGATGTTGCAGAGCAGAAGAATCTGTATCAGATGATGACAAAAGGAGGTAAGTACTTGACTGGGGCTGGCTTTATTTGCAATGGGCTGCAGTAAGTTTTACTGCCTGATGTACATCCTTCCCTCCCAATTCCCACCAACAAATCAGATAAAAAAAAGAACAGAGACCAGGAAATCTCACACAGAGCCTGGTATTGATGAGTCCGCCCAACCTGTTATTGAGTTGGGAACCTTGTGGCAGAAAGAGCACATTATCTCACAGCTGTAGGTGATGTGCTGGATAAGGGCCGGTGGCTTCTGCCTTCACACCAGCCCTGCCACAGAGGATGCCATTAGCACTTGTGGGAGATCTCTGCAGGGCTGGAAGTTGAAGGAAGTATGAGTCTAGCATCAAACAAATTAGAAATCAACCCAGAGCCCCAGGAGCTGAAGGAGGTGTGATTAATTTGGCACCTAAGGGGCAGAGCAGTGTGGTGGGAGCCTCTGCAAGTAACTCCAGACACATCAGAGGCTCTTAATGAGTCAGTATTTTACCTCCCTGCAGCAGCCAGTCCCTGCTTTTTATACAGGCCTGAGAGCCAGACTATGCTCTGTGAGACTATGAGGGTTGGGCTATGAAAGTACTAAACACCCTTGTGCTTCTTCCTACTAACAGCTTTCTCCAAGTGTGACCCTAAGCAGGGGGAAGCAGGTTGTACTTAATAATGAGGTCAAAATGTTGTTTTATTGGTGTGTGTTGTTTGAAGTGAGGTGCTTTGGTGGTCCCAGTGTCAGACATCACTATGAGATTAGCTCTGCCCTCAGTGGGGTATATTCAGTGTCTAGAAGAAGTTGGGCATGTGGGGTTTTTTGCCACAAGACAGTTGGGATTTAATGATAAATATAAGGAACTTGAGTGAAAAAAAATAGCTCCTTTCACAGGCTTGAGTTCTAGTTGAGTAAGAGCTGGCCTCGAGGACTTTTGGTTCTTTTTGCATGGCACCATATTAGCAAGCATGTGGCACTTAAAACGCACTCCTCCCATGTCCATGGGAAAAGGAGCATTCCTCTGTGGATGCTTGTGCAGAGGTGCTCATCTCTCTGACCGTCCATGGCCTTGCAATGCTGCTGTGTGATGTTGACAGTATAGGGAGAAGTGTGACAATTAAGCTCTGGCGTCTCTTTGGATGTTTCTTTGAACCAGGAACTATGGTGGTGTCTATGTTGGCTTGCCCTCAGACGCAGCTGCCATGGTCTCCAGTCAGACGAAGGCTGCGCCGAAAGGTATTGAAAGGTTGTGGATTGCATTTCTTCTGCTTTCTCTGGTTAATTTTGTCTAGTATGTCCTTTAAAAAATCAATTATTATTTCAGGCAGACTGGCTAGCCTTGGAGCCTCTTAAGGCAGTGGGCCTATTTATAATTGTCAAAGTGATTGTTCCCATTTATTTCAATTTTAACACGCTTTTGCAGAAGGATCCAAGAGCAGATGCTGACAGTAGGGTACATTGTCTTCAGAACAGCTTCTCTCACTCCGAGTGCTTTGTGAGTTGAAAGAAAACAAAACCCTGTTAGGACTAGGAGGCTGTGATAGATGCATTTGCAGAGCCTCGGTGCTATTTTTAGTTTTGAAGATATTTACTTGCATTGTGGTGAATTCCAGTAATAACAGTAAGTGCTTGCTTTCAGGTTTATTTCTGTTCTTACATGAAAGCCAGCAGAAACTGTTTCTTTTCCATGCTATATTTTTGGACAGTGGGAAAAAGCATTACATTTATGGGTACTTAATAGAAAAGTCATAAACATATGATTATGAAATAATGTAATATTCTTTTGATTTAATACAGCAAAATGCTGCTGTCACATATGTACAGCACAGAGTTTAGTCACTGACTGGTGCTTCTAAAATTTGCTGCAAAACAAGAAAATGAAAACCAGTAACATTATTAACCAAAATAATAGTAGCTGATCTTGGAACAGTACTATCTTTGTTGCATGTTTTTTTAAAAATGGTATTCTAAATTAGTGATATGTTACAATGTTTTAACCATCTTTATTTTTTGTTTTCTAATTAAGATTAGAAGGAAATAAACACATCAAGATGCAAACAGCTGGAGGTACAGTATGTCTTAACATTATGTGCATTGTGTGCTTGGCATGTATTCGTTGAACAGAAGCAAGGTAGCAATGCTCCCTGTGCTCTCAGGTGAGGCACATCAACAGTATCTGTAGAGACAAAGCTTTTTCCAGGGATGAGTAGTTTGCAGTTAGAAAACATCTTCTCTGTTGTGGGGAGAACTTTGACAACCAAAGCACGTCACCCACTAAGTAATGTACTGGAACTTTCCTCTTCAAAGGGGAGAATCTGTGGGGGCTTCCTTTTCCACCAGCTAGAAGAGGGCATTGAAGATTTATAGCCTCTGCTCCTGACTTAAAAGTTTTGACTAACTAACTAAAAAGAAGTCTTTTGTAAGTTCACGTCTGCAGAAAAATAAAACAAGCTAAGTTTCTGTTCAGAATTTGAACTAAGTAAACATTGACAGTTTTTGATAGGGAACTGTTTTCATGTCTAGCCAGCGGGGAGCAGGAAATTATGCAGCTGCCAACAATTTCCATGAGAAGCAGAACCCTTTCCTAATTTAGGTGAAGATCCAGAAACAGTTTTGGCTGATCCAGTGCTGGACACAGGCCTTGTAGAGCAGAACACACATATAGTGAGTGTCTTTATTCACATGGATAGTTAAAGCTCCATGGGCTCTTCTAGGACCAGTCTTATACAGGAGGATCTTCAGTTGGTCTTCACATCTAATTTCAGTAACTCAGCTGAAGTATCTAAGCTGGGAATGCTATCACCCTTGACCAGGGCAAGGCTGAAACACCTTCTTCAGGTTGCAGCTTTCCCTCTGTGGTTTATGAACAGAGCCTGAGTCAGTTAGGTCCTTGTCTAGGTGCTTTAGTTAAATGCCTGAGGTTGGGTAGTACCAATCACTTGACATTTCTTGCTATTTAGAATAGTTGAAAATGCACTTTGCCTTCATTCATGCAAGATCAGAGCTTGGCTGACTCAAGTCTTACACAGATGAGTAGCTTTAAATCTATGAAGGGTCCCCTGAGCACCACAAGTTTATGTGCCTATGTGTCTGCAGGTCACAGACTGCAAACCTCTCAGCTTCTAGTGACGACCTAGTTCTCTGGTTTATGTATAGAGTGTTCCTTTTTTACTTTACCAATATTGCTTTACTAATCTACCTAAATCTGTTCCTTTCTTTTTCTTTTTCCATTTTTTTTTTTTTTGAACAGTCTGCTAAGACCAGTTGCCAGTACTTTAGAGAGAGCTGTCTTTGTGCTGAAGATTTTTATATTCACATAGCCTTCTGGAGAGCAAGAGAGATCAGAGCACCAAAAAATCTAAACTGTTGCAAGTTCCAACTACGGGTAAAGCTTAAAGTACAGCGTTGAATCAGTTTCCTATGATGGTTGCATTATGGAAACCTCCTGCTGTTCTCCAGTGAAAAGTGAAATTAGTGAACTCATGGTGGGTGTTCCTGCACAAGAGCTAACTTTGATGATCTGCAACTTATTTCTCTGTGGCCATATTGCAGATTTCATCAGCTATCAGCTACGCTTCATATATTTTCTCCAACAATTTTTGATAGATTTTATATAGAAAACCATCACTACTGTCCACTCAATAGTTCCTATGGTAGGTTCCTGTAAATTAATTGTTAATTTACTTCAGAGTAATATATTTGACAGGTTTGCATCTTTTTGGTAATATTGCAAATTTTAATATTTTTGCCATGAAAAGAATAGAATGAAATAATCATAAGACCATCAGGTTCTTTATAATTACTACTGTCATTTTTATACAGTGAAATAAATATTAGTGTTTAATTTTCACCTTTTAAAAAGATACAGCTCAAGGAAATTTATTTCAATAAGAAGAATGTACTTCATCATAATATTTACATGTCTGTTTATATTTTTCTTCAGCTATAGCTCTTTTATAAAGCATTACATGTAAAAAAAAAAATACTAATGAACTGAATTATTATGTTATGTGTTCCATTCCCTCTAATATTATAATGACATGTCCTTGCATAAGGATTGAGTGGGGGTATTTTCAGAGGTAGTGGGACTAAACTCGAGTGCTGCATCCTCCTGACCTTTAGAGGATTTTTGTTCACTATTAGATTTTTGTATCCCTGACTCATCCATAAGCATCTCCAGCATGGCAAATTGAAACAGAATGAGTGTTATTACTTCAGCGAATTGTTGAGGGTTTAAAGTTCATTAAGTTAATAGTAATTTTAAGTTTCTCACAGAACATGAAACAGATTGTACATTTCCATATGGCTGAACGAGTATTTAAATTATTAAATTCTTTAGTAAAACTTTTTTTAATGGGATATGATATGTCATACACTTTAAATAAACAAACAAAAAAAGCCCAACCACACCACATTAATATATTGCTGTAGATTAATGAGCACTTTCAAAATTAAAAGAAAACAGCAAAACAGAAAATTTGAACGTGAAGAAGTAAACCACTGTGAACCATGACATTCCTGCCCATTTAACCAGTACCTATTGTGACCAGTGAACAACCTTTGACTATGATTTCCAGTAACTCGCAGCTGTGCCTTTTAAATAGTGGTAGTTTGATGTGAGGCTTGCAAAAAGCAATATTTAAAAATATTCCTTGCTTGTCCTCTTTTAAGTATTTGTGACATTATTTATTGCTATTCTCTAGAAATCTGCTGCTTGGGTTTTCAACGATTTCAGGCTTCCAGCTCCTGAAGAAAAATATGCATCTCATTCTTGGTACCCCTTCGACCTCAAACCAGGATGAAATAAGCTTGAAGATTAAGATGTGGTGTTAAAATATCTCAGTATGAATGAATGTCTGTTGATTTTATATGCAGAGTCTTATTCTTGCAAGCCAAGCTGATGAGAACTCAAGTAGCACTGAGTAATAAACACACAGGCTTGCTTCCCACCTGTTTACCATAGCATAAGGGTGTAGTTTCCACTTCACATGTTCCACAAATGGTCTAAATGGTTTGCACAGCACAAGTTAATTTAGTACAAAGCAATTAAGCCCATGCCTGACCTGATAATGGTTGCCTTTCCCAAAGCAGAAAAAACACCAGTCGTCTTAGGATACATCGTCGTTCAGCTAGGCTCGAAAAGGCAACAACAGATGCCAGTAATCAACCCAGTTGTTTGTCCACTTCTCTCCTTCAGTTACTGGGAAGAATCATCAAAAAGGTGGACAGGGCTGAACTCGAACATCACTTGTTTTGCTACTGACATCTGAACCCATACGTGTGGGTGGCGGAAAGAAAGAGGTGATTGCTAACAAGTAGCTCCCATCAGTTGGTGGTGGGACAGTTGCAAAGGGTACTTTTCTTGATTTACATAATTGCTTGTTTTTCCTGTGCAGAGCTACAGAGAAGCTTGGAGCACTTTGCAGAATTGGTCTTTTAATGTTTCATCCTCTGAATGTGTGGGAGTTATACTGGTTTCTTAATATTTTTGTTCCTCTGCATCATTTAGTCTCAAAAGCTTACTGATCAACTGACAAATGTTCAGCATTGTGGACCGGAGTCTCTAAAATAGACCTACATTTATTTGTGCTATGCGGGTCTGTACCTGTCAAACTAAATAGCTGGGGCCATGCCCTTGTCTTCAATTTGCAGACTTCTGTCTTTTTTTTTTCCCAAGGACAAGACCTAGAATCTGCTTGACAGGACAGTATATTCTGTCTTGGCCAAATCCCATTGAGGGAACTGGTTTTCTGCTCATCAAAATTCCTCTATGGTGAGCAGCTTTTGTTAATAAAAGCACATGATATGTCATGGAGAAATGAGTGTATCTGCTTTTTCAAAACTTACCATCCATGGATATTAGGAGAAGGAACAGAAACCCTATATGCCAGCTGCCAGGTGTGCATTTGATAGTATCCTTGGAGAATATTTAGGTACTCAAAATGTGGTTCAATATGAGAACTAAGAACAGAACACAAGGAGCCATTGAATGACAGAGTTATTGTTAAGGAATATACTTTGGCTTAAATTACCATTTATGAAGAAGAAACATTTAAATGTTGGCGCTGTAATACCATTGCCTTTGAGTTGTCACTCTTTCTTCAGCCAGAGCTGGGGAGCCAGTGAAAATAGTTCAGAAAAGAGTGAATTTGGGCTTCGTAATCTCAGAAATCTCCGATCTGAGAGTCTTTGACAGTCCAGAAATACTGTGCTTGAATTCACATAACTCAGAGAAGTGAATCTTGAAAACTTCTGGAGTATGAAAGCATAGGATTGAAATTACAGTTTGTGATTAGGTGAAAAACAATCAAAATACCTTGCATTGCAAATTTTGGTCTAGTACAAACTATTTCCTCAAAGACAACTGCTCTTTTGAATTATGCCACTGAAACAGTGCATTTATTTTGCTTTCTTCCTAGTGCAGGACCTGGAGCTTTGTTGTAGGATCCCACTTTCCAGTATCTGGTTAGTCCAGACAGAGGTACTGCCCATCCTGTGTGGGTCATCCACATCCTAGCATAGGTCAGAGGATGTGACATAGTTCTAAATCTCTGTGTCGCTCAAAGGTTAAATCTGTCACTAACATTGTTGCAGAAGACCTCTCAAAGGCCAGTGGAAGCTCAATTAGGACTTCATTCACTAGAAATTAAATCCTTTCATAGCAAAGAGTCCACACAAGGCTGAAGCCGTGGAAAATCATAAAGGTGAAATTTATCTCTAATGAACATAAAGTACTAATTTACATTATTTCAGCCTGCCTGTCTAGCAGAGGAGTCTCTGCTGTATCAGACTGTGGTTGAAATGGCATCACTATTCCCTGTCACCCACACAAGTCTAGCAATTCTCAATAATGATGCTTCCCAAGCAGTCAGTGAGTCACTGCTGATCTGTTTTCTACAAAGCAGACCTCTGTTTGGTTCCCATGGTGATCAGAAGTGACAATTATTACGGACTGCTAGTACAGTTTCTTAGTTGTGTGTACCCACTAAAAGAAGCTCTTACCTGGTTACAGTCTCTTGGTGTTTTGTGGTACATCATCATTGCTTCCTACTGACAACAATTTAAACACTTCAGCTGAATTGGCTTTGTGGAGAACATACTGGAGGAGGGGGATTTTTGGAGTATTTTTGTTCTGCAGCATATTTAGAACAAGACCAAGAAAATAATATCTCTGTTAACTTTCTGTAAAACAATGGTGTGCCAGTATTGCAGGAAATCTTTTGAGGCTGGGCTAAATGATTCAACCATTTTTTTAAGAACAAACATACATGGAGCTTAGATTTATCATAATAGGAGCCATTTCATTTTATGTGATCTGACAACTTTTGCTGTAACTCTAAGGGTTTCAAACACAGGAGTATTTCCCAGACAGCAGAAACCTGTTACCTATCTTGTGGAAGCTTCTGTATGCTGGTCACTATCTGGTCACTATTAAAATGCCTATAGCTGAACATAGGACCCTGCTTGTCAAACAGATCATTCTGTGAAGTGCAGTGAAACTCTCAGTAGAATAACTGTACTGAGAAAAGAATTAGAAAGATACCATGGGATGAAGCCTGGATGAAAGGCCACTTCGTGTGCCAGAAAGGAGGAAACACATAGGATAATGAGGATTATAATACTATGCAGTGAAGACAGATGTAGAAAGAGGTTATGAACAGAAAATGACGTAAAAAAGGAAATACCTTAATTATCTGCTCCATTGCTCTGTGATTCTAATCTCTTGAAAACAGAGCAAGAAGTCAACCACTGCCAAATTGTTTTAATACTGAAAAGAAATGGGGATTGGCTTATCATTTTGTTCCAACCCTCAGATGTCTGAAACTGCAAACCTTTGGGGAAATAACTTGTCTCATTTTTATTTGCTTCATGGCCAGTGTAGTGAGCCCGTGAACCTTACAGGTCCTTTTGGGTGTTACCAGGACATATAAATATCCTGCCGTCTCTTTCAAAATTTCTGTTGATGTTTCCTTAGATTATGTCTCCCTATGCAGACTGAGAAAATACACAAGATGTAAAAATAATTAACAGGATTAGTACAATAAAAGATTACAGAACATGTGAAAATGAAGCAAGAGCTTAATCTGAAAAACAGTGTAGAGTTAGAATCTAAGCTTTGCTTTAGTTGTGCCATGTATTTTAGATTTCTCATATTACTAATGAATCATTGTGCAAGTGATTAGTGTGGTCACAGCACCCTTTTTAGTACTCTGGGGATTATCATTCCAATCACAGAGTTTCCTTTCTGGTCTTTGATTCCTACGTTATAGGAGATGGCAGTAATGTGTAATACTGAATTCCACACTTTGCCTTTGTTACCCACTTTTTATGTTGGCCAAATTTCAGTGTTGCCTGCAGGCTGGATTCAGCTCCATAAATGCTGAGCTCACTGGCTTCTTAGTGTGATTCAGAACAACATGTTAATTAGAGGCAGGTCATACTTGATAGCTGTTTTGTGGGGAATACCAAGACTTTGTTGCAGTTAGGAAGGTATTCAAACTTTGGAGAGAGTCCACACTGTGTCACTATTGACCTTTAGTTGGCAGTATGCAAACATAACACTACACACATAAATAAAGAAAATCAGGGAGGTAATGCATACCTTTAAGCTTATAGCTAATATCATATTTATGGTTATAGATACTGCAAACTGACTGTAACTTTGGGCTATGAATATTTACCCACAGCATTTGCATCCCCAAATGATATTGCTGTAAGGAAACCTTGGAAGGACTGCTACCACCTGGGTTTTTTGTAGGAGCCTCACACACTTTTGAGAAATCAACCAATAGATGTTTTCTAAAATCAAAAGATTTAATCAGATCTTAATGTATAAATAGGATCAACTTGATCAAACTCCAAATATCTGGGTATTACAACAATGTACTTCATCTTTGAAGTATCACATAAAACTGGTTGCCTACTTGTTTTTCCTTTTCCAAATTGTGGGTTACTTTAAGAAATAAATAAATAATTTTAGTTTTACAAAGGAACTGCTTTGGATAAAAAAAATATTTTTGGCAGGGAATTTATTTTTAATAAGGAGTCTGAACCAGCCAGGGGAGATGGAGGTTCTATAAATTCCAAATTATTTGTAATAGGCTGAATAATGACAGGAGAACTTACACAGCACTATTAAAGGATCTTTGTTTAAGACATCATTGCTTGTAGAAGCACTGCTTCTTGCGAAACCTAGGATTTCCAGTGAAAACAACCCTGAAAATCACTACCTGGAAAATAAGTTTTCATTTATGGTAAGATTTTCTCAAGAACAGCATTATGTTTTTCTCTCTGAATTTCAAGAGGAAGCCAAATTCTCATCTGAGCCAGTGAGATAAACAATCTACCTCCCCTTAATTCTGATTCAGAGGTACAAGACACAAGATAAATGGTATTGACTCGCTCTATCATGGGGACACATGTATTCATACATTTGAAATTAATCTAAATCTTTAACAATTTAATGTAGATCAGACTAGATTTCATGCTCACTCCTTTCAGGTATTTTCATTAAAACATGCTAGTATTTTTTTTTCCTGTTGGTTGAAATAATCACTGGCAAAAATACTTCCTCTGTATTTGGTGTAAGAATGTGTAATTCATTATAGTTTTCAACACTTCTTGCACCATTTCCCATTTTTATCTTGAGTTCACCTTCTGACTTAAAACTCCTGCCACAGACTAGGTTTTACCCCAAGGGCTAGGTATGAGCACTCCAACTGGGTGCCACTGGAGAACATTTTATCCTGAGCACTGTTTTTTTCAACTTCAGTTGCCTCATCATTCCCTAGGGGGAGTGTTTACTACACATGTCACTGTATCCTCTTGAGATTTGGACTGGGATGGTTTTAGGAATCTTCATTATTCATGAGGATATTGAAAGCTCATCTTGCCTCCTGCAGGACACCTCCCTGTCACAACTTAACCCCAACTAGCAACTAAGCCCCACACAGCTGCTCCCTCAATCCTCCGTGGTGGAAAGGGGAATGAGAATTGGAAGAGTAAAAGTGAGAAAACGGGCTGGGATAAAGTAAAAGTTGCACATACAAGCAAAGCAAAACAAGGAATTCATTCAAGACTTGCCATGGGCAGGCAGGTGTTCTGCCACTGCCAGGAAAGCAAGGTTCCAACACAGGTATCAATGACTTGGGAAGACAAATGCCATCACTCTGAAACTCCCCACCCCCCGCCTTTTGTTCTTCTTCCCCCAGCTTTATATTCTGAGCTTTATAAGCTGGTATGGAACATCCCTTGGGTCAGTGGGGGGCAGCTGTCCAAGCTGTGTCCCCTCCCAGTCCACTTGCTGGCAGGGTGGAGTAAGGGGCAGAAAGGGCCTTGACTCTGTGTAAGCACTGCTCAGCAATAATGAAAACATCCCTGAATTACTAACGCTGTTTCCAGCAAAAGTCCAAAACACAGCCCCATGCTAGCTACTCTGAGGAAGATGAACTCCTATCCCAGCCAAAACCAGCACACTCTATCAAATATGCCTGTGGACAAGCAGTGTTGTGTTACAAGCTGGAAGGCACAGGATAGTGGGACTTTGCCACATTTCAGAGTCTCTTTGGAAAGGCTTGAAATAATGGCAAAACGAGCAAGAAATAAGGAATCAAATCCTGTCATACAGTATCAGAAATGCCTGTATTAGACATTACAAATTATAGTGGTGTCCTCTGTACTGTCATTGCTGTCGACACAAAATAGTTCCAGTCTTGTAATAATTTCACCTGCATGCCTCCATGGATAGCAAAGGAAATTACTCCCAGTAGTCAGTGGTTGATCCTTTGACCCGCAGGTTTTCTTGCCTAGGTCATGGGGTCTGGCTGATGTGCACAGAGTGTATCTCGTCATGATGTGGAAACCCCTGCTTTGCAACCTGCTGGTTTTGCCATGTGGCTCTGCAGTGAACCTCCATGGTGTCTGCCACCCTACACAGTCACAGTGGTTTGCAAAAGCAGCTGCTTCACTGGTGGGGCACAAGGACACCTCCATGCCACACTCCCTGTGCTGATCCTGCTGTCTTCTTGCTGCTCTCAGTGGGGCATGGCAGCTTCACACCCACGAAGGGAGCAACCATGTGTTAGTGATGCTCCCCAGGCCAGCTCTGCCACGCCGTACCCACCCAGGATGGCAGGACAGTACAAACAACACCGAGGGGCTGCGCTGGTCTTTGGCTGGCCAAAGTCTTAAGCAGTGCTGGGGTTTGTTTTTCTGCATCTCTTGTTCTCTTAGCAGCAAAGCCCGAGTAACTGCACTGAGTTTCCTTTTATGTGCCTCCCTGAACAAGCCTTATGTTCAGAGCCGTGCTGGTGACAATCAAATTAATCATCATCCCGTCGGCAGCTGCACTTTGTCGGGGTCTCCCAGCAGTCTTAAAGCCTCATCCCAGGCTGTAGGCTGAATAAATCCCTGTCCAAAGTAGGTCAGCAAATCGTGCCTGGCCTTGAGAAACAGCTCTGGTTAGTGACAGGAAATTTTTTGCTATTATTCATCATTATTTTCTTCAAATGTTTTTTTTGTGAGAAAGAGCCCTACAGACCTGGATGGCAATGCTGGCTCCCTGAAGCCTGAAACTTCGGCATACTTTACAGAAAAGATGTTCTGATGGGAGAGAATCCCAAAACAGGAGATTTAGAATTTAAAAAATACCACAAAATGTGTAAGGAGTCCTTTGTAATGATATACCTCTGCTGCTCTCATCTCTGTAACATTCAATTGATTACTCCTTAAAAGCTGCAAATGTCTGAAGTTTTGATTTCAAAGTATCTATAAATGTAATTTTAGCAGTTAAAAATTTAGCTTTTCTCAAAACACTTATTTGCCTTATTATTCCTATATCCAGGAAAATTCCTAAATAAACTAATCAATCACTTCCAAACTCATGGTTATTTATTTTTTACAGAATACTTAGTAGTGACAGTGCTAACAGTGCTACTTGTCACTTTGGCATTGCTTGTGACAAAGTTATAGTTTATGGACATAACTTAAAAATCAAATTATTTTAAATAACTTTGCTTCTCAAGGAGCTTTTAGGTCAAGCCTGAGAGATTATATAGGGTATATAAGAACATTGTCTCTGGGCCACTTAAGATTGTCCTCTAAGCCATAAAAATACGTTTCTGAGGGTTTTTTTGCTGTAAAGTGAGTCATGCTGTCATCCAGTGATTCATTAGCACTCTGGTCTAGCCTGTCTACAGATGCTACTATTACTCTGCAATGAAAAAAAAGGCAACCAGCCATTTCTGGGTGCTTTGTAAAGTCTTAAAAGCAAGACAGCTTAAAATAAATACTTGTACCCTGCTGTGTTCTTATGATCTCCAATGTACTTTGGGCACTCCTAAACTATAAATAAAGTCAAAAGGTTCACTCTCTCATGCTCAAAAAAATTTGAAGAATGAGAAAGTGAAGCTTCTTGATATATTTGTATTATGACACATATTTTGACAATGCGATCAATATTTTCTTTTCTATGGGATACATGCTAGAATAGACTAACCTAACTAGGTATCTAGGAAGAAGTACTTTTTCTCTTGAAATTTTACAAATATTTGTTCATTTATTTTGTCATTGCTTTGGGCCAGTTTGTTGCCCAGGAATAAGCTTTCCTTACCTGTGCAAGTTTGACAATAAAAATGCATTTTTTTTTCTATCTTTCTCTTATTTTTGAACTACTGAAAGCTGTTTCTTTGTTATCCAAAGACGGTGTTATTACCAAGGGCAACATCTGCTAAAGATTGTCAGTTGCCATCTAAAATTTAGAATGAAAACGTCAAGTCTTTGTCTTGATATAGCTCATATTATTTTGTTTTGCCTTTATTGTAATGTACTGGGAACTCATATGCTTTCATCATGCTGCTGAATGGGTTAAAATAAACATAAAAAGAAGAAAAAGGGTGGTATCCTTACTGCTTCACAAAAATAAGCGTAGGTACATCAAGGTAGGAGAGACATTTGAAAAGAAAGCCCAGCACCTGCCTTTGGGTGGACAGTCACTTTTCAGAAGTGTGATGTGAAAATGTAAAGTTTTCCTGACCACCCAGATGACAAGCCTGTAAAAATAATCACTCATTTATACTCTCTGTGTCTTTAGTTTTATTTTTGTTGTTGTTGCTATTATTACTTAAAGGTAGCTACCTGTGGAAGAAAACCCAAAGTACACAGCTGCTATTTTTCAGCAGGTTCTGTGTTGGTTGCCTGGTTGGTTTTGATTTTTACTGTTTATCTTATTTCAGATCTAAAAATAGACATGAGGGGCTGGGAATCAGAAACTCCAGCCTTCCTTATGCCACAGTCTTGTTAGTCTTGGCTGAATCACTTACGTTGGAATCCTTCAAAAACAGTTTTTAGACTTGAATGCTCAAGCAAAGGGCTTTTGTTCGAATGATGTCTTGATACTCTTTGTCCCAGGAAAGCTGAGCAGAGTTTACGGCGCTGTGCCTGTTTCTGAGGCTCTTGGGGCCACCACCATGGCTGGGTGACACAGCGAGGATCCCACCACGGCCACCAGGCACCCCAGCAGAGGGCTGCATCTCCCTCTTCCCTCTTCCCTCCCTCCTTTCTGCTGCTTCAAAGAAGTTTCTCTACCCGAGGAACACAGCCCCAGTGTATTTTACATCAGCTTGAGAATAAGAATGTAGCACCTCTTATGTGTGTGATAAAGGAAGGTGAGGGATGGAGGTGCAGTGATGAGCAAAAGAACAGGAGTGTGTTAATGATGTTGATGAATTGCTGTTGAAATAATGCTTCCTGCACTTCTTCAGTGGAAATGTCCCTTTCCTAGACAGAGAAGCAATCAGTAGCTTGACTTCATTACAAATGCCAGAAAACATTACTCATGTTAGCAAAACAGTTTTTTGTTTCGTCTTTTTTTTGATTTAAGTCTCAGAACCTGTTACTGTTTCCAGTAACAGCTTGGAAATTAGATTTGTTTTTTGGTTTTATTTTTCTTTTTTTTTTTTTGTAAGTAAGAAAAGCAAATAATCGCTGATTTCATTTCCTGTTAAAATGCAACAGTATGGATCCTTTTGTGAATTCTCAGTCACATTTGCAGCTCTGTTGATGTCAGAGCAGCAGGAACAGCAAAGTCTGTGAACTGACCAGCAGCTCTGCACATGCAGGGGCACTGAGGGTCAGTGCTTTTTTGGCTCAGGGGGATGTCTGTGTCTGTGTTTCTTTTCATTTGACATCATTAATTCCAACAGTGCCTACTTTCAGGGTTGACCAGCTGCCAGTGCACCTGTACAGAAAGCCCTGGCAGCAGCTTATATGTTTTTTCTATGGATTTTAGCAAAAATCCAAACATGGCAAGGGCTTTGAGTGAGCTTTTCACACACTGACCGAGTAAAGAGATGTTTTCTGTTTCATTGAGACTGTCACTTTTTCCCATATCAGATGTGATACCTGTGATATCTCCAGTGATACCTCTGTCTGAGCATATGAGTCTCTGCTGCCTCTATGGGCAAGTATTAAATTCATCCCTGCTCCCAAACTGTTTGGACAGACCTGACAGGTCTGCAGGGGTCCAAGCCTGAGAAAAAAACTCCAGTGTCAAAAAAATCCAGACTTAACCTAGTTTTGCCCAATAAAATATGTGAATTTTGTGACCAAATTGTTTCAGTAGTAAAGGTTTCATTTGGACAAAAGGTTTGTTTACTCTCACCTGTGACCAGGGAAAGGATGCGTGGTAGAGTCAAGCAAGAGGTGTATCAGTGTTTACCTTATGTGCAGCCTGCAATCACTTTGGGCCTCAATTTAGCATTAGAGGTTTCCTTACATTATTCATATACTTCAGTGGATAAAATTGCAAGGAAGTCACCGGCTTTTGCTTATCTCAAGGAACCTGAAGCCATGTGACCAAGTGGTTAGGCTGGACTGTCCCTGAGCACAGAGAACAGTCTTGTGTCCAGGGCTCCAGCTCCTCCAGTGGTGCATCTGCAGCCTTGGGCAGGAGAAGCCCTTTCACAGAGGTGGCAAAGATAGGAGGGATCCCAGTGTGTTCCCACACTGTGTTATGGGATGTTGTCAGACTCCAACAGGGGACCACTTTTTGCTGAACAACGACTGAGCAGTAGGAGGCAAGACATTTTCATGAAGTCAGCCATGGTGAACAGCCCTGTCCATGACATTAGAGCCTGGAAAGATTTATTTTCCTGATGTGCTTTAAAGGGGAGGGTCTTGTGGTATTCCCCACAGACTGAAGAGTTTGTCAGCAGGTGTCACAGTGTGAAGATTAGAGAGAACAAAGACTGTTCTCTTCTAGGATGTCCAGTAAAAAAGGTGTTCCATGAGGCTGAAAAGCAATGCATAAGGACATAGAGAGCACATGGAGGAAGAAAGGTGACAAACAAACACCAGACAGCATCAAGTGGTTCAAAGATATGTGACTAAGTTCATGCCCTGCAAGGGGAAATGGGAACATCAGGAGCATGATGTGGCCGGCTGAGTTTTTAGAAGGGGACCAGAGACCTGCAGCAGGGTAATGGGTGCAGATAGCAGGGAGGAGCTGTGGGCCAGGCATTGTGGAAAGAACAATTTAGGCAGAGGTTGCCTCAGGATCTTTGCAGGCTCTGCAACTTCTTCCTTTGACATGAAACATTCCCAGAAAAATCCTGGACTCTTTTTCTGCAGGGGACACATTTCAGGTGTGTGGAGCAGAGGATTTAAGGAAAGACACCTTGACTGAATGTCTGAGTGTCTTTCTGGCCAGGGAAAGGGAACCAGACCCAGGGAAGTGGGGGCTTGGCACTGCAAATGCCCTTGTTGCACAGGGACTGGCTGCAGGCAGGTTGTCTGTGCAGAAAAGCAGAGGTGAGGGGAAAAGCAAGAGTCACAAGAGTCTTTCCATGACAACATGGAAATTTTATCTTCGCCTGGACTTGGCCTGTGTGGTGCCACGTCCAGGGAATGGTTGGGACAAATGGGAAACACTGCAATCCGCGGGGATATCTCCTGAAACCAGAAATTAGGGAAAAGCTCAATAGTTTTGCTGAGAACTGTAGAAAACACTGAAAGCCTGAGATGCCTGAGATTCTTGAAAGGGCATCAACATCCCATCCAGTGACCAGGCCCAGCTGTAACCACACCACTGAGAGCAGCTAAAGGTGGGCACCTGTGAGTCTGATCCCCCTCAAACCTCTGCTGATGCTCAGGGCTGATGAGCAGCAGAGGGACAGAGCTCTGGGGTTCCTGCCTTGCTTGAAGACATGACTGAAGTGCTAAAACACTGAAACCCAAATGGGAAGTGGGGGCTGATGGAGGAGGTGGCTCAAAGGGAGCAGAAATCCATCTGGGAGGAAAGCAGAGACTCGGTCCTGCTTGTGATGGGAGCCACGAGTGGATGAAGACTCTGAGAACAAGGGAATAAAGGCCTTGGGGCAAGAAAGGAGGGTTGGACCACTTGTGTCCCATGTGTGGAAGGCAAACCAGCATCACACTGGAGCTGTGCTAAAGGGTGACTCTTTCCCCATGGCGAGACCTCTGTTGATCCCTCCTGCTGCAGTGCAGCGGCTGGGAGGGGATCGTGCCCGTGTGTGTGTTCGCACGAATGCTCTGTGCCCGGCTGCCTCTCGGGCACCAGCCCCGCTGCCCTCGGCGAGCACCCCGAGGGGTCACAGAGCCCCGGGACGCCGGCCCGACCCCGAGGGGCGAAGGGGGCGCAGCTCCCCGGCCCCGGTACCCGGCGGAGAGAGAGCATCCCTGCCCCGGCACAGAGAGAGCATCCCTGCCCCGGCAGAGAGAGAGAGAGAGCATCCCTGTCCCGGCACAGAGAGAGCATCCCTGTCCCGGCGGAGAGAGAGCATCCCTGTCCCGGCGGAGAGACAGCATCCCTGTCCCGACGGAGAGAGAGCATCCCTGCCCCGGCACAGAGAGAGCATCCCTGCCCCGGCAGAGGGAGAGCCGCCC
>JAWWEE010000040.1:53936407-54154588 GCA_035221455.1 Xenops minutus | reverse complement strand
GCTGCTGTCCACCAAAACAGGAGAGCATTTCATTAATCCTCCAGACTGGCACCACTGTGATTTCTCCAATTAACCAGCCATGTTTTTTCTTTTAGAGGTTGTCAATGTCTAGCTAAAGCAACTTTTCTTGACACGTTTATTTCCTTGAGATCCTAGCCAAAATTCCATGTTTTTATAGGTTTCAAAGAGTGTCCCAAAGCAATTGTCAACAATCCAGTTGCTGCTATTCCCCAGTGTCTTTTAGTAATTACTCTGCCCACTTCTGTGTGCAACAGCTGATGAACTCACCCAGTGTCTTGGTATCCTCCAACCTGATTTGCCTACAGGTCTAAAACTGGCTTGATGGATCTATCTCAAGAATATTTCTTTCCAGATAATCAAGATCTTTATGCCTAATGACATTTCATGTCTTCACCTCAGACATCTAATGGCATTATTGGGGGGCTGGGTGAGGAAACTGTAAAAAGGTTGATGCACTGGCTTGGAAGTTAAGAAGAACCATAAGACACCAGATTCTATGAGGAAGAGGATTTTATAGCTCCATAAAATTACGCTTTTTAGGGAATTCCAGATAAATTATTTGGCAAGTAGCTTGTCCTTATTTTGTGACTACAGAGCAAGATCTACTGACAGCAGTAACAACCTTTCTGTCTGTTACAGTTCATTTTTGAATCACAGCCACAATGAAAGCCCTGGAAGAAGGATTTTTTTTTCTTTTTTATCAGAAGATGTATTCCTGGGTTTTGGTGTATTTCCTTTTGTTCTTTAGATCACGTCATTCAATACTGCTGCCAGTCTGAGAAGAATTTTCCCTTGTTGCACCAGATTTAGAGTGGCTTAACAGTATATCTCACTTTTCACATATGAACAGCTGCAGTTTCAGCAAGGACGTGCCAAATACATGGTGTTTGGCTACATGTTTTGCAATGTGTTGCATATTCAATACATTTGAAGATTTGGACAGCAGGGCATCATCATAAAAAGGTCAGCCTTGCCCAGAAGAAAATGTGACCCTGGTAATTGAAGCCTCTACAAAACTTACTCAAACCTGTCTTTGTCCTCTCGTATCAGCTCAGGCTCACTTGTTAGGACACATTTTGGCCTGTATGTGGTCTGTTAAGGCTGCACTGCCAAGGCTATTTTAGAGTGTTGCCATAAAAAGACTGCCATCCTTCAAAAGCCTATTTGTTCCTGCTTGGTCTGGTCCCCTTGAAGAAACTGTCTTATCACAAATCTTTATATGGGCTACACTATATATACTATACAGCTGTGAGAAGACAGGCACATGAGGCAGTAGGGGATTTCCTTTCTTCTTTCTGCAGTGAAAGATTTGAAAGATTTTCAAATCAAACTGGAATATTCACTAAAAAAGTCACATCAGATCTTACTCTTCTTTTAAAGTATATTAATAATATTTGAATAGTTGTAATATAATAATAAAAATAATAAATTGAATAATTAATTTTATTTTTATGGATAATTATTCAGAACAGCTTGTTAGATGATGAAGTCTTTTTTCTGAACACAGCATTAGTCCATGTTTCACCAAGTTCACAGGATTTGTACTTTATTTGTTATCTGAGGAGAGTGATGTGGGTCAGACAACCCAGATTTTCACCCTCCTTTGTTGGAAAATGTTTATGGACAGCCAGCTTGGTCTTCTGATGGGAGAGACAGCTACCAAATAGATGTCATATTGATTATGGTATAAGGAACTTCTTTTTCAACAAGATTCATGGGGATGAGAGATTGCTGACATCCATGATCCTGCAATTCCAGCATACACAAATTTCCACACAGCTTTTCAGTGAAAGCAAATACCATCTTCTATTTTCAGTGACAACATAAGGACATTGGGTTGTTTGTCATTTAATCCACTTTCCAGAAGGCCTTCCTCAGAAGTGTTAGACATAGAAGTAAACTTCTCTGCAGTTCTTTATTCCACATCCTTGCAGAACAAGCATGTTTGCCCATATTAAACCCAGATCAGTCCTTGCAGATGAGTATCTCCACTGATGGTGATGTCACAACCTTACTCAGCAGATTCTACTCATTCCCATTGTTGGGTCTGGGGTTTAAGTTATGCAATCACAAAAACATGCATGCACAAAGACGTGTACAAGCCACCCTTCTCCTATTCCAGGCATGGCACCGCTTTCACCTTAATGAAATGTAAAATGAAATGCAGATAATTCATAAATTTGAGTTCATGTAGGACTCCATTTTCAAAAATCTGTAAGCTAGTCAGGTTTATTTTAATGCTGGAGGGGTATATTAAAAGCACTTGAATAACAAAAATTTTCTATGTCAATGCTGCCTTTGAGAGATCAGCAGGCAGTTCAGACAGGGCCCTCTGACTTTGAGGTTGCTCAGTCCTAGAAGATGAATCCGATGGAGTGAGAAGACACTGCTTAGAAGCCCAGCTACACTCATGATGTTTGCACCAGGAAGAATAGAAGAAAGTCAGGTAAGCAAAGGCATCAGTAGCAACTGAGCCACACATCTGACTCCAAAAGCAAATCCAGCCTACCTGTTCTGAAGCTGGATCCTTTGAAAGACTTCAAAGCCCCCAGGGACAGTGACCTGCAATGCTGGCTGGCCAAGCTGCTCTTCTCTAGTTTTTCCCCAAACCAGTGAAGCTCTGAGCTCATGCAGTGACGCTTGCAGGAGCTGACTGTGCATGAGCTACCTGAAAAGAGAGGGAAGCTGCATGTGCATCGCGTCACTTTCAGTGTGTGCTGTCTGACTTTCAACACTCAGCTCTGTGCTTAGCAGAGTGGTTGACATCTGCCCCTTCAGTAAGACAGTTTGCTCTGAGAGTGATTCAGCAGAGGAATCATTCAGGAGCTTCAGGTCTCTCTCTCTAGGGACCCCATTGCCCCTAATATTTTGAGATTCCAGAGGGATTACCTTGCTTAAAGACAGGTTATGTATGTTATTCTCTTTAGAAGAGATACACAGTCAATTGAAGAGTTGTAAAATTAGCATTATATTGAACCAATCTTTTTAGTTTTGTAACTTTTCTTTATATATAGATATTGATACAGATACAGATATAGATATAGATATAGATATAGATCTAGATATAGATATAGATATAGATGTATTTACAGGCATGTATGTCTTACTTCTGTCTTTGTACCAATGCGGGAAAACTCCAAGGTCTCTTTATTTCAAATCTATTGGTTTTACTTAAGAAAGCTTTTAACCCTCGAGATACTCAAAAGACATGTAGATATGGCACTTAGGGATATTGTTTAATGGTGGACTTGGCAGTGCTGGGTACACTGTAGGACTTGATGATCTTGGAGGTCTTTTGTAGCCTAAATGACTATGATTATTTTCCTGCTCTGCATTCTCTCCCAGTATGTCAACTTTTCTTTCATTCCATTTGTACTTGCAGATGACCAGCATCAAAATAACTCCTACCTACAGTTTCTTTCCAAAAAGACCAGTTCAGACGCATGAACAAGTTGAATGTACTGACAACTGTTTTCTTGCCCAATGCCCAGCTTCAGGAAAGCCACAGTCATCATGCAAACGTATCCACAGCCAAATGGACCAACTGTTAAACAATCAATTCCATGCATGTCACAGCCTTTTGGGCAGCCTTCCAATCTGACAACTTGAGGGGATCCATTTCAAAACAAAAAAACAAAGGGAAGACATAGATGGGAATTAAGGGCTTTGAAATGAAACCCATACAGCAACCAACAAGTCACAGGATCTGTGACCTCTTTTACCTCTCTAAGCTTGACAGCATGGGAACATACTGTAAGAATACCTTGTGTCCTGGAAGCCTAAAGACACAAGTAGGTGTCTGAAAGTCAGATGAATATAACAACTTCAAGGAAGAGCTAATGAATCCAAACGTAGGATAAAGGAAGAAATCCTACAATTACATTCTAGGTACAGCTAAAAAGCTACTGCTTGAAAACCCTTATATTCTTGCCTGGAAAATGTGAAGAGGATTTGAAAAAAAAGGTGTCACTTTATTTTGGCTATGGTATTTTTAATATTCAGACCAGGAGTCAAATGGGAGGACTGTGGCTGATTAACTAAGCCACATCTCTAGGATATATATAAATCCTCCTTGTCTTGGACCCCCACTCAGATTGGGGCTTATCATTCAGGTCTATTCCTATTCCTAAACTGGGAATAACACAGACGAAAAACAGAGCCTCATCAGTGCTCCTTTCCTTCCTTTTGAGGTACACCCTAGCCCAGATGTGTCTCTCAAAGAACCAGGGAGGATTAGCAAAATACCAGCAGGAATTAGCAGATCAGCCAGTCTCAAGGTAAAGAGGAGAATCTGTAAAGAGGAAAGAGGCAACTGGTGAGTTACACGCCTGCAAACAAGAGCTTAGGGGAGGTATTAAGGTTTGGTTTTATTCTAGTCCTCTCTTCCTCCCTCATAACTTCAAGTCTGGAAACACCACACTACAAAGAAAAATTTTGCTGCCACTGAAGTGTCTGCAATGCCAAACTTCACACCTCATGTGCTTGTCTGAGATCTCACATACTTGATGTCCAGAAAGGAATGAAGTGGGTGCCCATTTCTAGTGGCTTGGAGAGACCCCACCTTGCACCAAACTTTGTGTGCTTTGTTTTCACTGCACAGCTGGATTCCTGCAAAGTGAGCAATTTCTGGGCGTCACTGTGTCATATCAGTTTGGGAACATGGGTGTTGACACAGTCCTTGAACAGAGAGACCTTCAGGGAGACATCAGCAGCATTCTTAGAAGGTCCTCTCAACAGGACCAAAGAAGTGCCAGACATTGCAATTTCTTGCAAAGAAAGTTCCCTATGCACTAGTAATTAATTCAAGTGTCCTGTAAAGACCTGAACTGAGACAGCAACAGCACTGGATTCATGGAATGGAAATCCCTGTGCCATGCTCTCAGCCCAGCTGATCTGGAATTAGTTTGTGCAGCCCTGGCCCAGAGGGCTCAGAATTGCACTCCCCACTCCTGTGACAGCTCACACAAAACCAGACAAGTAAATGCAGCAAGATTCACAAGCCCTGAGCATTGCTTGGGTATATGCACAGTGGCTGAGCCATGCATGTGGTTACATTAATTGGATCACAAATTCAAACACCTTTGGGGACTCACTAACATTTAACTTGTGTCAGAGCACAAAGAGCTGTGATGTTCCCTTTGTGGCAACAAATTAGTCCCATTAATTAGCCCCTACTAATACCCAGGGTGCCAAGAGCAGAGGTTCTGACAATTTATTCACAGGAAAGGTTCACCCACTCTAATGGCACAGGTTGTCTTTCTCAGAAATCTAACAGTTGCTTTTGATAGAAACAGTGCTACAGAAACATAAGTAAATAATATAAAAAATATACCAGCTATAGCACAGATCTGGGAGTATGAGCCAAAGGTCATGGAAGTCAGCAACACCCCTACAATTGTCTTCCATGGGCTATGGATCAGACTCCTTAGGAACAGATTTTTGCTCCAGTTTCATCCTTTCAGAGAGTTTTATCAGCTATTTTGTATGCTGCACTACAGTAACTTCCGTCTTTGTCTTAGCATCAGACTCAGCTCTCCAGAAGCTCAGAATTAGCAGAGAAAGCCACTGGGCAATTTTGCTGTTGGGACTTACCTTGCCTATGCATTAAGCTGAGATGCCACAAGCTGAAAGCTGAAAATTGGTTCTTGTTCCTGAGTTTCAGTGTAAAACCCACATACACATATAAAAATAGATATCTATTTCACTAAAGTTAAACCAAGGCTTAGGTAGCTTGGATAATTAGGGATAAAGCTTTTAAAAATAATGGTTGTTAATTTTTTACACAATTGCAGTTTCACAACTAATCTTGTTCTTCAGGCAGCTGTGATTAGCCTGTTGAATATTAGCCTGGCTTCCTTACCCAAGGGTTCTTCCACTTTCAGAAAGCAAGAGCAATGTTGCTGAGGGCTTGAACCAAACGTATTGAGATACATTAAAAAAAATCTCTATCAATTTTAATGGGATGTGCAACAGGTCTCAACTATTTCAAGAGTAAATGTGCTCCCTTCCTACAGTCAGAGCATTGGCAGAAGGAGAACAGCACATGAGCCAAATGGCAGGAAGATGTAGGGATGTAGCCTGGGTTATGGCCACAGGATCTCAGCAGGACTTCCTAACTGCAATACTTAAAACTGAGCTACTGCTGGAGTGTTCATCCTGTCAGCAGAGAAATTACCACTGTTACAACACTAGAACTATTATCTCAAGGAGATTTTAAAGAGTGGAGTGGCTTTTGTGGTACAGGCTCAGTCACTAGGTGCAGAGCCTCTGTTATTTCCCTCAATACTGCAGTAGAACAAATTAAATTGCCACATTTTTTTACTGCAGGAAGAAAGCTAAAAATATCTTCTAAAACTAAGAGTCCTTGCTGATAATATCATACATAGATCAGCAGGGAGGGAAAGACCTCCTTAATCCTTCTTCCCTTTTGTCCCCCTGAAGCTGTAGCAGAAGCCCTTCCCTCATTACAAAACAAACTTCTACATGGGATACAGCCATTACTAATGCTCCAGATACGGGAAAACCTCCAGGCCAGGTTTACATCTTACTAGAAAGCAAAGAACGACAGAAGGACAAACTCAGAGGAGACTGGACATGCCCTGCACTGCTCTGCTGCCCAGAGAAACCAACCACTTGTGTGCACAGCAAATGCAGGACCAGTTCACCTCTCACTGTATTCCCAGACATCCCAGTAGGACTGCATGTATGTGAAACAAGTTCCACAGTGTCCACATTTTAACAACTGGGAAAATTTCATTTCTCTCCCAGTCTTGGCCTTTATAATGGGTTACCACATTTCACTCACTCTTCTTCAGAAAAAGGGCTTGTTTATTCATCTGCCTGATTTTACCCATCCTACACAGGTACACGTAACCAAAGGTTTCTAAACATCCACCACCACATCACTGGGCAGCACAGCTAATGCCTGTTCTTCCCTCTTTGTCTCAGTCTTGCAGGAGAACCGAGTCCATGGCATTCTCCTTTAGCAGGTTGGGTGTGTTGCACTTCTGGGTTTCTTGGCACATTGAAAAAGCACTTTAGGTCAAGCCCTGCACAGCATTGGGACACATGGAGTGATGTGAGTGAGTCATGGCAGGTCTTTAAAGTGCCCTGGGACGTGCAGCACTCACTATGCATAAATCACTCTGAAGAGCAACTGGAATAAAGCCTGTGTCTGGCAGCACAGAAATGTAACTGGGGTGCTGGGGAAGGCTTTGCTATGACACAGCTCTCCCTGCACTGAAACACGTGCAGCAAAGCTCTGTAAGACTGGTCATCCACTCGCCCCAGTAGGTATAAAATAGACCAAGGCAAATGATATGCTCTGCACTTAGTCTGTGCTGATGCAGAAAGAATCCTTTCCCAAAATTCCCTTGTTATTCCTATGAAAGTATCACCCCAAATACTTGTTTTCTTCTTTTTCTCTTTTGGAGTGTGGAATCCTCCTAGTGGTCATATGTATTATTCCAAATAGCACCACAAATACATGGAAAACTGACTGAAGTAGCACAGCTTCTTTACAAGATTAGATGTCAGAAGTGATGGGAAGTGTCAGAAGGAGACAGGCTCCTTGGGCACTGTGGAAGATCTGAGTGGAGCAGAGAGATAAGGTGGTTTCATTGCTTCAGGATGCCATTTCAAACCTAGTCCAAATAAGAATCTCATTCCACGAGAAATGAAATGGCAATGCAAGGTGGCTAATAGTGTGCAGGTGTCTACAGCACTGAGCACACAACAGTTTACATGGATTGGTTACCTGTCTATATCCTAGCTGGCAAAACTGGGTCTGACACAAAGCCAACTCACTCATGAGCACATTGGTTTTTCTTGGTGCTCTGCTGCCTCACTGCTGGCCTCATTAATGAACCCACTGGTTCTGCTGTGCCAGGACATTTCCTAAGGAAGTGCTACTACAAGGTAAGACAGAGCAAGAAAAGTCATAGCTCCCATCCAAACCACTGCAACCTGACCCATCACTGGGTTGTGCCAAGGAGTGCAGAGTCCAGAAATAAAAGTGCCTCTTTGGAACACGACTGATTGCTAAGTAGCACTCAGGTCCATGGACCAGAAGAGGACAAGAACATTATTTTTATCCTTTCCCCTCTGGCAGAAGGGTCATATTTCAGAAGGCATAATTAGCCCAAAGTTTTCATGGGTTAAAAATGGAAAAACCAAACTGGGAAACACCAGCAGGGAAGCCTCAACAAGCCTGCAGAAACATGTACCTCAGACAGCAGTGGGACACAGGCTGGCCAGGAACAGCAGCCTACCAGGTAGCCACAGACAGTAGCGATGAGTTTGACACCAATGGGGACCATGTGCAGGCTGGTCCCTCACTGAGTGGTATAGTCCCAAAGGGCTGAATGGGCATGCAGGGCTGGTGAGAGTTTCCTTTGGTGTCACCACTGATGGAGGTGGGTCAGAGGGCTGTGCCACATGTCCCATCACTGACTGTGCTGTGTCCCAGGACTGCAGCTACACACAGCCAGGTGCTAGGCTGCTCCAAAGAGATCAACCCTTGTAAGGACACAGCTTCTTGCTTTGCTCTCTCCAGCCAAAAAATTACTTTGCCACTGGATTTTCAGCCCCCGGAGAGAGGCAATCAGGGGCTGAAAGGGAAACATTGACTGTCCACTGTTCATACCTCACTGGACTCTTGAGAAGAGTAACCTTGCCAGCTCACATCAGCAGCTGGCTTCCACCAGGTCCACTTCAGACTCACTCCTGACTGACCACATGGTCTCAAATGCTTCCAAAGGCTGCTCAGCCTTTGCAATAGAGCTCCCCTTTGTTGAGTTACCTCTGATAGGAGACAGAAATGGAGGTAGCAAATGATGCCAGTGTCAGTGGCCCAGACCCCAGCTGGACTCAGCTGCATTTCTAAGTGACCTTCACCCCTGATGGTCATGCCCAAGGCACTGACATTGGCACATCTCACTGCATGCAGGACCAGAAGTTTTAAATCCGCTGATAGAAAGCACCTGATATAATGAACTTTAATTCTTCTCATGCTAAGGCTGACCTTAGAATCCAAAAAAGATAAATAAGGAGCTGTGACCTTCCTGAGCAAGCGGCATTACGTTTCGTGTCCCTGGCACACACACCAAGAGCTTTTCAGTGAACTGCAGACTGCTTTCCCTTCCCCTGAGTACCCTCAGCACAGCCCATTTCCGAGGCTGGCCATTGCCCGGGTGCCCCTCGCCCCTCGCCGCTCGCCCCGTGTGCCCGATCCGCCGGCAGAGCTGAGCGCGCTCCGGAGCCGCTCCGGAGCCGGGACGGGCCGGCAGCGCTGGGTGATGGAGCAAGGCTGCTCTCTGCTGGAGCAGGGATGCTCTCTGTCTGCTGGAGCAGGGCTGCTCTCTGCTGGGGCAAGGCTGCTCTCCCTCTGCCGGGACAGGGCTGCTCTCTCTCTCTTTGCCGGGCACCGGGGCCGGGGAGCTGCGCCCTCTTCGCTCCTCGGGGTCGGGCCGGCGTCCCTGAGCTCTGTGACCCCTCGGGGGGTCTAGTGTTTGTTGTCACCTTTTTTCCTCCATATGCTCTCTATTTCCTCATGTGCTTCCTTTCACACAGGACACAACACCTTTCTCATTTGGACATTGGGCAAAATTTGCTGCACGTTGGCTTTTTTGCATGTGTATATTTGACATGCATTCCTTGCCTTTTTTTTCAGAACTCCTGAATTTTTAAATGCGTAATTGCCTTAATATCATTGGAATGAGTTGGTGCCTGCGCCACTGGTTGATTGTATGTGGGCTGCTTATCCTTAACAGTGGTCAAAACCAGTATAATCATTAGTCCCAGGTGATATGTGATATGACAGATGACTGGTTTGAGCTGTAAATACAGAATAACTGGTGTCTTCAAGGCATATCTGTGGGTTCAATAATGAAATAATTCCAGAAAACCACATGCAAACAGTTCAGACATGTGCAATGGTATGAAAAACAACCTCTCCGTGGTGTTCTCATTGAGGTACTGCTGCTGTCTTCCTGGTCAATGGCAAGAGCAAGTTCTCTTCTGGAGGTTGGGAGGGATCAGGGCTCAGGGGTTATGGTCAGGGTCTGGGTTAAATCAGGGCTTGGGTGTTATAGGGGCAGAGACTCTGGATCAAGGTCAAAAGTCATGTGTCAGATCAAAGGTCAGGCATTTGGATCAAAGCTCACTGCTCACAGGTCAGCAGTTAAAGGTCAAGGATTGTGGGTCAGGGGCAGTGGTCACAGGTTGGTATCAGGGGTCATGGTTTGGTGGCAAAGATCACAGGTCAGTGGCAAAGATATGGGGCAGGGGCAAAGGTAGTGGGTTTGAGGCAAAGGTGACAGTTCAGGGTCAGGTGTCACATTGGGATTTAAGGGTCAGGGGTCACCGATCAGTGTCAGGGGCAAGCATCAGAGGTCCTGACCTCTGACTCCTGGTCAGGTGTTGGCACCACGGGTCATGGGTTGCAGGTCAGGAACAAAACTCAGAGATCAGGTCAAAAGTCTGGGGTCAGAGGTCAGGTGTCATGGTCTAGGATCAGGGTGGTCTATGCCTTTCGATAGGAGCTTTAACACCCATTGTGACAGGTTACATATTTACCAAAACAATCTGGATTGTTTTGTCCAAACTGTAGGCAATCACAGCCAGACTTTTCTACTTTGAGCAACACTTGGAGAATTGCTTGTCTTGGAAAATTGCTCAGGAGAAGGTTCAGCACCTATGAACTACATCTGAGAGACATCTAAACTAAAAGGGAGAGGAAGAACCTTAGCAATTCATCCCAGTTTCCACTTAAGTCAACGGAAAGACTCACATCCTCTTCTCTGAGAACCAGCAAGAAACCAAAATATTTAAACATGGTCAGGGGCTCTCAGCAGAAAAACTTGGCTTTAGGACAGACTTCTCTGGCATGTCACTAACATCTTTCCTTAGGGATAGCCATACCATTGTGCAGAGACACCATGTGAGAGATCTACTTACTCCTCTCCCACCGTGAACATGACCTCATACTTGATGAGCCCAGGGCGCTAGGGACTTGGTTGGCACTCCACTAATGTTTGTCCCTTGGCTGTTCCTGTATTATTCTCTTGACCTTGTGCAAACAGGGATACAGCTCTCTCTGATACAGCGAGACTGCAGCATTATGGGCTGATGATGGGAAGGAGCACTTTGGTGGTCACAATCTCAGGAGGCCAAATTCACTCCCTGTTGGTAAAATGCTGCTGGAGCCAGTTTTAGAAACAAAGGTTTCAATCATCCTTCTTCACTCCATTCCCCTCAAAAGACACTCAGGTTTCTCTTTGCCTCCGCCGTAGCTCCAGACAAAAGACTTGGAAATTTCCGTCCTTCTGCATGTGGAAAGAGTGGAAAATGCCATTTTGGAAAGGGGTTAACAAAATGTCAAACAGAGAGTCCGGCAGAGCCTTGGAAACATTTGCCAAATCCTTGCAGGATGGCTGAAACACTAGCTGTCCCAGGGAAGCATTTTTACTGCATCTCTTCACGTCCAATAAAACACACCTCTGGGTAAGCTTGTGTTTCGGTATTTTTAATAAGAGAAGATATTATACCCCTGCTGAGGAAATAAGGATTTTGCATTTTGGAACAGACTGCCAACAAAAGGAAGGCAGATATTCATGGAATCCTCTTCAGGACAAAGATGGGGGTAAACTGCATCAGAGTCAGAAGTTTGGCAAATCTGGGAAAAGGAACATCAGTCAGTAGCCTGGGTGGTAGAAGTGGCAATCTTAGTCTGGAAATTCCCATGGGATTTGATTGGAATGAAAAATTAGACAAAACTATTTAACTGGCCCTGAGACATGATTTTTTCCTCCCCCCTGACCTGTTCATGCAGTTCCTCAAGTGATTCTTGTCACCTTAACCAAAAGTGATGGAGAGGGGAGCATGAGCAAAGCAGGGGCTGTGCCTTGGGATCTTGAGATACAGAAAACCCAGAAAGCTTTCCATCAGTCATCTTTTATTTGTGCTCCTGAGATCTTCTGGGAACTTCAAGTAGACTAATTGAGCTGGCCTTATTCCCAAACCAAAACAGACTCCCTGAACAGATCTCGTGCGCCTTAACTCTCCTCTTTCTCCTGTGTGGAAAGGGGAAAGCCATTCCAGCCTGGGATCCAAGTACAGTGTATGGAGAGCTGCTGGAGGTCAGACTGAAGCAGTGACTCCAGCTGAAAGGCTGTGGCTCATTTTGCATCCTAAAAGGCCTGCTTGAAGACTGGCCACCAGTTTTGCCTCCTCCTGCTCTGGTTTTGGATCCAGTGGATTTGAGACAGAAAGAAGCATCAGCACCTCAAGCTGCAATGCAGCCCCATGGGGTGTGCAAGCACCCTGTGCAAAGAGACCATTTGCCCAGGTGGTTCTGAAAATCCACCCTGTGAAGGCTGGGCCTCTGGGTGTGAATGAGCTGCACGTGAACCTCAGGGCCAAAATGATGGCTTTTCCATGGAAACAGTGCCACAGACCATCAAAGCTCTCAGAGCTTTGCAGGGAAGTCTTAGGGATTTCTGAGATTGTTCCTAAAAACTTCTGGTCTGCCAAAATTGTTGTAGGAGCCAAATCACCACCAGAACATGGAAGTGCACTGGCTGTGGCCCCGTTCCCCCAGGAACTCCTCCTGGTCCAGCCACCCTGGCAGAGGTGCCATGTCACTGGATCTTTGGGAAGTCAAAGCAGCTTAGCCATGCAGAGAGGCTGCAAAATAAGCTGAAAGCATTCCCAGCCATGTCAATTCCTTAGCAACAGATTTGAAGTATTTTCCAGGGCGTTTTCTACAGTATTTGGACAAAATTGGAAACATTACAAATTTCCTTTCAAATACATTTTTCATGACCGTGTGAAAAAAACTCCATGTTTTCATTTTTTTAATAGTAATGAGTGTACTGTTAAAGTATGCCTGTCTCAAAAGAACACAGGGATCATCAGGCTCATTATTCAGAGTCAGACAACGGCAATATTAATGAGGCTCAGACATCTGTCAAATTAATCTGTAGTTTAAAGTTTAGGAAACAAAGGCAGGATTTAGATTTTCTAGCTGTGATTTCCCATTTCTGTCAAAATCGGAGTGGCTGTGAGTTGCTAAAAAGAGATTAATTTCTATTTTTTCACTGTTTGTATAACCATAATAATGAGGAACCTAGGAAAGTATATACTGTGGGTCTTTAGAGAAAACTCTCCTTTATCTTGTCACTTCAGAACAGAAAATTGGGAATGGCTCAAACAACATAAGCTTACAGGAGAAATGAGGGAAATTATTCCACGGACACGCACTAGTGTGTAAAAAAAGCATGTGTATTCAAATTCAAGGGTTATCCCCTACTCTTTTCCAAAAACAAGGATTCACTCTTGCCATTACATCAGAGCTATAACTCTGTCCTCTTGACAGCACTCAGCCTGGGCAAGCCTGGGACTCATTGCACAGTTTTTGAGGCAAAATTGGTCTGCTGAGGTTGAAGCAGGACTGCCAAGGTGTTTTCATTTTAACCTCACTTATTCTCCAAGGTTTTCTGCTGTTCACCAAGTTTATTTAACTCTCCATCCTACATGAAGGGAGGATAAAGTCAGTATGACTGTGAAGTTTCGGATGAGCCTCTCCATCTCCTGGACCAGGAGAGGCTGCTGCCGTGCACTGCCCAGAGCAATCTGGGGCACTTGGAGCCAAGGGGATGCTCTTCTGATCCCCCAGCAGTCTTCTTGGTGGGTGGGTGTAGGCAGTGTGCCTGGTGTACACAGTGCCCTGCTTTACCCAGTTTACCCAGTACATGTATATGGACACAAATCATCCACTGCTTGTAAGTTTTCAAAGCACTTACAGTGTTGATGACAGTGGGTCAGATTTTGGAACAAATTAGAGAGCCTAAGGTGCTGACAAGCCCTCAACAAATACCTACACTGACTACACCCCTAACTTACATCAGAAGTGGGTAGGTAGGCACCAATCCAAAACTTACGATTACCATGCCTGTTTCAATAACCAGCAGTAAGGATGTCCACATGGCAATTCCTCCATGGTCTGCACTGAAGGAGTCAACCTTGTGTGCACCAATTCCTCCAGCTTGTACCAAGAACTTCCTCATGAAAACTTGAGGAATGATTTATTGTAAGGCCAGCTGTGATGAGTGTCAAGATAATGTCTGACTCTTTTTCAGCCCTGCTCCTGCTTTGGTTCATCTAGCAAAGAGTATGGAGCACAGTAAATAACCCCAGGCCATGAAAACATTTTTTATGTATAAGGAATTCTGCAAAAAATTGTCAGCTAATCATCCAAACTAATTCAAAACAACATAAAAGCAATCTAATATTTATAGGGGTTGGAGGACTGCAAAATTTTCCATCAGATACAAGATCACCAATTAAAAATAAATTTATACCCTTTCTTTCTTTTTAGGTGTTTTTGTACACTGAGATCATCTTCCCTATTTTACCATGATTTACTGAAGAAACACTGTTTTTACACCTTTCCAAGTTCTAGAAACACTTAAAATGTAACCCTCCCGACCAGCCAAAAGGCATAAACTTCTGGCTTGCTGAGTTGTTGCCAGCACTCAGTAGCTTTGCCTCAACTTGGCAGTCAACTCAATTGTTGCATTACCTCCCTTTTATTGCATGCCCAGCTTCAGTTTTACCCTTTTAATGGCATTAAGAGGTTGCATGTTTACCATATTTTTCTTCACAGAAATTCTCAAAACAGTCTTTTAAGCACTTATCACAGTAGGACAAATGGATCCACCTCTGCTATCGATCCTGTGATTTAATTACAAAACCAGTTAAATAAGGATCCAGTGGGTTCACAGTACCAAGTGATCGACTTAGAGCAACATTTACATGATTTTCTTAGAATTAAATCCTAGGTGTTTCTTAAAATTTTGCCACAAAAGAGGAGTTGTGCCCTAGATCCATGCTTCAGAAAGCAGGATCTGTCTTTGCATAATTTTCCTCAGTTGCTTTAATTTATCTTGAAATATGAACTAAATAAGCCTACTTAAAGATAGAGGCATTTTGTGGAAAATTCAAACCAGGACAGCAGTGTTTCTGCTCAGGTCAGTATTTTCTGGCAGGAATATTGCAAGATGCTGCTGAAATAATAAAGTGGTCATTTCTCCAGCACAGTCACTGCAGGCCTTAGGGTTGTTGTGGTTGCCATTGACAAAGACTTTATTTTTTAAATGGTGCCACAAGTTATCATTATACACTCTCCTAGGACTGTGGGCTGGACTGTACTTAAAAAAGGACCTATGTCAGTGACAAAGCAGTGACTGCATGTACTAGTGGCTTAACCTTGTCATTGCAAATACAGAAGTCTTTTGTATATGATTTAAAAGCAGCTGTGGGTTGGATGCTTCTCTGAAGCACACTGCTGCATTAGTCTGAATTTCAAACAAAGAAGGACTAACCCCTCCCTGATGTGAGGCTGGGGCTTCACTCAATTAGATTTACTAAATGCCTTTGGATTTCACTGATGCAAGGGAATCTGTCTCAGATGCAGCAGATATATTCCTTTGGAACACTATTTGGTCAGTGTCCCTCTTTACCTGAAGTACAGAAAAGGTTCCTGTAATTTGAAATATTTACATATATTGCTGTTGTAGTAAAAATATTTGAGCCCAGATGATCCAAGGATATAAATAAGGTAAAGTTTAATTGGTATAAGAAAATTTTGCCTCTCTCTGCAAATATTTCCCTGTTGAAAGGCTTTCAGTTCTGAGTTGTTCCCACACAGACATCTTAGACATAACTTGCCCTCAAAAAGAAGTCTGTATAGCTGTCGAGTGACACAGCCAGAAGACTGCAGTAATACCCCTCTGACCTAAGCTGTGTTGTCTTCCACACCACCCTACAAAGAATCATCTCTAACCAACTTTTTTTCTGCCATCAGTCTATACACAAAAGTCAAGAAAGTTGCATTCAAGTACCTAGAGCCCTAAAGAAAACACTCCCAGTGAAAGCAACTCTTCACAGGTTTTCAGAGTCGGGCACACAGATGGGACTTAATTTCAAGCATAACATACTTTGTTTTCTCCATCCATGTTATTTCATTTTAGCTGAAGGTCAGGCTTTTTATTTCCCCCTCTTGTGACATCCAAGTTACTGCTGGTTGGCATCTACATGCCACCTACCCGTGTGGTACGATGTAAGAGCTTTTCTTTAGGGTCCAATATCATGATTTGTCTCAAGGAGTTGCCTGTGTACAGTCATCAGCCAAACACACCAGAGCAAATGGGCATGTACAACTCTGATGTACAGGGAATTTCTTGTTACCTGCACCATTAAACAGATACAAGTGATTTCATCATTTGCTCCCTTGACAATCTGAGCATCAAAGGGGAATACAGAGTTTACCAAAGATGTCTTTTTGCCCTCCTTTCTCTATAACCTGCAAAAATAACCAGGGAGCACAGTTCTTATGGACTTGAAAGAATTTGTGCCACTAAGGGGCAGATCCACAGAGAAAATGCTTTTGTGAAGCTTATTCCCAGTGAGTTTTGATACGTCTCCCTTCATCTGTGTTCTTCAGAGATCCTCGAATACTTAAAAACTTAACTGGATCATGAGCTCTTTGGTATCATCTATCTTGCTAATCACTGTGATGAGGTGTCCTCATCCTCACTCCCTGCTGTGACTCCACTGTTGCTTATTTTCTATCTGACCTTCTTAAATGTGTCCCACAATCCTGCAGGCTGATTCCCACGGGGCTTCAAAGTAAACACGCAGGAATGGGTGCAGTGATTTATAGAGTGCTGCTGGGATGGGAGGACTGTTGGCAATGACTAAGCAAGTCTATTTCAGAGGGAGAACAGAGACAGGAAAGGGGAAGAGGTTTATGACTCTGGGGCAATGTGTCATGACCTGTACTGTAAGACCTTCTGGCTTAAAATATCACTGGAATGTACAAGGTCTTGGTAGGTATGTTAAGAGATAGAAGATAGTAACATGTTTGCAACAAGAAAGGCAAATCTTATCTCACTCTGGCAAACACACAGAAATGAGATAATACAACACCTACATGCACTGTAACTACTTTTGCTTCTTGAACCTGTCTTCAAGACCTCTGTTGCCCTCAATGAGCTTCGGATTTTTGAAAAGGAGACACATCACCAGAGCTCACAGAGAAAGAAAAGGGAATACTGGGCCACATGACATTTTGAAAAGTTCAAATAGTGGGGAGGGAAGTAAATTCTGCTGTGATTGTACTGATAGCAAAGTAGAGGTGAGGTTTTTCTAGAATGGGAATCATAATTCCTCACTTGTATGTGCCATCCTGAACTTTGGCATTGCCTATGTCTAGCTTTGAGCTGTACAGCCCGGATGGATTTTCTACTGAAGGGACCCAATGGGTACAGGGCAAATACGTCCACCTACTGCTGAGAGCAGTGAATGGAACAAATCCTCATGGAATTCATGTGGAGGATTGGAATCTGGTGGGATGTCTGAAGGCTAAATCTGAGCAGGAATTAGTCTAAGCACATGAGGTCGGGGTTTGGCATTGAAGACTAAGATGGATCTTTTTCCTGTTTTAGCTTCTACATCCCTGTGTATTTCAAATGGGGAATCCAAGGGGAAAAAAATATCAGGGACCCAAAGATGATCACAGTTTCTCTGTGCTGACTAAAGGAGGCTTTGGCTCTTAAAATCAGATACAGTGGCCTTAGCCTGACTTGATGATGTGTCTCAGAATTCTTTTGAACTTCCAGAGACAGTATTATAGTGACATTGATATTGATTTGTATTTTTGGATTTATGTTTTTGTATTTCCATCAGAGCAATTTGCTAGAAAGAGGACAAAAGTTCTTTGGACTGTGAAAGACTGAATTAATCTTCCTTCTCTTTACCTCTTGACAGACTGTAACACCCATATTCAATTATGAAGTGTTAAAATGCTTCTGTAATTAGTTTGTAATTGACTTTTGAGTTAGTAATGCCTTTATTTAAAATAATTTTCTTGCTCACAGAATTTGCAAGTCCACCATAGTTCTCTAGGCATGGCTAATAAGCAAGTTTCAAAGAGCCATGAGAAATTCTGTGGAAATAAACAGAAGTGTACCATGAATAACGAATTGAATTAAAATCAATTAGACAGATGACAAGATTTTTTTTACAATGGGTCTTCCTTGCATAGCTTAGTGAGGAAGTCTCCAGCAGTTTTTAGTGGGTTTTGTATTTTGCATGGCACCTCATTTTTCAGCCTCTTGCCAACTTAATGAAAATTGAATTCTTCCATATATGAATACATGGAAATGGAAGTGAACTGAGGTAAAAATGCACAAATTACCATCTATTAATGTTTCCCCAGCCATGAAGAAAAGCTCTGATTACCATCTGGGCACAGATATGCATTTAGCAGTCACTCTTTCTTGAGACAGAGCATCTGCATTGTGAGTATGGCCTAATTTGAAGCTCGCTTAGATTGAGGAATGATTCCATTCCCTAACATGGAGTTTGAACCAGCAGCCTCCACACTCTCTACTTCCCATTTCTCTGCTATGCTTATGCTGGGTTTTCTCTTGGTAAAATTGCCATCTTTGGCATCTCCAGAGCAACGTTGATTGCATTTCTGCTGGGTCTGCTTAACTCCAGCACTTGCTAACTAGGCAGAACATTGTAATCTCTGCTGAACAGGAGCTCAGATGACAGGATCAGTACAGTTTCTTTGAATTTTGAACATAAAAATATTTGCTTTACAGTATTCATTCATCCCATCTTTGGAAGCCTAGGATCCTAGTAATTAATCTTAATGAGATATAATTATGATTATTTATTTTAGATTTCTAGATATAGCCATGCTTAGCTATATTTTATTAGAAATGTCATTACTCAGATAATTGGAAACCATGTTTTCATGATCCATTTGACACCCATGGTGAGCAAGAGAAATCTACCTCATTCCCTGTACATTTTTAGAAGATGACAGTTTTGGATCACAATGTGCAGTGGGCCAAACTGGTTATATTAAACATGTAGGAAAATAACATTAAGATGTATTTTTCAGCTACATGACAGCAAGAAATACCTTCAAAGAACCCTTCCTGGAGTTTTTGGTTTTATCAGGGTATTTGGTCTCTCTGGTTCAGTGCCTAGTAAAAATAGTCCAGCTTTAATAAAGTACAGATGTTGACATATTCACTCACCTTCATCATTGCATGGATGCATTTCATACTGAATTTCACCTGAGGAATTTTAGACTTTACAGATAAAAATCAAAAACACTTCTTGCTTCCCATTGGGATCATTGCTGTTTTTTCAGATCAAAGATGCCCCATCAACATAATGACTTGAGATGGAAAGTTGTGATTTTTTTTTATGTACTAATGAAAAGATTAACATGGCTTAAGTATGGTAAGTTTAGCACCTCTCTTCCTTAACTTTGTTTAATACTTATGCCATTAGACCATATTTTTGCAATTCTTTCCAAAAATACTTCTTTGTCCTTTGCTATCAGCAAGGGTAGTCATCTATAATAAAGTTAGGATTCAGTTTCAATATAATTAAATATATTTCCTTGTTGAATACATTCTAAGCATTCCTTGGAAATACTTCTTTTTTTCATATATAGAAAGTCTGGTATGTTTGAATTTCAAACAGTACCATTAGTGCTCAATCCAGTATTTTATTTCTAATGATACATCGGATCTGGAAATTCCTCAGTCAGTTCAAGACAGGCAAAGGGGCAAGTGTTCAAAGTAGCAAGCTGGGGGTACACCCGCAAAATCCATATAATGGTTAGCAGATTTTTATACTTCCCTTTGAAGATTTATCCCTTTCATACTGAGCATGCTCTGTAGACCATAATAGATTGTTAGCACTGATTAAAAATAAATCCCTTTCCAAAAGCATACCACCTTTAGAAGGAAGAATGTTTTAGTGTGGTTATTTTAATGGACAACTGAGTGAGGAATAGCTGAAAAGATGAAGAGAAATGATCCACTTCTGGAATCATGAGAGATTTGGATGTTTTACTCTCTGTTCTATTAATCCCTTGCAATCCCTACATACTGAATTAGAGGGAATCCCCACTAGACAATGGAACAAAGGAATAAATAATGACTTAACTGTGTGGATATGGGAGTTCAGCCAAAAGAATAAAGCAGATACTAAGAATTAATTTTTTTTTAAACAGAAGTAAATAAGAAGAAAAAAAAAGGGGTGTGTGTGTGCCTGTGTGTGTATGAAAGAGGGAATACTGGTGGAAAGAGTGTCTGTTCTGGTTTACCTGTGGAGAGAGTGCTGTTGAAGGAGGCCACAGCTGCAGCACCACTGCTATCGTTACCATTTATCATTGTAGCATTGTTTCACTTATTTTCATTCTTCATTGCTGTTTTTGCAAAAGTACCAGGCTCTACTGACCATTTCTTGGCTCTTTACGAAACGTCATGTTCTGTGCAGCATTGGTTTTGTAATGCAAGAGACCACAGAACCACCACTGGAAACTCTATTATATGAATGTGGAAAATTTTTCTCTCATGTACATCTACCAGGGAGACCATGAAAGATCCAGAATCTGCAACAGATACCTGAACTTCCTTTAAAAAAAGTGGTTCTCTTTTTTCTTCCACAGTTTTGCTTATTAGGAGTAAATATCAGCAGTTCCACAGCTAGCTGAGAGTCAACTTTACTAAATTACAGGTGAATGTATAATTAAGCAGAAGTTTCAATAGGGCACAATGGCTTTTCTATATATAAAAAGACAGGCAGACCATGGTGCTAAATGCAGGATTCAAGTCTACCTTGACTGCACCAATGCTCAACCAATGTAATATCTTCAAAATAAAGGGACAGGTATTGTCATTTTCATATGTTTGCTTCTGTCTTGTGCTTCCTTTAAATTTTCTTTTGTAGGCTGAATATAAAGTAGAACAAAATAAAGGACTCAGCCTTCAAATCATTGACATGCAAGGGTCTGGCACAAGTTCCCATGGGTGGAGTTCTTTGAGATCACCCTGTAAGTGTGGCATTTTGTTAGTTTTACTTATATATTTCTGAATACAGTATTACTCTGTTTATTGACTCCAAGTATACTCAAGTAGTAACAACAAATAGTAAAGGCTATTACCCAGGGTATTAAGTTCAAATAAACGAGAAGAGTAATAAAAAACCCTACAGATCACAGGATCTTAGCAGACAGAGTTGGGAGTGTCCTTAGAAGATCACCTTACTCATCTCTCCACCTGTGATGTAATCAAGTGCTTCTCAAAAACATGCACGGACAAATAGTTTTTCTGCCAGGAAGATATATTACTTTGCTACCTTTCCATGAGAGAGCCCATCCCAAGAGTCTAATCTGATTTTATTGCTGCAGTTTAAGCCTGCTAAATCTGGGCTTAGTATTGTTGGAAATGGAGAATGGGCTTATCCTTCCTGTCATACCAAAGCCTTTCACATAGTTGAAGATTGTTAACATGTAGTATTCTATTCTGCCATCTCCTTCCCACAGTTCTCTTTTTTTTATATGACTTATATTTAGACTGATTACTTTTGTCGGTTTCCTGTGGACTCTCAAATTTATCTGCACCTTCCTTTAAAGTATAGTGCCTAAAGTTGGACACAGAGACTCACCTGGAGCTTCCCAGTGCAAGCAGAGTAGAATTCCACCCTGTACCTTGAATCAGGATCCTGAGTTTGGTTTTTTTGCAGGTCCTTATAAATAATTTCTTTCATTATTTTGACAACTGGGCAAGACAAATTATGCATCCATTTGTTTTCTCCTGAAGGAATAGGAAACTTCTAATGAACTGTTAAAAGTTAACATGCGAGTAAATTTAATAGCCATACTCTGGTCCCAGAAAAGTCTTTGGAAAATTAGCTATTGTCTATAATGTGATCAAGATTTTGCCCTGAGTAGACATCGGTGCTTGATATAATAATGGAGTTCCAGAGTCTGTAATTAATTGGAGTACACAGCAGTTTACAGGTTCATGTCTAACCTTTTGTCTTGTTCCCCAAGAAGAAATTAAAGTGGGATGTGATTATATAGCTCATAATAGCGTGCAAGTCTTGGAAGAAATGCCTTCCTTCTAGGAAAATTAGAACAGGTCTGTTTGAGAGCCAGTCTTTTCTGCTATGCAAGGAAAATCCTAGCTTTGAATCTATAGGCTGTCCCTTGCAAAGAAGCTTAAATTTCCCTGACTGTGTAGTCCTTTACTTTGATCAGGTTCCATGTGTACAAGACAATCCAACCAATCTGTCATTTGTGACTTAAACCTTGAGTGTTATAAATAAATGCTGTGCAACTGCTGGCTAAAGGACAAATCAGAACATTAGGACGATTAAGAGAAAGCAAAGCATCAGTCCAACTACAATAAAGCTAATATCATTCAGTCCACTGTAATTTAAAACAGCTGTCAGCTAGTCCTGGCTTCTGATATAACAAGCCAAATTCTTGGACACTGAGTTATTCTTAGAAATATGCATACAGGCATTGGCAACTCATGCTGCAAATTGCCTGTTGCCAGTACCCTGTCAGTTACATGTGCCAACAGATATAAAAACTATTGTTCTAACTCATGAAAAATCACTTCAAGTTTTTAATTTCAAATTACTCAAAGGTTTGGGGGATATGGGAGCCAATGAATTTTAAACTAAACCTCACACAAATGAGAATTTAGTTGTTCAATTCACCCCAAAGGTAAAGAAGGTTCTGCTGACTCCTTGTAATGGGCAGCGTGTGACCCAGCTTGATGACCTCAACTGAGGGATGAGAAAAGAGAGAGAACAGGACAAAGCTGCATATCCTCAGAATGAAAAAACAACACAACAGTGCAAAATAAGTAGGTATCATGCTTTTCATAAAAGTCATAATACATATTATTTTAAGTCTAGTCTGTTGAAATGTACACTCTCACCTATTTCATCTACCCTCTCTTTCAAAGATCCATGCAGCTACCGGCATTTCCTGTGTAATATCACTTAGGAAAGTGAAAACATAAGTGGAATTTTCAATAAAAATGTTGTTTGATACGAAGCTGAGTTATTTCCACATAAACCATATATTTTCAGCCTCAAAAGCAGAACCATTGCCCTACTGAAAATTTGTATTAAGGGCTGGAATTTATGGAATATACTTTTCCTTTCATCCCTTTGTGGAAATGTGTAATTCGCAGCTTCCTCTTTTCTCCTTACTTTTCTCCTTCTCTCCTGCTCCTTAATTGGATGCCCATACTTTCATAGATGGTGAATAGTGTAGGTAATTTGGGAAAGAAGAATGGCAGGAACATGCATCATCATAATGTTCCCAGGACATGTTGATGAAGTAACCCTCTGTTCAGGAACACTGCATGTAAAGACACGTAAAATGGAATGGAAAACAGCACTGGTTGTAAAAAAAAAAAAATTAAAAAAAATAGTTACTACATTTTGTGAGGAGTTCAGACCTCTTGCTTATGTTATGAGTTCCAAAACTGCTCAACCTCATCCTTTCAATAAACAGAAGAACTTATCAGGATTTTTAGGTATTTAGTAGAGGGAGTGAAACTCAGTCCTGTCAAGGTTGTGACACCCAAGTGCATGTATTTCCTGGGAAAGTCTTAGATCAGAAACTGTGTGGCTGTTGAAGCTTAGGCACCTTCCTGGCAGACAGTGACTGATCTGTGATTTTAGAGATGCACTTTGCATGCCTAAGTCCTCTATGATTGCTATGTCTGAATTCCAATTGAATTGTAATAGAATTTTGATGCCAAAGGAAATATGTGGATTAAAAATTGTCCTTAGTGTTATCTAAAAAATTGTTGGTTGTGTTTTGTTTTTTTCTTTTTTTCCCCACACAGGTTTGTATTATTTCATACTCTGATGACTTTGGTGGTTTCTTTTCTTAGGATTGATGAAAACCTTATCTTTTGTTTTAATCTATTTTGTTCAAGGTTTTAATTTGAGCACTGGATTTGAACAAAACAACTAATTTGTTTAATTTAACTTGGTCTTGTCTTCTGATGCAAATATTTTGAGTAGCAGTGGTTCTGCAAAAATTGTAAGTTTGTCAGGCTTAGAAACAGAAACATCTTATGGATTAGTCAGAAGTCAGGAGCAAATCAATCAGTTGCTTCTGTTGTGTCCATTGGTTTCTTACAAATTGCAGTGCAACAGTCTGAGGGTCAAAAAAGAGCTTGTTTTTCAAAAGGCAAGAATTATTCTGGATGTATAGCTCATGACTGAGCAAGATCTCTTTGGAGATGGAACAAATGTCAGCAAAAGTTAAATTATTTCTATTTTATAATAGTAATAGTACTGATAATTAGTAAGTGGCCATTTACACTGCTGCACTAGGGAGCCTTACTGCTTCCTAAGTGTCTGAAACAAGTCTCACAGCATGAGGTATTGCTCCTATTTTGCAGATGGAAGAAGCTGAGGGTAGGGAAGTGAAGTTCTCCCACAGGAAGCCTTTGGCAGAGCCAAATAATGAGACCTGATTCATGGTCTGTGCTATGGTTGCTTGATTACATTTTCCTTTTCTTCTTTCCTTGTTTGCTAGTGAATCATGATAGTGGGTGACCCCAATTTATATTGCAGATGGAAACATTTAAATCTCAGGAATGTCTTGATCTAGTGAACCTTTCTTTTTAACCTCATAATATCTTTTTACAGAGTTTTAACTGAAAAATAAGGAACCTCTGTGTAGAGTATCAGGATCTACTAGTTTTACAGTCTGAGCTTGGCTAAAAGAAAGAGCTGGGTTTAGAAGCTATATGTTTTTTGGTTTTGTTTGTTTGTTTGTTTTCTCCCATGATTGTTCTTCCCGCCTTTGATTTCTTTGTTTTTCATATGGAAACCAGAATTATGGTTGTCTTGTGCTCTGTCCATGTAATGTTTTAACACTGAATTGCCCAATTCATCTTAAAATTATTATTATTCAGTTAACAATCACCTTCGAGGATTTGTCTTTTTTTTTCTCAGCTATTATTGTAGTAACTGTGAATTCTATTTTAACTTCCAGTCTTATGGATTCAGCACTACTGCACCGATCAAAATTACTCTGATTTATAATTACTAGGAGAGAAGTTACTGATTTTCCTCAGTAAGTTTTTTATAACCTGTGAGTAGCAGGATGGGATTAGAGTTGATTCAGACTGGATCTAAACAACAATGCTCACTACCAAGCTGGAAATTCATGATCACAAACTCACACTGTGGATGCTTTCTGTGTCCTGTGAACAGTGCAGGCTGCTTCATGTTCTCACTGTCAGAATCCTGTGGTTTTCTTTGATAAAAAAGGGGGGCTGTCTATTCACTTTATAAAACCTATGAACTTAATGCAAAGAGAAAACAAATGGACAGTGTAGAACATTTCTCACTGACTTAGATGAAGACAGTTTTTCTTCCAAGAAATGTTTTTCCATGGAAATCTGTAATCCTGATTGAAGCATAACCCCAGTGTGGAGTGAGTCTGTGGGAATTAATTACCAGCACCATTCAAACAAGGTGTTATTTTGTTCTTACAGGTCTTTCTGAAACTTGAGGACAAGTTCTTGTTTGCTAGGTGTCTGAAAAGTAAAATGAGCAAATTGGTTGAACCAGAGCTGTGGGATAAAGGAGGGTGAAAAATGACTGAAATTACTATTAAACAGGGAATGCCCTGAGATACAGTGACCATCCATTTACTTCCACATTTCTTTGTTAAATTTATACTGTTATGAAAACAACAGGGGACTTCAGGACCTTCATTCCTACTGTGCCAAAACTCTCCTTCTGAATGCAGAGGATGGGAAATATTCCTGGGAGAGAGATTTTTGCAAGGAGATCTGTGGGCTGGGGGCACAGTTAGTGGATGATGGAAGGAGAGTGGGAATCATCTCTCCTCCATGCCCTTGCAGCCGAGAATGTTAATTGCGACAGGCATGACTCAGATTAGACAGCAGACAAAACTCCCCAAAGGCCAGGAGACCATGACAGGGGAATAGGTCGCCCGGGGCTGTTGTGGAATCCTGTCTGGAGGATTTTTGAGCTGTTAGACAAACCTCTTGTCAGGAGTGACAGTAAGCATAGCTGATTCTGCCCTGTGGCAGAGGGATGGGCCAGCTGACCTCTCAAGGTCCTTTCCAGCCCACGTGGTTGTGATTGAGGGAAAGGTCCAATTACTTATGATGGGAGCGACAGTGAGTTGACAGCAGAGGAAATGCATGATGAATGGTACCTTATCTAGGTCCCTTTACTTTTCTTTGCTTGTGGGCATTTTGGTACACTGTGATGATACATTTGTGCTTATTCAGCCACTCTAGTTCTCTTTGTTTTACATAATTAAAGAGAAACAGTTAACTTCTTTATTTTTTTTCTGTATTTTTTTGGCAATGTTTTACTTTCTATGCTTAACATCTTCCACTGCAGCTGATGTACCATTTGTTTTGAAACTGTGCCTTATGTCTGTTAGTTGGAGGCCTACAGAGGTATACAGATTTGTTGCAGCTGATCAATGACTCTGAAAACTTTAATAGCTTTTCTAATCCAAATAATTATCAGTGAAATTAATTTGAAAACATTCAGTTTATTTCTCTGATGTTATTAGTAAACAAGAAAAAGGCATTAAAAAAACAGGCTTTGCTTTACAGCTGTCCTTAGAACTCTCTGAAACAGTGTGCTTGAGAAAGAGAAATCTTTCTTTTAAAAAAATATTTTTCCAGCATTTGCAAGATGTCATAAACTGTTTTATAAAGAGAGAAAAATGGAACATCTGTGCCATTCATATTTATTTTCCCAACATAACTTACCAGAAAATAAAAGAGAAGAGGGAGGGTTTATTTTGCAATTTCTCTGCAGCTGTTTGTGTGACTGTCAAGGGCTGCCAAAAAAGAAACTAAAAGAAACAATCAAATAACTTCTAAGATTTAAACAAAATGGAGTAAAATAATTTAGAAAGGAGAAGCCAACATTTGTTTTCTAACTTATTGTGTGATTTATCAGAATGCCTGCACATGCCAGCTTAGCTGTCTGTAGCACTTTCTGATGTAGTGTGGAGAGCAATTCTGAGGAAGGTCTTCAAAGAGCTGGCTGGGTGACCTTGGACCTGCAGATTAATTTCTAAAGTTCTCACAGAAAAGCATATTGTCAGCTTAGTCTTCCCCATGCTCCCCTAGCCCCCACACCTGTGATAACTCTATTATAAGGTTGTGGTGAGGTAGTGCCCTCCTTGAAGACTGCTCATCCCTTTTGATGTTGAGTGAATCACTGAATTATTCAGCAATGAGATCATCAAGGCAGAACTCAGTTGTGTTTGGCAATTACATGTGCTATCCATGGGAAAGTCCTGCTTGCACAATGACCCAATTCCAACCTGATGGCTCTTAGGTCCACTTTCAAACTGTCTTCCTGAGTCCTCAGAGAACTAAAGCTCTTCTCTTAGCTTTACAGCAAACTGTGGCCTCCAGTCTGGAGCTGGACTGAGTCCTTTCATAGGAAGGAAGAGTCTCTGACTTCTTGCTGGACATGGGCAGGTGAAAAGCTGGCTGATGTGAATCCCACCCCTGAGTCCGAGCTGTCTGAAAAGAAAGTGGCCTCCAGCACCAGCTCTATGTCTGGCAGCCAGACAGTGCTCTTACATACAAAGTGGGATCATGAACACACACTGAATAGCTTTAGTTGACAAAGGACAGGAGTTGGAACTGTATGACAAACCAGGCCTGAGTGGGCACATCTCTAACACATCTGTAACTTTACACCTATTTTCTTTCAAGGTAAGGACAACAGCAGCATTTGCATGGGATAAGGGAGGTCTTGTCAGATCTCTTTCTGAACATTACCTAATAAATCTTGCCAGCATTTCAGGAGCTGATTTTGCATCCAATAACATTCTTTAAGTCTAAAATAGGTAGTTTTTGAGAATGAATCGTAGTTTTTGATAATGAATCATAATATCCTCTTGTATAAAAATCAAAGAATAAGTGAACATGCCTTGAGAAAGAAAAGAGCACCTTCTCAGAGGCACACTAGGAAGGACAAGGAGAGGCAGGCAATGTAGAGTCCATTTTTAAAAACCAGAGGTGGTAAGAAGTGGCAGCAAAAGAAACTTGCTTAGCCCAAACTAGTGTAAGTTTTCAGGAACAGAGAAAGAATGAGGTGACAAGACTGGAAACTGAGAAGCCAAACTGGGAGTGAGAAACTGTTTCTGCTGTGATTGAAGGAAAGAGTTGAGGTGACATCAGTGATTAAAAAAAGGTAATGGGCAGAAGGGGAGAAAGTGAGGTAACAGGAGTTATTTTAAATTACTCAGAAATGGCAGGAATTAGTGAAAATGTGGAGACCAGATGCAGCTGTACTGCAAAGAAATGCTCATAAAAATGACCTCTTGGTGCATTAAGGCACCATTCAGTACTCTAGCTGGCAACAACATCATGGATTCAGGCCTCTCCCCCAGGTAGGTCTCTGCCTGAACTGGCCTGGTTAGCTGTATTTTATTAGAAAATACTGTGTTTCTGAGGCTGACATCCTGAGGGTGACTTTATATGTTGGGCTTCATACAGCCCTTCTCCAGGGAAGCTTAAAGGGGAAAGTAAAATTGAGGCTTAGCATTCTGTTTTGTTGATTTCAGTGAAGAATTTGTGTTAAAAACGGGGTTTGTGAGAAACTTCTAAGGTCTTGTTTGTTTTTAGGCATAATGATAGTTCAGGAATGGATGGTGGGGTACCCAAGCCAGCAGGAGCATGTGCATGAAGTACTATTACTGCCTGCATCAGCTTCTCCTGGTGCAGGGATGCACCAAAAGGAGGCAGCAGCATCCATGGGGTGGCCAGGTTTCCTATATCTGGAGGCAGAAGAGGGATGGAAGGAGAGAAGTACCTGTTTTCTGTCCCTGTGTTGCTCAAACTGCTGTAAGAGAGAGCACACTGGGAGGGGTGGCACTTGTACGGTCAGGCACAGGTCTGGAACTGTGATTCTTCCTCTCCAAATGAAGAGCAAAAGCAGGTGGCAGGATGCTGTGGCTCCGAGCCCCTGCTTGCTGCTCTGTGTCTCCTTGAACACTGCAAAGCCATGTGGTAGCCCCAGCTGTGCCAGTTGTTCTTTGTTTTTGTGAGATCTTCACCCAGGTAAAGATCACATCATAGGATGTCCTCTACAGATCTCCTGGTCTTTTGGCTTGGTAAACCTGCATCTTTGAAAAAAAAAAAAAAATTAAATACTCAGCTTTCTTTTATAAAACCTATAACAATAGGTCCCAGATATTTCTGTGTGATTCACAAACTTTCTGCTGTATTGTAAGAACAGGAATAATGTGAAGCATTTTACAGTACAAGGCAAAACCAAGGTCCCAGCCTTGCAGCTGGGGTTACAACACTCGTGTCCCTGTAGTCTTGAGCACTCCACAGCTGGGACCCAAGTGCACCCAGCCCTAAGCATGGCCTCTGCCTGGCCACCAGGCTGTCCATGCCACAGTAAATGGGGACAAATATTCAAAGAAAACAGGCTGTCAGGGCAGGCAGCTTCCTGCCTTAGCAGGCTGCTCCTCTGGTGGTGAGGAAGAATTTAGGGTAAAAGGGGGCGACACACATTGTCCCCATGCCAGATGCAATTTGCCCACGCTGCCACGAAGCTTGCCATGGGCCCTGAGCCTACAAATCCGAGTTTAGATCCTATTCATCCAGCTACAGCCAAACTGCAGGCACAGCAGCTGCATTCTTGTACCAGGGCAAAATTTGGGTTTATTTCTCTGCCTTAAGAAGACTGAAAGGAGTGCCCAGTTGAAGCTGCTATAAAACAAGGTGAACCCATAAGCTATGTTGATTGAAGCCCTGGGACTGAGAGTAAAGGAGGTGTCTGATGGGAGTGGGAAGATCAGCAATGGGAAGAATAAATAATCTAATCACAGCGAGGCTGGGATCTGCAATCTGCAACAGGCTGCCAAAGCAGCATTAGCCCTTCGTTCAATCTTTTGCATAAAAGGATATTTTTCATCTGTGTTTTCTGAACCCAAATCCCACCAAGGCTGATCATCAGCAGAGTCCTGAGGGGGCAGGTGTGTCACAAGCAGGGGAGCTGGAATGGCTTGGTTCCCATGCAAAGCCAGCAGCACCAAGAGGGTCTGACCCCACTCCTCGGCCTTACCTGTCTTAAAGTTCCACTTAGTTTCTCCGAGTGCTTCCTGAAAACCCAGCAAGAAGCTTTAGTGCTGTTGTCATCCAGCCTTCCAGCTGTTTAGTTTTCAGAAATTATGGCGTGAGTAAGGGGGAGATTAGGTACTGGCAGTCAGCCCTCCCTTCACCCTGACACAAAAATGTTGTTATCAGTGCTTTTAAGCAGGCTAATTGATCACTTGTTAACAGTGGCCCTGACCATCAAGGTCTGGGAGGGGCAAACTTGTTAAAATGATGGCTGCTGTTTGATATTTTAAATTTTGGGTAGATAAAGCCAATTTGCCCATGACACGGGGCTTAACATCATACTGTTTTGAGAAGCGCTGGGGGATTATTGGTGACCCCTAGGGGTCGGACCGTAGTCATTTTTCCATGTCGTCTGACAGGGACAGACCTCATTAACACACAGTCCAGGCAGCTTCTACCAGGATGTTAAATTAATGATGGTATGGAAGCAAGAGTGCTATCTGCAAATGGCATGCTGTCATTTTCTCTGACTTGTACAGTTTCCTTTGCAATCTCCTTCACAATTTTCTTTAGCCTGCACACACATACCAAGATCTGCAGAGGACTTTTTTAAAATTGGGTTTGCACCCTTGTGCTGTCTCTTCGCGAAGCTGAAGGAAGATTGACACTTGGGAGATTGCAATAATCGATGTTTTCTTTTTCTTCTCTCCCCTCACCACTTTTAATTATCTAAATTATCAAGTTTGGGATCCTTCATTCTGACAGAAGTGATACTCAGAGGGGAGAACCTTAACAACTTGCTTACATTCAGGTCTCTAGGCATAATCAAATGTTGGGTTTGCTGTATCTTTTACATGTTATTGCGTGACCCAAAACAGCAGTCCTTTAAGTTGAAAGCAGTGGCTTGAAAACAAATAGAAAATAAGAGCTGTAAACTGACCTAAATTCCTCCTCTTGACTCCTGGGTCATCCCACCAGCCTCCAGGTGCCATGGGCTATTTACATTAGACTTAAAAAATGAAGCAGAGAGCTTGCAGGTCCCTATCTTTGCATCTGCACCAGTGTTTGACCCAGTCTGTAGCCTCTGTTCCCTGGGTCAGAGAAAGGAGAGTGCTTAATAATGCTAGTAGCTAGCTTGCACTGTTGTGCTTGTATGAAGAAGTGTCTGAGAAACAATAAAACTTGACAGTATTATATTTAGATGAATCTTCTCATAGAAGAGGCCAAGTAGTCCTTCTCCTGCAGTCACTACTGTGAGTTGTATACAGAGTTTGATTTTTATGCTAGAAATGGGAAGGTGAAAGGCATAGGACGGGGATGAATATGCAAAGGTCTGTCCAGCCATTTCAGGAACTGGTGAGAAGTGCATAATTTGGGGTCAGTGGCCCTCCTTCTCAGCTGCTGCTGACTACACAAGTGTGATACAAAAAAAATATCTCAGCCCTCTCAAATGAGCCCCCTCATGGAGTCTCAATCAAAGAGGAAAGTCAATCACACAATTACAGAAATGGTAAAGGACTCACTTGCGGAGCAAGAAGAGAAAACAAAGGCCAACCAATTCTCATACAGGTGAGGAGAGAGAAGAGAGGGTGTGACTGGTGTTGGGAACTTGGATGGGAGGAAGGTAGGGGAAAGATAGGGACAGGAGCTGAGACGGAGAAGGAGCAGAGTAAAGCAGAGATCAGGCTTAGGTACATCAGAAAAGTCAGCATCTGAGCCTTGTTCTCTATTGCAGCTTATCCACCAAAGGAACAGAGACTCTGTGGTTCTCTGCAACTCCCTACTGCTACATGGCAAAGGGCAGCATAATGAGTCTGACTACTCCCCTGTTGATGACTCACTTAAAGGTCACAGTGATTCCACCTCAAAATGTAATAGGCCTGAGAGGTTATCTGAACCATCCCTCTTGTGCTCTGGCTGGAATTCATTGGTATGTCTGTTTTTTCAGATAGTGGTTTAAAAGCTCAGTCAAATGCACACCAAAAGTCCATTAGAGGAATGCTGTGTTTGCCGAGCTGTGCTCTTGCCAATTAGCCAGTTATCAATCTGCAGGCTGAGTGCAGATCTTGGGGAGGCATTCTGATGCCAGTCTGCACCTAAAAGATAATAGGGGTGCTAGGGTGTTTGGTTTCTTTTTTTTTTATTGATTAAAAATTCTTGATTGCAAATCCAGGGCCATGGCCAGAAACTCAAGCCATCTCCTAAAATACAAATGCAATAAAGCTAGTTCCATTTACATGGTACAAAAGGGTACACAAAAAATATTAATAAACAGAATAAATAAGTGCACTTCCCTCTGCCAGGCTGATTGTGTGTATCATATCTCTCACATCAGTATATAAACAGTCCTGCATGGAAACATGGGCTCCTTTTTCAATAGGGGATTTCCCACCAGAGCTCTGCAAGAATGTGTGTCCTTGTCATGCTCTTTCTGGACAAGGATTGGCAACAACAGTTGTTAGCAAGCTTGGACAGCTTTGTTAAGAGGAGATATTTATGTTGCTCCCCTTAAAAAGAAAAATGTTACAGCAATGTAGGGGAAAAAAGTTGCAATTACCTGTCAAACTTGTATATGCACTGTGGACCATAGTGGTGAACTAAGAACCAGGCTGCATTTCTGCACCATGTCCCAGCTTGATCTCTTCTCTCTGCCTGGTCCCAATAAAAACCCCTGTGCCTCTGTCAGATATAATAACAGCCTGTGCCTTCCAAGCTTGCTGGGTAATCATTGCAGCAGCAAGACTGAGCCTCTTGGAAACCCACAATAAAGCTCTGCAGTATCCCCTTTTTCCTGTTTCTCTGAAAGGTTAACTCCAGATTGCCAGATTGTGGAGAAAGCAGAGGGGAAGTGCTGTCACCCTTCTGAGATCTTGAAATGGACTGCCATGGACTGAAGTGCAATTTTAGGGTACATCATCTCAGGAGAGGTGCCAGTAATAACCCAGTCATAAGTAAAGGCTGACATAAACAAATCTGTCACTAAGTGTCAGGTATCTGGGATGTGAAATGTCAGGCCTAAAGAAACCCAGCTAAGCCAGGAGTGTTTAATAAGATATGCATGCTGCTAAGATAGGTAGGTGAGGAAACCTGCATTGAAACTTTCATCCAAGGCCAGGTTGGGTGGGGTTTTGAGCAGCCTGGTCTAGTAGAAGATGTCCTTGCCCGTGGCAGGGAGAGTTTAACTAGATTATCTCTAGGGTGCCTTCCAGCACAAATCATCCTATGATTCTGTGATTGAAACTGCAGAGTGTTTTAAGATGTAGTAACTGTCTCTTTGCTTCTGGAAGACTGGTTGCAAACTTCTTTTTAGTTCATCTTAAACACAGATATTATATGGACCAAAACCAGAGATGCAGACAAACTTGAGTGACCAGGAGACATCTCTCTCAATAATGTGCCACTAAGAAATACAGATGGTAACTACAATACCTGCTTTGGTGAATATACATTTATTATAGTCCAGTAAGTGATTTCTGCGTCTCACTGGGCTTCATGACAAGTGCTGGATATTTGAAGTCTTTTGGGAAGGCATAAATCAGTGACTGTTGTATTGTACTTGCTCTGATTCAACTCCTACCATTCTCCACACCACCCCAACTCATCATTTTGTTTTCAGAAAGACAGGTTCTTCCTTCCAAATTCATGTGCTTAAACGTTTGTTTAGCATGTCTAAACACTTCAGCCTCATGGCACTTTTACCTTTAGGGAAAGGTTATTTATAGCTCTCCAAACTGGGCAAATCTTTCCCTGTCTGACAGCTAATATTTGTATTTATTTTCTTTGAGGAAACATGCTCACAACCTTCTGAATGATGTATGAATAGCAAAGCACTTTCCCTACATGTGCATAAAAGCCAAGCTCAGATCTGCCAGTGCAGCTTTTTTGCTCTGGACAGATAGTTCAGTCTAAGTATACATATTGTTAAAATAGCCCAGACATCAGAGTGAGTAGCAATAGATGAAAAATAAAAAGATCTGTATGCACTAAATGTGAAGGCTGGGGTTCAGATGAGGAGAACTTGTTCTGCAATCTGACACAAAGTTCTTATGGGGCAATAAGCAAGTCACCTCAGCACAACCCTTCTCAACCTCCCTTTTGCTTGAGCTTTCCTGAGCTCCATCTCCTGCTTAACACAAATGGCCTTTGTACCACTTGAGGGAATAAAGCTGCTGCCACTCAAACTTCTGATAACAGAGGATGAGTTTGTAGATAAAGAGGAGGATGTGGCTGGAGGCAAAGGGAGGTAGTAATGCTACAACCTCCTTCTACCTCCTTGTTTGACTACTGCAGTCACTCATAGAGTCCTAGAAAAACTGAGGTTGGAAAAGACGTTTAAGATCACTGAATCTAATAATAAACTTAACATAAAGAAGTCCACTACTAAACCATGTCCCTAAGCCTTTTAAATACCCTGTCTTTTAAATACATACCTTCAAGGACAATGACTCAACCACACAAGGTCTCTGTGTGACAGAAGAAGGTACATGTTCAATTCTTTTTTTGTATGTCCTTAATTTCAAGAAGATGAAATTATGATTCCTACTCTACATGAAGATATCACAAGAGGGACATTTGCAACTAACTTCACACAAGCCTCCTTCAAACTAACCTCTCATTTCCTTGCAGAGAGCAAGTCTTCTGTTGCACTGAGGTCAATTATGCAGCCCGTACAGATACTTAGAGAGGTGGGGTGGAAAGCTCTGCTGTCCTTATTACAGTCTGCTACTCAGGGATGTCCTAAATAGGGATGTTTCAGGGATTAAAACTTGAAAGGATAGCTATAAGTGAGACACTGATAGAAGCAGACAACACATCTGAAGGGGTGACAGCAAGGCAGAGGGTGAGTCAGTGGAGAGAGGTTTAGGAGAATTCTAATTAGGGTTAGGAGGATGTTACAGTTTAAGATGAGGAATAGCATAGTAATGCAGCTGGCAGCTGAAACTAGTTCTGGTACAATGATAAGGATGGCTCTATCTGCAGATATGTCACAGTTCAGCGTCAGGAACTCTGCTCTAAGAGTCAGGATGTAATGTGGTGTCTTGAGCAAGAATGGAGACAGAAGAAATCATCTGTGTGAAGATTTTTCTTCTCATCCAAAAACTCCTTTCTGAGTCTGAGAGACTTTGCTGGTCAAAGTCATTGGCTCACCAGTGCAAACTTGGTGTAAAGGTTGGAAAACACTAATGGATCAAGGGAGAATTAGGTTGGATCAAAAATAGCATCCCAAAGAAGAATGAGGGCAGGAAGCATTTTTGAAGAATTCCAGCAGACCATGTCATATGAGCCTAGAGGTTAATTGTATGCTTCATCCTTATGGGAGGTTCAGGTGGATTTTTCATGACTGAAGGGTCCAATTTTGTTCCATTTTCTGGCGTTTCTTAAGGCATCTTTAAAGTCTGAATTTATGGAATTTGTGGCAATGGAAGTGATCTTTGCAAATACTGTGTGGAACACTTCTAGCACCCTCTCAGACAGGGCTTCCTCCTCAGCTGCTGCAGCTCTGCTGATGGGGGACTGCTCTGGAGGTAGGATAGCTGGAGAAATGACCTGTGGACTTTAAGTTTTGTAATGAAGGTCAGATGACAGGCTTTCAGTACATTGTCTAAACCCTCCATTTGATTGAAAGGTCTGTATTTTCAGAATAGCTAAATGGAAAAACAAGGAGCAAAAACTGGTTTGCCTCCGGTGAAGTGACATGTGCAGAACATTAATGAGGGCTTTTGGAGGGGCACATATCCCATTGTTTCAGCTTCAGATGACATTATGACTGCAATTGCTCAGGTGAAAAACAATTAGGCAGAAGAGCAAAAATTTCACTGAGTTATACATGAGACCTCAGATTATTCTGTCTTCCCAATTTTTGATGCTTGAGGCAGATTTGCATTGCTGATCATGGCTGTATGCGTTCTCCAGCAGACAGCTTACACATAGCAGCCTATCCTGCAAGGTCCTCAGAGTCCTACTAAGAGAGAAGAGGACTTGTGACTACTTTTGCTCACACCTACAAGTGCACAGTTGGGCTTACAAAGCTGCAAAAACAAGAATCCTCTGCCCTCCTGTGACAGTGCCTGAACTTGGTGACATCTGTGGAGGGCAATTTGACAGAGACTAGCTGAGTTACTGCAGAGTTCTTGTGACTGTAAACAAGATCAGCATCTCCCACTTAACTGATAATCTGTTGTGCTTTGCCTTACTTGTCATTTTTGGTTATCTGTACCCACAACTGACAAGAGCATTCAAAGAGCCTGTTTTGCAAACTGATAAGTGTAACTCAGAGGAAGCATTTGCAAAATGTCAGTATCCCAGTAGAGATTCTGGGATAACAGTTCCAGTAAAATAAATATATCTCCCCGCCTTGACAGCAAGCAGTGGAGATATGGTAGGTCTGGGTTTTGCCCATTACTTTCCTTAAATCCTCCATGCAAAATTTCAGGCTGAATTCTAGGTTTTGTTCTTATGGTGATTCAGCAAGTGAACTGCAATTTGAGGGTCTTTCAGAGATGGAACGAAAAATCTGCCACTAACACAAAGCAGACAGTGGCCCTGTGCATTTCCCAGGTAAGACTGAAGGGGCCAGTCTATGTCTCATTCAAAGCTGGCAGAGCTAACATCTTACTCGCAGGGAAGAAACAGTCCTAAATCGAGTATCTTTATGTAAAAAAACCACTCCAACTCATTTAACTGTCAAAAGTTTTTACAGTCATGCTCGAGTGTGAACCACAAGAGCCAATTCTTGTTTATCAGTCGGTTAGTCAAAGGAAACGGGGTGTTTTTTAGGGATTCCATTGTCCCTTCATTCCTATGTTTATTTGTCTTCCTCTGCAGAGCCCTGAAAGTGAGGGCTAGCTCGTTGACTTCTGAACTTGAAGATAACTTTTTGAGTTGCATCTCATCTCAAAGCAGTTGAAGGGGAGCAGAAAAATTTAGAAGATTTTGTGCAGCAGAGGTTAGCAGCAAGCCATTAATTATGTGCAAGGGAATAATAACAAATAGATAGGCTTTTTGTTGTATTTTTTTGCAAGTTGAACCGTTAATGTGAAATGAATAGCTGCTGCAGAATGATTGCAACCCACATAACCAACCAGGATTTTACAGTCTTTGTACAAAAATATTTTAAAAGATTAACACAGCTTTGGTAGGATACATTAGTATGCTGGGATAACAAGGCTCTTTGGAAAGCATTGGAAACTTCTTCCCACCCCACCATCACATTACCTCCAAATTCTTATTTATTATTACTTAGAGAGTACATTAAGTGCACACTGTGCATTGTAACAAAGCCATGGTTCCTGCCCTGAAGATTTTACAACTCTGAGACTTTGATCTAATGCCTACTTAAGTCTGTGGGAGTCTTTGCCTTGATTTCAGTGTGGGTTGGATCAGATCCTCCTATGGCATGTAATGAGACTTAGCAACAGCAAATTCATGGCTGAGCAGTTCCCTGCAATGGTCCTATTAAATGCAATGGGGACTTTCACTCTGTGAGTGAGCACTTACTAACCTGGGCAAATGCAGCTCTGATGGGAGAGAGGACAGAGAATGGAAGGATGGACGTAATTGTGCTGATTTGCTACTGGCTTCTTTGTACCAGGAGAAGCACAACTGGCTGGAAAACACTGGGCTAGAATTCTTTACCCGTGCTCTCTGCTTGAGCATGAGCTGCGCAACCAGTCCCTGTGTGGAAGTCTCTGAGGATGTGATTCCCTCCATACTCTGCTCCTGCCACCTTCCAGGTGAAAGCTGTGCATACACAGTCCTTGCCCCAACTTATTTAACTACTTTGACTCACTCCAGCTTAGCAGGGTGAGGGGAATGTACAGCCCCCTTTCAGCTACCACAGCACCAGCTCTGCCAGCATTCAGCCTGTTGTGGGTGCTTGTGTGTGCTTGTTTGGAAAGGCTGTTTGTGTGCAGTTTTGCTTCAATGCAAATGCTTTAGGCCTCAGTGCAGTGAAGTAATTAAGTATATGCTTGACTTTAAGTCCATGAATGATCTCTGAATCTGTGTCTTTGTACTCAGAACAAAACCCCTTAAATAAAGGAATAGCTTGAATGCCAGCAGCCCAGCTGTTTTTGAACAACCCTCCAATAACAAACCCGAGAGTATTTGCATGGGTAGAAACAAAAGTTGGATAAGAAGGCTGATTCACTGTCTGGCTTCTAGAGACATTTTATAAATAGCTACAAGAAAAACACAGGGGTTTTTTTATTATTATTATTAGTTGATAAAACATGTTGACAGAATCCTTTTCAGGATTGTAACTTGGGGGCAGCATGTCTTTTTGGACAGCAGACACATGGCAAACAGTTTATTTGCTGAAGAAAGCCAGATGCTCTGTGTCCTTGGCAGGCAACTTGTAAGATTAGGGAAAAATCAAGCTTGTGACTAGAGTGTGGTAAATAGGTAATATAAATAAATAAAGCAGCCACACTGCCCGCAAGAAATTCTTTTGTCCTTTTTGGCAGGACAGCTGCTTTTTAGCTACTTTCCCCCACAGTGTGCAACTGACTGGGAAGAGCAGGCCACCTGAGGGGAGAAGTGCTGCTTGTTTGTCAGCCACTGTGTTGCTGAAGGAGCTAGCTCACATGGCTCTGTGGACTCTCACAGCATGTCCCAGGGAAAATTTATGGGCACAGTGATGATCGGCTGAGAGGGTGAAAAATGCAGGTGAAAGAGAATACAAGGGCCAGGAACATACATGATAAGCATCCTGCATCAAGCAGTCGCTCAGCCTTAGTTCAAAGCTGTTATGGGGCAAGCAGACACCTCTGGCAAAGCTAGGATGGATAATAACCCAGAGATCAAGGGCCAGAACACAGGAAATGCAGTATGTCTCCTACACACTGGGCTTGATCCATAGCTGGCGCACATCAGTGTCATGCCATTGGAAGAAGACACTTTGTATAGACTGAGACCAGCTGAACACCAGAATTTCCAATAAAATAAAGTAGTTCTGCGAATAAACAAAATATTAGTGGAGGGAAAAACAGAGATGATAAAGTTAGTGTTGTTTATCCTTCACACAGCTGGTCTTTTCTTAATTTTTCTCCAGCAGATGTTTGAGCCGGCACAGCTTAGAGATCAAAATATTATACTGCTTTCAAGCCAAATTGTGGTGGGGGGACAGGAGTGCTGTAAAATATTCCCTGGACCATTACAGTTTATGAACCAATGAACTAGAGAGACCACATAGTAGATTTTTGAATGTTTATCTGATGCCTCAGAATTCCTTATGCTCTTACCCCTACTGTCCCTCCACTAGAATGTCACTGTATCTTTGATCAGGCTTCCTCCTCAGTCAAAACATTGACAATACTTCAAATATCATTAAGATAATTTTTCTGTTGCCCATCCCCATAAAGAGGAATAGAGGAGTATTCCCCCACTTGCTGTTCTCTCCTATGTAGGCTTTAGATGTGGCAGCATCTGAGCACCCTCCAGCAGTGCACTGTCAGGGTGACAGTATCTGTTACTTTTGTGTTGTTCTCTTCACTCCTATGAGACTTGTGGGTGCAATGACAGTCTCAGGGAAAGTGAGAGGACGCAAGGTAAAAGGGAAATCCCCTGTCATGGGGGTTATGCTCATTCATACTAGTCTTCTTTCCCTTTTGTGCTAGTGCAAGCAGCAAGTGAATTACCTTAGGGTCATCACACAAAGGTAAACCGGAAATATATTTGTTTTTGTCATTTGAATAGCATAAAGGGGACCCTGAAAATTACAAACACTTTTGATTTAAACAAGGAATTCCCTTCCTTGCCCAGACATCTAAAGTATGGACAAAAGAGAGAGAGAAACACATGGACAATGCATTATATGATGATCAGTAGAGTTGCTTGCTGGTGCCTAAATCTTCCTAAAGCACAGGAATTTTGGGGAAAAAAAAAAAAAAGTAGGTGGCAATGCCAAAGTGATTTGAGCTTCTTTGTCAGGAAGCTCAGGCTCCCTCCACCTCCCCAAATAAGAGATCTGATCTGACATCCCTCTTGTGTATGAGTAGAAACCTCCCTATATCTCTTCTGGTCGGGGAGAACCAACGAATGACCTCTTGTAACTTGAGGATGGCAACAGATTAATAAAGGCAATGAGCACTACAAATGTGTGGGAGAGAGATACTGGTGGCTTAAGACCTCGTAAAGGCCTTGATTTTTGAAAGATCTATTTTTAATGACTGTAATATTCTATTCATATTCAGAGGAGATATAATTAGGACATTGTTTCTATTTTGAGATTGTTTTTGTCTGAGTACTGGTTTGGACTGCAAACCAGTGCTTTGGACTGCAAACCAGTGCTTTGGCAAATTCTTGCTTTAGTGCATTAGAGAGAGCAGTCCTTGGCTGCATCTCATGGGATTAGAGTTGGCATTGACTGGACATGCTCACCCAGTCAGCTCCAACCGGGCATTTGGTGGGATTTTGGTGAGGCTGACACCATTTTGTCTGAGGCTCAAGTGCTTTCAGTTGCTGGAACCAAAGGCCAGGGATTACATAGCATCAGATTAAAGAATACAGATAGTCAGATCTTAGGATTTTGAAGTGTGTTTAATGCAGCACTTTTAAAAATGTGCATGCTATTTCATAGTTTTCTCTGATTTGTCCAAGTCTAATCTGGTGTGGGCAGTGTTTTCATTAACTGTCTCCCTATAAAACCATCCTGCATAATCATGCACTAGACTATTTATTCCTGGGGGTGGCTTGCATCACATATGAAGGAATTTAATAATGAAACTTGGATGGAGTACTGTTATTTATAGAGGAAAAGGTCATGTTCTGTGCCTGCACCAGCAGTGGGTGGCTGCAGCCTTGGGTAGCACAGTGTTGGATCACTCTACTGCCAACAGATAGGGGAGCGTGCCTGACAGCCAGCCACACTGCTTTTGTCATTACTGCAGAGCTGGGGCATCGTGTTCCTTGTTTCAGCCTTTGTTATTTATATCACTCTGTAAACAAAACTCCTGCCTTTTCCTCTGATAAATAGTGAAGGAGCCAGTGCAAGCTATCATGAATGGGAAGTGAGTGTATTACACTGTTGATATATATTTGTATCCCCATGTCTTCTGCTATGCAAGGGAGAAATTGGTGGCTAGTTTTTGTTTTTATTTTTGAAAAGTGATCATTTTTAATCCACAGCCTTTCTCCCTTTGCATCTAGCTCCCACATTACTTGCCAAGTTTTCATTTTAGATGTTCTAGAAACACCTCCATGGCTGCAGGAAAACTGCAGGGCTGCCAGCAGGGCTGGGCATTCAGATCCCCCCACCCTGCTCAGCTGGATGCTCCCTGGCTCTGTAAAGCAAAAACCAGTGTCTTTACTTCTCCCTCTGTCTCTGTGTCTCTTTATACCAAATGCTTTTTCATTTGGGGAGATATGACTGACACCATGATTCCATTTTCTTGTGTCAATGGGCCTCTAAACTGAACTTTAGCCTTTTTATTTAACTGTTTCATGCATATAAATTCATAACATAGGATATTTTGCACAAATAACCTTGTAGAGACACACAATTTCTTTCCTCTTGGTTATTTTTAAATTATTTTTTAAGGAAATGAGAAAACATATCAAAGGAGATATTATGCAGCTTAATCTTTAGGAAAAGTTAAGGTAGGAAAAAGAAAACAGCTTAGTCCTAAAAAAAAAGAAATGAGAAAATGTTCACCCTTCTAGAAGTGTTATAGACGTCTGTTGTGTTGTGCTGTGGACAGTATAGCAGATCTTTTGGAAAAAAAAAATCAATGTGGAGTTCTGTGTTGACTGGACATTGCCAAACCTGGATTAAATGTGGTAAATGGAGAAGGCTAGAGGATTTCTGTTTCATTCCCTATACTTAACTCCTGTCATTGCCAGTTGTGTTGGCAAAGAATTGCCACTAGCAGTAAGGAGTATGCTGGTCACAATATTTTCTTGGTTGCAAATCCTTTTCTTTACATTTTGGAATTGACTCTCATGACTCCATTGGCTGTTCATTGTTAACGACAGCAAAAAGTAATGCACATATGGTTGCTGGAATATGTATGGTAGGTACTGAATCCTCAGAGAAAGCAGATATTTTACACAGTCACTCTTCTAAGGAAAAATGAACTTCTGGAGGAGAATGGATCCTCCCAGTTATCATCTGTGGGGATGAAAAAACCCATACTTGGTCTTCAAGCTCTGAACTGGCTTAAGTATTTTGTGTGCATGTGTGTGGTCTAGACTCCTATGCAATTTAATCATAGCCTAACCCTGATTTTCCCATTGGTTTACAATTAAGGCATGCTCAGAGCTTTCCAATCTTTTTGTATTTCCTCAGCAATGTTTATAACTTACCACCTAGAAAATGATAAAGGTTTTAGAGTCAGTTTTCAACTCTACCTCACTGTTAGGCAAACTGATGGAATACAGTCCTGCCATCACCTTATAAATCAGCTGTTTCAGAGGGGAAAAGAGGACTGTGCAGTTAATTACTTTGAAAAATTTGAAACGATCTATGCCTGAAGCAGCTAATATGTAGTAGAAAGTTTTGTGTAAGAGAAGCAGTGAAGGGTTACCTATAGCCTTCCTCCTCTTCCCAAACACTTACAGATGACTGTCAATACAGAAAAGACATCTTGGAGTTGTCATGCATCTGCATGGGGCCACTGACCACTGACAAGTCCTCTTGAGTGTGAAAGCCCTTCAGAAACCCTAGGCAGGGACAGGGTCCCCTTTGGTTCCTGTCATTACAGCTTTTTAAGGTAACAAATCCCATCTGGCCCATGCCCCATGTGGGAGTGGTGGGGCAGGAGTCTGTCTTTGCCTGGCACGCCATCCCTGTGCCCAGCTCCATGTGCTGCCCCACTGCTTTACTTTGAACTTCGATCCTCCTTTCTCTTTATTTTCTCAGTGATTGAGTTAAGGGCGAGGATTTAAGCTAGTTGGTTTAAATTCAAGCCATATGAGACAGAAGTGATTTTCTTGGACAGGAAAAATAATCTTGGGGAGTTTATAGGACTTACAATTGCTCTGTATTTTCATGGAGTATGAACACAATTTGTCTCTCTACTTCTCAATCTCAATGTCTTATTGGATCTTATTGGATTAGCTTGTTGTTCTTGGAATTTCATGTACTGGCATGGGCTCAGCAAGCTTTTTTTCACATTTGGTTAGCCTGGAGATTTTAGCCTTTCTTCTACAATGTGAATTTGCTTGTGCAGATGATCCCTGCTTATCTTTTTCTCTTCATTGTATTCAATATAAGTCCATTTCTCTCCATCCATGCTTCAGTCCTCCTTGGACCCAGACTGACCTAAGCTAAAATCCTGAACAAACTAAGCACAGCCAGCCAGAGGAAGATGCTACTAACACTTCTATCTCTTGCTTACAAACAGCAATTCTGCAAAGAACTAGACATTGGCAAGTGAGGAACTTACCAAAATCAAGAACGGTGTGGTAGTGCACAGCTTCAGGATTTTTGTGAAGAATTACGACAAAGCCTTTGAAGAACCTTTCTGCTTTCCAAGTATCCTGGGGGAGAAGCGTCTGATCATCTTCCTAGAAAATTCCATACCCTTATTTTGCTCACCTTGAATGAAACACCAGTCCAATGCAGCATGGCTGCAAAGCCATCCTTCCCCCATGCCTGCACAACAGAGTGTCTGTAATTCTTTGCACAGAAGTCAGACCCTTCTAAAACTGAGACATTCATATTCCCATCAAAATCTGAACAGTGGGGTTTTTCCATCAACAGTTTCAGGCTATCAGTCTCAGCTGTAAATGAAAAATTCATCAGGCAAAGGCTAAAGAAGTCACACCTGTCAGCCTGACACACTGTTTATCTCAAAGACTTTACTTCAGAAAGTATAAACAGTAGAATATTTATTTTCCTTCCTGCCATCTATGAGACCATTCAGCAATTTGAAAGCTCACACACAGCTTTCATGAGCCAACCTTAATTGCACAGCAATGTGCCATAAAAACAAAGATTAAGCATTATTATCTAGGAACCAATTTTACATTTTTCTCCTCTGACTTGAACTGTTTAAAATATAGGGCACTATCTCATTTTGGCTGTACATAAATATCTCAGTTGTCAAACTGCCCTTACTCAACCAGCCAACTTTTCTTGGTGGTTGAAAATCATAGTGTTTAATTGTGTCAGTCGAGGTGAAAAATGTTATTGGTTCACCACCTGGCTGCACCATATAGTTAAAAAAAAGTTAAGGAGAAGAAAGTGGAATTTAAGGGACTGCAAAAATATTTTACCCCTTAAGAAAGGAATATGATGCAAAGACAGAAAGAAGAAAATAAACAGATTATGTGTTTCTTTATCCAGGTGCATTCTTGCTTTCTTCTTACTAGCTGACTTTGAATCTTCCAAACAGTGTGTGTTTAAATCGAGTGTGATAGGGGGCCCAAGGCATCAGGAAGACAATTCTGACAGATTTTGACAAGCTTCCAATTAGTCTGTGACTTCACAGTCTTCAAATTGTTCAATAGTCACTGTCACCTACATGAGCAGAACTGATAAGTAAAAAGCATGATAGACCAACATGAAATTCAGTTTTTCTGGGCTCAGTATTTACTGTAATTCTGGTGACCTCATCTGTCTCACAACAGAGAGGAAAGCTGTTCAGTGCAGAAATTCATAGCAAACTCTTTGGGTGCAGGGAAATAAATAACATATTAAGTTTTAGCACCCGGTGAATGCTCTCTGTGCTGGGCAAAAGTTTTGGCAAGCAGTGTCAGCCATCTGCTTCTAGGAATAGTTCCAAGGAGGTGGTTTATGGTTTATGGTTCATGGTATTTGAAATCCCTTTTGTGTAACTCTTCATCAATGAAGAGTGTAACTGTGGCATTAGCTCCTGGATAGGAATTGCCCTGAGAGAAAGCTTGGGGCACCAGACCAAGGGGAACACATTGTCCTATATCAACTAGAATTTACAAAAAATCAATTACCTTTTGTGTTGTGCATATATAATGCTACAGTGTTTTTAACAGGAAAAATGTTACTTAGGATTTTTTTGGTAGCTGAGCTACCTGAAATCTCTCCCCTTTGTCCCACATAGATGTAACCCTGTGTGCAAGATCTAGCAAATTTAAGATGAAAAGACAGAATTAGGTAGAATCATTAACCTCTTCTGCATAGTGCAGGCTATGATGTTTTCACTCAGTGACTCACACTCTAATCCAAATACTTGCCTTGAACAAAAGCATTTACGTGTTCAGCCAAAAAGCCTCTTTTATGTGGGAGGAAAATGGTGGGACAGACTCAGCTAAGTACAGCTTGCATTAACATGGGTGAAGTGCATCCACATCTTCTTCACAGTCTCCTCTGTTAAGGTGGGAACACTGATGGGTCCTTACGAAGTTCTCAAATATGGACCAAGAAGGCAGTTGTCAGGAGGCAAGGTAAGGAGGGAGAGCTGTGATACGTAGTCCTTTGGCCAAGGTAGGAGATGGAAGAAGCAAACATTAATTCAAAAGTTTGCAGTGGTGCTCGATCTGGGAAGAGAGTGAGACATCAGGCACAAGAGAAATGCTTGCAGCAAGGCTGCTTGGATGCACAGAGCTAACTGTTCCAAGCTAAGTAGACTCTACAGACACTCTTTTACTTGGGGCCAGGGGAGAAACAGGATGTGGACACTATGAATTGCCATGAGGGTGGCAATCTCTTTCTCCTGACCTTTATTTTTCTTTAGGATCCTCTCAGATGCTCCCTGTTTTGCCCAAGAGCTGTAGGCACTGCTGTGGTGGCATTCTGAGAGTCCTGGTCATACTTTGTGCATCGAGGGTCCCAGTGGGCACCAGTCTGTGTGCTCGTGCTCACAGCTGCCCTCTCCAACAAGGAGCTTGGCTGTGGGAGGGGGCTGCAGTGGTGGTCCAGCCAACCAGAAGGGCTTGCCCTGGAATTAGTGTGACAGCAGACAGTCTAGTGGTGTGCAGGGGCAGAGTTATTGTCCCAACTCTCTTCTTTTGTAAAAGAAAGATGCTTTAAATTATATTCCTCTGACCTCTCATTGGTAAATTCTTCTTCACTTCCTGCCTGTGTCATATGCTGTGTGCCAGCCCAGTGGAACAGAAATCTTGTTTTCCAGTCCTAAGGCAAGTTTTGCTGTGAAATAAAAAGACATGACCCAGCTTTAGTTTTAGCATACTGTGCTAAACAGTTCACTGAATATTCTGCTTGGTCAAAGGGCATTTCCTCCCCTCCTCCCTTCCTTTTTCCCTCCTTCTCTGCTTCCCTTCCTCCCTCCCTGCATCCTCACTAGTCTCTTATGAAATTAATAAACATAGGGTGTTTGTTGACTGGGTGGAGAAATTGCATTCACATCACATAATGTCTGAGGCCTGGCAAGTCTCTGTGGATCTGTTCTGGTCTTTGCTAAACGGAGCAGGGTGCCCTTCAGTCTGTAGCAAATATCTGAGGGGAAAAGTAAAAAGGACAAAAAAATCCTCTTTGTATTGCTATTAATTTGAGGACCAGTTCAGTACGGTTTGCAGAACCTTGACCCTTCTCATTTGTTTATTTATTTCAGATAACAAATTGTGGTCCTCATCATGGTGGAAAAATAAAGCCTGTGGCTGGAACCACGTTGCATAGTACTCCCCAAAAAGTGGCATTTCTACAGGTCATTATAATGTGATAAATATGTCTGGGCCAGGGATTTTCTAGTGTCTTGTGGGTATGCACATATTACCCAGTTCCCTTCTCAAAGAGAGATTAATGCATTTGAACACAGGTGGGATGCCAGGCCAAAAGACAGAAGCTGTAACAACTCCAACTATGCATCTCTGTCAGGCAATACGATGACTTGCAACCTTCTGCTTCTCCCGTTAAGAGATGTTGAGCTGTTTGGTGTGCCTGGCATCTCTCCCCAGGCCTTGTCCCCCGCATTTGTTGTGAAGGCAGTTCTATGCAGCTGTGCCAGATGTGATTTCTCTAAGACTTGTCTATCAGAGCACCACCCTTGGTAGGCCTGACAGGTTATGTCTAAGTGGATGCCTTCTTTGCTTCTTCTACCAAATTACACGGTTTCCCTTGGGCCACTATCAAAGGCTTCAGCAGCACATGCCTTCCTGTTTTTTATTTGTATGCGTGTGTGTGTGGCTCTTCTAAACACGGACAGGAATTTCCTTTCCTGAGTCTAGACATCAGCCACTCACTATTTCTGTAGCTTACTAACAGACTGTCTGCTGCCCTGGGCCCTTTGATTTTTCCCATGAGAGCAGCAAATTCACACTGGGCTGATAGAGGAGGCCTTGTACCATACTCTGGGCATGCAGCTTGTTTTTTGCTGGTGGTGTTTTAACTGCACTAATGGTGCCTGCAAAGCAAACCTGGCACCTACTGGGGGTTGTTTCTCTGCATCCCACTGCAGGGTCTGTCCTTGCTACCCTGGTGTTGCCACAGCACTCCTGCCTTGGACAGAAAGAGAGATGATGTGATCCCAGCTCAGACTGGTGTGACCATGAAATGCTTGGCAAGATCCACACCCTGGAAAACAACATTGGCCAGGCAACCATCTGGGAGCAGGGAAGCCAAGGTGAAGCTCTTCCTAAGTTGACATAGCTGTCCCTTTCCCACTGAGTGGGGTCTCCTCAGTGGCACCCTGGGTCTTCCTGCACTGATTTTGGTGTCAGCAAACAGCAGCCACTCTGGGGCTGTGTTTAGTGTACCATGGTCCCAAATAAAGCTCTTGGGATGCTTCCTGGGTTTTCAGACTCTCAGGGTGTGGGCTGCTTCAGGTGAATCTCTCAGATTTCAGTGGTCTTTCAGAGCAAATTAAGCCTGTCAGTACTTTCCTGGGACTTGCTGAGAGCAACAGATGGAGCCTGGGTACAGTAAATCGTCGTTTTTTGCCGCTTTTCTCAGTGGCTCCTGTTATATGAATTTCCCAGGAAAAGAAATCTTTCTAGGTGGGTGACTGCCAGAAGGGTAAAATAGCTGCTAAGATTTATCTCAGTGTGCATCAGGGGTGAGCAGCCAGCAACTGCACAGCAGAGATTGTAAAGTGGAGGAGAAGATTGGTAAGGTGTTTGAGAACGAATTCCCACAACATAAATGATTGATCTCCCTCCCCAACTCTTTAGCCTGTGACTGTCCATCTGTGTTAGTGTCTGTCTGCCTGCATGTCATTCCTCCTTCCCTCAGAGATTTTTGAAGTGGTTGACTTATTTCAGCCAAAGTAGCTGAAGGATGAAGACCTCAGCATTGCTAAGGTCCTGGGATTTTCTGGAAAGTAAGCATCTGGCTTGGAGCAAGAGACTCCACCAGTGCTCCTCAGCTGGAGGAGAGGGTACAGGAGAAGCTGAATCCCTACAGCATTTCATGGGATTACTCTGGGTCCACAGATCAGCAGGATGGCAGAAAACCAGACTTTTCACCAACATGTTTATTTGTACTTTCACAGAAGCCTGCTACAAATACAGGTTATGCCACACTGCAGGATGAATGAAAAGTAAATGTCTAGATATAGCTTTCTGGCTATACAGCCATCCCTGTGCCTCCCCTGTGAAACACAACTGTGAAAGTCACATCCCAATGGCTGTGGGAGCCTCTGGAGCCAGACAACATGGACTTTTTGAAAAGTCTGCCTTTGGACTCCATTTTGCAGCTGGACCCTCTCAAAGGGTGTAAGGAAGTTGACAGAAATAAGAATTCATAAGCTTTCTTTTGTAACAGAGAAAATACAAAATTTCCAGGTGATGTGGGATTTCCTGGGGAAATTAATAGCTGAAAGAGTATCCAGAGTGACATAAACAGTGCTGTCCAGGAAGCCCAGTCATGAAAAAAACATGCTTTTTAGGAGGCATTAGGCAGATGAGGAATAAACACTGCAGATCAGGTGAGGAAATAGTGTGTCCTGGGTAGTGGTGACAAAGTGCCTTTGGGAGGTGAGTGAGCAACAGTGGCCTGAGGTGGCAGTGAGGCTGGAACAGGGAGACAGAGCTAGGCTGCATCCAAGAACTGCTCAGGAAAAAATGCCTAGTTCTGCTGCTCCCACAGTGGTCTCTGCCCTCAGACCAAATGCTGAGAACCTGTAGAGGTGTCAGAGAGGAATTATCAGAGAATATTTGGTGTTAAATCCACTTTTGACAGATGAAGATGTGAGAAGCTCCAGGTGGTGTGTTTATCTGAGTAGGAGACAGAGAGCACCCCTGAGTCTCAACCTGAAATCTTTGCATGGGGTGAAGGACAGGATACCAAAGAGACCTCATTGTGCCTTGACCACAACAGGACATAAGACTTGAAAGTGAAAAATCAGAAAAATCCAAGTTGGAAATGTCCTAACCATGAAGGCAGCATATGTCTGGAATGCATAACCAAAGATGTGGTAAATTCTACAGCACTTGGAATCAAACTCAAGATACAATGGAACTCCTGCAAGGTACAAGGCTTGATTCAGAGATCAGAGAGTAAGATGCTGTGGTGCGTGTTATGCAAGAGGCCAGACCAGATGATCAGTGTGGTTTGCTCTGGCCTTTGGAAATATGAACCATTGTTGTAACAAGGGTCTAGGAGAATTACCATGAGACAAGAGACAGAATAATTAAATAACCACAGTATTTGCAAGGGCTCACATCAAAGAATGGACCATTTTTTTAAGCAGCAGAAGAGATTGGAGGAGATGTTGGGGAGTAAGGAAGTTGCTTTGGTTTTCTATTTGGAAACTTGCCCACTGAATGACTTCGACCCCAGAGATAAAGTTGGTCTTCATAGTAGAGGTTCATGAGCTCATTCACGGACAACATTTATTGCAAGATTACTGGAGTTTCAATGTGAGCTTATCCAAAAGTATTACTGGCTTCCAAAGTGCATTCATCAGTCTTCAGGGTGCAGTAAGGCACGGTCTTGCACAGAACAGATTTACACAAATGGTTTATTAACAAAATCAGGATTAGGGCCAAACAGATGTCAGTATGACTGATTAACTCAAAATAAACACTGTTGTGAGATAAGAAATAGCTGTGTTTTTGCTTCATCTTCTTGCGGTTGCATACTCAATAGATGATGGGAAATGACATGTTAGGTATGAGGTAAAATGACTCATCCACTGCTGCAGCTCATAGAAGGCAAAGTAGAAGAATCCATGAATTTTCAGTCCATGGATATAAAATAAACAATGGCCTTGATCCAGGAAACTCTGCCATGGAGAATGATCCCCCTAAGGTGTGCAACCTCATTTTCTTAGGATTGTGCAGGTGTGGGTTTTTATTTTGACAGCTGAAACTCCCTAAGCACTGAAATTGCTATCATTTTCATTGTGCCACATGCATTAAAGTTCTAATAGGCAAACGTATTAGAAAAGAAGTTACTTTCTCATGAGACCTTAAATATTAATTGATTTGGTCAAATGAGGAACACAAAGCCTTTTAATGGTTTTTCAGTGAGAGGAGAGATCTCTGTTACCTTGCTTGGTCCATGTCATCAGCATGTGAAATATTAGGAGATGTACAGACCAAATCAAGTGCTAGAGGTCAGAGAACTGTAGTAAACATGAATTGGCCACGTTCATTGATGTGCACTGAAAGCTGTTGATCAAGTTCATTTGCTATACTGCTTTACAGAGAATGTGCAAGTCAGACTAAAGGCAAGGAGATGAAAATGGCAAGAATTATTTTTTGTGCTCCCTTTAGTACAAAACATAATTGTTAGCTCAAACATAGCAGAAATTCACCAGTTTTTTCATGTTCTTAATGAAAAACTGGGATTTGCATTACAAGGTGCTCTGCTTTGGTAACTGTATCGATCCACGAAATCAATTTCTAGCCATTCAAACAATTGCATTCACATCAACATTTTCTAAGTGAAGTATTTGGATTTTTCAATTTAATTTTCAGTGCTAATTTTTCACTTTAATAATTTAAGAAATTATCCAAACCATTGTTAACCAAACCATTGCAGTCAACCTAATAAAGTAATTTCCCTCCTCAACTTCCACTTTTGATTTTAAAAGTGAAGCAGCTAGGAAAAAGGAAGAACTGTTTCAGATCACTTTCAAATAAACTATTCTTGATTATACTTCTTACAATTTATCTTGCCAGTAGGCACACACCAACATCCCAAAAGCTCTACATATGGGCTTCCTTGAATACTTGATGATGTTTGACGTGGATTGCACTCTAAATGATTTAGTTAGCCTTTCAAAACCTGCCTGGATCACTTCGCATATTATTTTATTAATTTCCAAACAGAAGATGACTCCATTTGCTCTACAGGAGCATTATGAGAATAAAATTCTGAAATCAAAAAGGTTTCCTGCTCTAATTGCAGCCCTGACCTAACTCTTGTGTCCAGTGGTGCCATTCCTCATGTTATCTAGGCAAAGACATGTGCAGTCATAATCTTCCTCCTGTCCTACTTTGGTCTATGCTCTGCCTCAGCTACTAACTGATCTCCAAAATCAAGGGAAAGGTTTTGTGTATTTTTTTTCCCCTCTCTGTCCTGTTCTCTGCCCTTTAAGCACCTTATGGTTCTCTGCTTTTAGTCACTAGAAAGTGTTATGATAAAAATTCATTAATTAGCATACTCCCACTTCTTGTTCTCCCCGGGACCTCTAAGCATTTTCCTATCATATGGATGTTACTGAGAAGCATGTAGATCTAATCTAGGTTCCCAGAAATGCATGGCGTTATTTTTACATATTTACCCTTTTTTTTTTTTTAAACAGTCTTTCCTAAGAATCTGTTCTTTGAGTTGGGGAAGATCTGCTTTCTTAACAAGAATGTAAGCAGTCTCGAGGGGATGAGAAGAGAGGATTTAGTATGATTTAGTATGAAGAACCAGTCTTGAGGTTCTTCACACAGTGCTATCAGAGAGGAGATAAAAGTCCCTATGTACAATGCAGAAAAAAATGAAATGCCTCTGAAAGGAATTTGTCACAACTTTGCAGCCAGCAGTGGCTACTGCTTTTTGGTCAGGGATTCCCTCGATACTTTTGTAAACGAAGGCCAATTTTTCTTTAAAGGCACCGTATATTTAGTGATTTAATCAAGCTAAATTATTCCTGCTCTCCTCACCCACAGTTAGATCATGGCACAAAATTAAGCACAGGCTTTCATTCCACCACTTCTTGCCTCACTGTTTGACCTAGACTTTGGGGAGCCAATAAGTTGTCTGAGATATTGATTTAATAAGGGTAGAAGAATTAAAAAGGACAAAGAGACACCTGACTAATTGGCATTTCCAAGAGTTTCTAGCAATCAGCCAATAGGGATTTTATAAGGTATGAAGTATTTGCTTTCACATAAATTTCTTCCACATTCTTTCTCTCATGTTTGCTCAGTAAACCTTCTGGAATAAGGTTCACATCTTCTTCTTTGTAAGCTTTATACTTGGGAGGTAATTGAGTTGGCTCTTTGTTATGAGAGCATGTACTCGTTTAATTGCACATATGTGTCTGTGAACACACTATCCCTGCTTCTCTCCTAAATTTGATTTGGAATGAATCCCACAAAAGGCTGTTTTCCAGCGTTAATGGATAAAAGGTCTTTACCAAGGGGAAAAGTATTCAAACACTAAATTTAATAAAGTTAAGTTTAAAAGTTGTTTCTTCACAGGAACTCTTGTTGAAAACACGCAGTTCTAAAAGAAATTCCTTTCTGCCCACAGGATTTAATAGCAAGTATCTTCTATTGATTTTGTGATTTGTAACCAATCAGTTTTTATTTTGGAAATACGACATAATAACATGACAATAGAACGGCATGACAGTAACATACTTATATTGTTGTCAGAGTTACTTGTTACATCCTGCTGAGCAGTAAATCAAAACTTTGGGAAGATAAAATCCTTGCAGGAGATGAAAATAAGCACTGTGGTAATCTTCATCCCATTTCTGGACTTAGGTGTTGGCCCTTAGGTTGTGATGCAAGCAGGTATTCATCTTCAACATGTTGCTTTCAGAAACAGCAGAGCAAAGGGCTAGGAGGGAGATGATCTCAGGGCCTGGAGATCTGTCCCTTAGGCTGAGAAGTCACATTACTCAAGCCATGTTAAGCAGTATAGATAAGGTAAACTATACTTTGCAATGCAGTGTGCCTGTTTGACAGATAGATGACTGTCCTGTGGGATTTTTATAATTTCCCATTAATTTGTATTTTATTGTATGCCAAGACTTAGCAACTTATTGTTATGAGCTGAAACCAGATCTTTTTATTCAATTTCTACTTAGCAATTGTTTAACACTAAGATAAAATTACCAAGAACTGAGTTCTGTTTGAAGGAGGACATCGAGATTAGGGTCAGCTGCTTTCTTGGCATGCATAAGAAAAAGCAATATTGGCCAACCGACCTACAGGGACCTGGCACAATGTTGGCCCTGTATCAGAAGGGAACCACTGCCTTGCCTAGACAGAGAAGAAAATATAACTGTGATTTTTCACTCTGTCTGAGCACCACTGGGATGGCATAGCCTCAAGTGAGCAGCAGGTGCAATAGAGCCTTTCAGAACTCATTTCAAAGCTACAGGGACTGGGTCTTCTCTTTCTCCTGGACTCATTTTCATAAGCTTGTGAAGTGTGTCAAGTGCCCACAGTTCTGTTTTGTCAGAGGAGATGAACAGGAACATCCAAAGAACAAGGTTTGTTCTTCCCATTTGCAGCAACTGCAGAAGCACATCAAGGGCTAAGACAATCCTAACTCACACTGTCAGCTTAATTACAGGGAATATCAGAGCTTCAGTTTCTGAAACCAAATAGTTTTCATCCAGAGAATTTTGAAGATGGGCCAGATGCTTAACAAGGGCAGATCCACATTGCATCACTGATTTGACAGGTTGATGCCAATTTGCACCAGTAAAGAATCTCAATCTTGTTCACTGCTATCAGTACCAACGTGGAGATACAGTGAGGAATGACAATTCAGAACCACGGGGCATAATGGAGGGTCTGCTTATCTGCTAGTCAGTGCACACCTTGTAATTTATGCAGTGCAAAGCCCAGTAACAGAGCTGGGGAGCCAAGTACTTCCTGATAACCGCACCTCCTGGAATTGTACAGTGCTTCAGCTAATAAATCTTAGTGATGGCACAAAGCTAAGCTGGGAAAAAATTAAATCAGCCACTCAAGCAGCTGAACAGCCGTCTCATCTGTGCTGATTCACCCAGAATGATGCACTCCAAGGGGTTTTCACCGCCTAAACAGATGTTCCCCAGCACAGGATGCTTTCCATTTTTACATTGTTCATGCCGGATTTGTGTGTTGCAGATCAGATCTTCAGCTGCTGTAACCAGACCTGTCTAGTCAAAGGCTGTCGGGACAAGACTGGTGCTCTCAGAGCCCGTCTCCCACTTGGGTCTGCGGTGCAGGCTCCCCTCCTGCTGCAGGCTGGTTCAGCTGCACACTGCAGCGTGGCAGCCCCAGCCTGGAGGGCAGCCACGGCCATGTGCTGCATGTGGCACTGTGTCTCCAGACAAGCCATGTTTCCCAGGCGTCAGGAACATTTCCCCAGCTGCTGATCCCCATCCTTGGCAGCAGTGGGATAGAAGAGCCGAATCCAAGTGCCCTGGGTGCTCTGCGAGTCAGCTTAGCACTGAGAGGCACGATACCTTTGCAATACATCCATACAGATATTGCAGTCTAAGCATGTGCTAGTTTTATTATTTTGGCCCTGCAGCATCCAAGTTGATCATGCCCAGACAATCTTACAGATTGTTTAGCTCTGCAAAGAAGATATAGCCTTTTGGAGTTTTTTCTTGAATAAGTGGGGGAGTGTGGCATGCTGGAACAGAGGAGAATGATAAGGGCGGGCGACAAAAATATACTGGCCAGGTAATATTGCTATGGCATGTTGAATTTATCATACATAATCTTCAACTTTCACTTTGTCCCATTTCATGAGAATGAGTCTGTATTTCAAAATTTCACAGAACAGTCTGATATTTGCCCTCCACAGATGCTGTTCTGGGTCTTTACTGGGAGGTGGAAGGAGCAGAAGAGGAACACACAGTTTAATTACTAGGCAAGTATGAGACAGTGCAATACCAAATGCACTGAAGTGCTCATCCCTCTGTAAGACTACCACTGTGCAATACAATAAATAGCCTTAATTTTTGCACAGTAGCAATTCCAGATTTCTATCCATTTAGGAGCAATGCTCTTTAAGTCAATGGTACAGCAGTCTCTTCTTGCCTTGAACTGTGCTGCACCTTGAATATTAGGGAGCTCTAATCTGCAAGACTAGAGCCAGTTAGGTCCACTTTATCCCTAAGCAGAGCATGTGGACAAATATAACCTTGCATTAGTAGAAAGTGCCAGGCACAAATTCTGAACAAAATGTGAAAGTGCTGTTCTTATGCTTATCAAAACATACTGGAAGGTGTTTATACATGTGAAACTAAATGAAGATCTGTATGCTTAATCTTGGAAGTGAGCTGAAAGGCAAGCAGAAGACTCGCCCCCATGTTTCAGTGTCGTGAGAAGAAGGCTGTGCTATCTACATCATATAGAACAAAGGCAGAAGTCTACATAGAAGTGACACTTTTAATAGTCAGTATTTAGTACTGGCTATCAAAGCGTTAGAGATACTGGGATTTTCTCTTGCCTAGACATGGGGGCTAGGAAGGCTTTAGGGAGGAATAAGTGGTACCCTTGTCTGTTAGAGCACCATGATAACTGGCAGATGCTGACTCAGCTGGTCGCCACTATAGCACTAAATGCAAGCTGTTAGTGTCCTGTACAGAGGATGATGTGTCGACATGGCATCTGTTGTGAGGCCAAGGCTTTTACTAATGAGATCAAGGCACTATGTTACTGTAAGACAAAGATAAGATCATTGATACCTGCTTTGACTATTAGCCCACAGGGAGGGGAATAAGGGGGGAAACTTCTTGCTAAAAGTATCAGTGAACCATCTCTTTTCCCCCTACTGCATTAGATACCTTTTTGGTTTCAGTGAAACCCAAAAATCAAAGGAAGACTTGACTACAACTGTAAAGACACATCTGCTCTTTATTGGAAACCAAGAAAAGCCATTAATCATTCGAGATTTGCTGAAGTGTCTGTGAATGGAACACTGCTGAACCAGAACACAATTCCTAGAGAAACACAAGCTCAGGTATGTTTTCTTTTGTTGCTTTTTTTAAAAATGGAAGTTATTTTGCATCAACGTCCTTTTTAAAGTAAGTTCTTGCTGCTCAGCCTTTTAGTAAGTAGCCATCTCCTACAGAAAATGGAACTTCCTCTTGCTGTGCATTGATAACAGTCACAGAAAGGTAACATTTGATGGTACCTGCAAGACTGATGAAATGAACAGTGAATATCTTTGAGCTCCCTTGAATCTCATTTGACCTATTGATGTGACTGTTTGCCATATAAAATATGCAGAAGGGATATTCGTCTTTATAAAAATCAGCTTTTTTACTGTACTAGTTCTTGTAGCCTCCTTTTGGTTTAAAGAAAAACAGAAACCTTCTTTGCTAGTTGAGGAGAAAGTCAAAATCAGTAGAGTCCACTCAAATGAATATTCTGGAGATTGATCCAGAATCTCCACATTATCACAAGAAGATAAGCAATGTCTTTCTGCAGTGTGCAGCAGGACTCTTACTGAACTTATGATAAGAGAGCTAAAGCTTCTTAAAACTTATTTTTAGCAGTGGATATTTAACAAGGTTCTTCTTAATTGTATACCCAAACTGTCCAATACTGACAGGTGCTGACACTCAGGAAATTACATAGTAAAGCCAGTCACCATCTTCTATCAGAAACAGGAAAAATAAGGCAATTATAGCCACACAATCAGAGATTTTTTTAAACCCAGGATAGGTTAGTTGTCCTCTAGTCTGACCTCCTGTATGACTCATCTACAGATTTCATTGCAGCACCTCTTGAACTTTCCTGGCCATAATAATGGACAGCTTTTAGTCTTTCCTTAAAGACTGTGATATTCAGTTTTCATATTCATATTCAGTCCCTATGCTTTCCACAGTTTAAAGAAAATATATGCCCCAAACTTGAAATTTGTCCAGTTTTGGCTTCTACCTAGTGGATTTCATTATGCCTTTTACACTAGATATGACACCTACAGTTAAAAATTTCTTTCTCATAGTTGTAATAGTTACTCTACCATCTGGGTGTCTGTGAGGTGTGATCATATTACTTCTTAAACTTCTCTGGGATAAATCAGATTAAACTTCTTTAGTCTCAGTCTGATTTCCAGACCACAGGTCATTCTTGTAACTCTTTTCTGAATCTTTTCCAAATTTTGAATGCATTTTGTAAAGTTTGGATGCCAGAACTGCATGTGGTATTTCAGCAATATTCTCACTAGAGCTATACACTGACTCTTTCAAACTCCCCTGCTTATTTATCTAAGGATCAGAATTGCTCTGGAGGGTCATGTTCAGCTGATTATCTAGTGTGACCATGAAGTTTATGCAAAGTTAATTATATCTGAATTGCTGGTTCATAGCCTAAAGTGTGACATAAAGCTTTTGTTCCAAGATGTACGACTCGCATTTGGTTCTGAAAATCCAAGTAATAGAAATGACAAGCAATTAATCCTTATAACAAACTTGTTCCCCTGTCACTTTTATTATCCTGTAATCCCTTTGGTGTTGTCTCAAACTTCTACCATGGTGGTTTGGGTTTTGTCTACACTGTTGGTATAGATGCCATTGTTAGGAGTAGCTGGCATGAAAAATAGAGCCCCCTCTAAACTCCAAATGGAACACCTCGCAAAATGAGAGTGATTCTGCTTAAATTGCTTCTAGAAATACACTCATTAGGCAGCTTTTAAGCCATTTAGCACTAACGGATTGTTGTGTGGGAGCGAGCTAAACACCTTATAAGATCTAAATATTTTTCCTTTTTGCATCTACTCCTGTCAGCCAAGCTGGCAATCTTCACCAAGACTGTAATCAAGTCCTGCAGATTAACAAATGTTGTTATTAATGACTGCTGTTTAACATCATTACTATTTGCCAGTGAAACAGTAATTATCAAGTTAGGTTCCGAATATATCATTCTGCTTCCTTCTGAATCTGAAACAGGAACATTTGTCAAGTCCTTCTTCTTTTCCCACATTATGGTTGATAATTTTGCTGTTCTTTAATAGTATTGGATCCATCCCATACAATTCAACACCAACCTTTCCACCTGGAAATGATTCTTCTCTGGAACTTGTTGAGAGAATGTATGTTTCAACTATGATGTTGTCAGAAAACCTCCCTAGTTTGGTAGGGGAATTGCAGGACAACAAGTCCTGTTCTGGAGATGCCTGATGTCAACTTCTTCAAATTCTGGTGGGAGACTGTCTGTGTGGGGGCCTGCATGGTGGGGCTGGAGGGAACAGACATGCCTGTCCATCGGTTCACATGATGATTCTAGCACACTGGCTGGATATGTGCCTTCCAATGGGTTTCCTTTCAGAGCAAAGGCCCCAGAAGAGGCAGCTCCCCCAGAACTGGCTGAGTGCTTCAGCCTTCCTCCCACGCCTGCTCCACATGTGAGAGCTGATTGATCTGCCAGTGCTTAGGAGGTTTCCCTGGGAAGTGCATCCCCGACTTTGAGTCCGTGCTCTGATTTGGAGTGGTTCCCTGACCGCCAAGCTACACTGGCCTTTTTCTTCCAATGAATACTTAATTGAAATCAGCTTCAAATCAGACAGAGCAAGAACTTGAATCTGCAGCTCCCTTTCATCTCCCGGGAACTTCCAAACCACTGGACTGCATACTCTCATTCTCTGTAGCTCAGTTCATATGTAATTATTTACATGGAGTGGAGAGATGGGGGCAGAAGGTGAGAGAGTTAACTAAAGGAGTTAGTTAACTCTCCCCTTCTGTGGGGCAGGGAGAAAACCTGGTCATCCATGGCCTTCTGGGGAGTCCAAGTTGCTGTCCCTCTCCTGTCTGTCAGCACTTGTGAGCTGGGAGCCAGGCTTTCCTCTCCAGAGGGGAATCACCAAGGCACTAGCCTCTTTCTTGCTTGGCCTTCCATTCTCTTTCCTTTCTGGGCCTTACATGTGAGGGTTTTGGAAATGTAGTGGGTTTGTTCTGATGCATACTGAAAACAGATCTGAAAAACTTAAATTAGAAAACCTCTTTTTTTTCTTCCTTCTGAATTGTGAAACAACATTCTTGTTTTGTGGCCAGCCCTGAGTATCAAATCTGAGAGGCAGAACTTGCAGCAGAAAGATTGATGGAGTTGAACCTGACAAAACCTGATTGTGCATTCCTTTTCTGTTCATCAGCAGACTCCTCAACATAATAGATGAAGACTTTTTGGACTAGTTGCTCCTACTTAGGTTGAGGTATATTCTTTCATTCATCCCCTTTAGGCATGCTGTGGAAGCACAGCTCTTATTACTTCATCCCAGTCCACTTCCCCCACCTGCCTTGTGCCAGGTCTCTTGCTGAAGGATAGCTCAGAATATGTCACAGAGGGTTGTCTCATATAACACAAATCAAATATGTCCCTTCTGTATCTCTGTTGTGCACCTCCCATCTGGTTCAGACATGGAGAAGCCTGCACTTTCTATTTGGAAGTGTTAGTTTTAGGAATCTCTCTGTAGATCATTGTGGGAAACAATGCTGCAGGAGGAAAGACAAAATGTGGAAGAGAAATAGCTTGAGGGTACCACAGTCTTCCCATTAGTGGGTGTTCAGAGCACATGTGCCAGGCCAGTGGTGCATATTCACAGCTTTGATCCGCTGATGTACATCAGGTCAGCCCAAAGATGAGGCATCAACTTCACAGCCACTGACTATGGTGCTGAGTAAGCACCAACTTACATAATTTTTACATCACAGTTGCAGCTCTTAATGTAGTGAAGTTGAGTTTGCACAGTGGAGAAAAAAAGCCTATTGCCAGAAACTTGAAATATGTTTGTGGGTCTCTCAAAGCAACCCAAACCATCCTATGCAATGGTTTCATTGACTTTTCATTCTAGGTTACAACTTTCCTGTTTCACACTGCAACCATTAGGGCTGCAAGCCTATTCCTGTCTCTCTACACTTTGAAGAATAATACCAAAGGTGTTCAAAGGTACTCAAAATGCTGACAGCACTGCTCTTCTTTGCCTATAGCAGAGCCTGAAAGTGCTGTGCTAGAAAATTTATTATACAGAGCTGCCCACCAGCAAATATCTGCAATAGGGGAAGCATCAGTTCTTTCATTTTGATTGTGCCATTTTCCACCCTGCTTTATTCTTTCCCCAGGGTCTCTGTAATGTGCCCAAATGCATTTTTCTTTCTTATCCCTGTTCTATTAAATTGACTTGTACTAGTCTATTTATACTGAATTGTCAGCACCACACATACCTTTTGAACATTTATTTGTAAATGTGTCAGGAAGACATTTATTTTTCTCACAGAAATATTTTTTCCTTAATTTGGCAGGTAAGGGATACAGAAATAAAATTGCTGAGTCAAACTCAGCAAGATGAGTTAAATGGACATTTTTGAGTCTTCAGTGAAGAAGTTGCATTTGAAAGGAAAAGCTGTAAGATCAGATTTCTTTACTGAGGGGCCATTTTCACGCACTGGAGAAACTAGATATTCAGTTTGCACCAGGTAACTGGTTATCTACTGTAACTCATGGACATGAGTATGGAGGTCACTACGGATGACCTAGATAGTTAATCTTGAGGGACTGTTTTTCCTTCACAGTTATTGCAGCAATGCCATAAATCTGGCACTGCTCTTGAACAAATGCTGGTTTAATGCTCTGGGCATAGTAGATGGTGTACATGATCCTTGGTGACAAGGGTGATGTTACAAGGGTGAAATCCATCTTGTCTGGTTCTGTCTCACATCCCTAAACATTCAGGACTGGTAGCAAGCATTTCCTGGAGACAGTTATTTTAGCAACAACCTAGGAGGGTTGCCTTGTGAAAGCTGTCCTTATTCTAAACCTCTCCATGCACCTTCAGTATAGCAAGTAATGCTGCATCCATCACAGAATGACAGGAAACCAACCTAAACAGAACAACTCAAACCTGGAGGTTGATGATTTGGTTCCAGGCATTTCTTTATTACAGAGAAAGAAGCAAATGAAAGTTTCAGTTTTGTGCTGAAGGCATCCCGTAGTCTGGTTAGTAGAAACCTTGAGTGCATAAATCAAAGCTTAGCTCAAGTTTCAGGTTAGCTTTGCTATTGATCTTTAATGCTTATAAATGCTTTTTGCAGCTTCAGTTATGTCAGCCTCATTGTTTATGAGACTGTGGAAGTGCTGAGCCAAAAACGTTCACATTAATAAGGAAGAGCTGGGAACCACTGGGATGGTGCCAGTGTCAACCAGGGTTATTAAGCTTAGAAGTTGTTTGGCATGACTGAGCTAGGGAAGATCGTAACAAATTTGTCTCTTGTGGATAGTCATTTGATTCATGCCTTCTGATTCATGGCTTTGTGTTGGACTGAAACTACCAACTTTTGTATCAACCAGCTAAGAAAAATCGATTTTTTAGAAAGGTGTGACCATATTTTCACACTAATCAGAGAAGGGCCACTCATTTATCAGGAACTTATCTCATCAGCATCCAGTGCCTTACTGATACATTACTTTTTGCATCTCACTGGACACACTGCCTCTGGCTGGTGTGAGTTCAAATAGTGAGATTTATTTCCCTGAGGCCTTGTGCAGATTAGTGCAGCATTACAGCTGCTCTCTTGTACCAAGGGGTACCTGGTAGAGATTGACTGCTCATGACTTTGCATTTTTTCCTTATGTTGCTGTTGGGAAGATTTGGGATCCTTGGCAAATACAATGGTTCCTTTGCTTTGGTGCTGCCCTCAGGTGCGACACTATGAGAAAGGTAAGTCTCCCATGAAGTTTCCTCATCAGAAAAACATAAGAATATGATGAAAAGAAGTGATTTCATCAGAATAGTTTCATGTAAAATAAGACATTTAACACATGAAGTCAACATTTTTCATCTCATTGTTGCTGAGGATTAATATGGGGTTTTTTCCTTGGAGTGAGAGATGTCTATTTATTAGCATTGCTAAAAAGCAGCTGCAGATTCTGGGTGACAGGCAACTTATGGCCCTTTGCCTCTTCTCCCTTCTGGATGCACCTCCATCCTTGCCCACATGTGTTTTCCAGCAGTCACAAGGCTTTGTGGCAAGATGCAGTAGGAAGGTATTATTATTGTGATTTCATAACACAGCTGTGGTCACACATGACTCTGGGGCAGACAGAAGCTCTCTGAGGTTTTTCTATTTGTGTTCTGAAGGTGAGGCACTCCCTAACCTAACATACTCTGCACGTCTCACCAGAAACAGCCAAATGAGAAATTAGGAATATCAGTTTCACCTACCAAAGCTGACTGAACAACCATTTAAAGCAAATCTTATTGGTAACCCCATAGACATGTCTAGAAAGCCACTTTCATGAGATGGCCCACAAAGGCTCACTAAAACCTCAGGGGTTTGTGTTTGGGTGTTTTCCCCCCGCTGTGGTGCATACCATTTGGCTGAAAAAGCTTGAAAACACTATGGGTTTGGGCCTTCTTTATGCTTAATCCATCCTCAGGTCCCTCCACCCTGGCAGGAAGTTCCTAGGCAAATAGACTGTGTGTCAGACAAGCGAGGAAAGCATATAAGCTGTATTGTTATGACTTTTAGGCAAAGATTTGTTTGGAAAGGGAGGGACCCAGTGTTCTAGGGAGAACAAAAGAGAGCTTTTGGTGAAGTGGTATTTGCCACAATTACAGGGAAAGACTTTTGGGGTTAGATTCAGCTGTTGTGTGGATGGGTACAAGTACAGGCTAACTGCTGATTACAGCAGAGTCATGCCAGATGTGCATCAGCCTATGAGAGTATGCAGTTTCACTTACAGCCTTTCTATTCCTGTTCATGGCAGGCTGCTTTTTCTCTTCTTTCAGCTTTCTCTTGCTAACATTTATGATGAACAATCGTCTGCTCCTTGTAATTGGATGGGCATTACAAGCCATGAATGCCATTGTTGCGGTAAACCACTTCCTTTTCATGTCTCTTATGTCCTTTCTTTGTAAGAACAGAATAAGCTCTGTTTGGCATCTGAAAATAGGATAACATCAAGTTTCTGCATCTGTCCAACTGAGCATCTGCAGAGCCTATTGTGCCAGATGCATTTAACCTGGCCTGGCACCAGAAACATTATCTCTCTTCCTAGAATGGCCTGGGATGTAATTGGATGTCAAATCCCCATACATTACACAGACTCAAGCAGACTACTGCAGTTTGCCACAAGCTTAGTTTATCTACTCTCTTTAAAAATAAAAGCTGGTATTTTGCTTTGTGAAACTTAACACATCACTTACAGTGCAAATCATGCAACAGAAACATAGAATGGCCTGGGTTGGAAGGGACCTTAAAGATGATCTTGTTCCAACCCCCCTGCCATGGACAGGGACATCTTCCACTACATCAAGTTGCTCAAAGCCCCATTCAGCTAGGCCTTGAACACTTCCAGGGATGAGGCATTCACAACTTCTCTGGGAAACGTGTTCCAGTGCGTCACCACCCTCACAGTCAAGAGTTTCTTCCTTATATTTGATCTGAGTTTACCTACTTTCAGTTTAAGGCCATTACCCCTTGTCTTATCACTCCATGCCCTTGTAAAAGGTCCCTCTCCAGCTTTCTTGTAGTCCTCTTTAGGTACAGGAAGGTGATATAAGGTTTCCTGGGAGCCTTCTCTTCTCCAGGCAGAACAATATCTCTCAGCCCCATATCTCTCAGCCTGTCTTCACAGCAGCGATGTTTCAGCCCTCTGATCACCTCTGGACTCACTCCAGCAGGTCCATATCCTTCTTGTGTTGGGGGCTACAGAGCTAGATGCAGTACTTCAAGTGGGGTTTCACCAGAATGGAGTAGAGGGGCAGATACCTTTGTCCTAAGGCTAGGACTTTTTAGTAAATCAATTTACACTGTTTTTTTATTTAAATAACTGCAAATCACCTTATATGTAGTTTATATATGGTTTATATTGGCTATGCAAATCTTACTGAGATAGAGCCTGTTTCTGCAGACAAGCACATTCAAATGTCCTTCTGCTCCTGGAGGAAGTGGCATTATACAGCCCCTTAAGCCAAGCAGGCATGTTACCTGAATGCAGGGCACTGACATCTGCAGTGGGTTGGTGGTAAGAAGCAGCTCAGTGATTTGTGAGAAAGGCAGTTTCAGGCTGTATGTTGGTTATGCAGAGTGCATGGGGGAAGGCCCATATCCTTTTGAGTTGTGAGTACTTGTACCTCCCTGCCAATGAAGTTGCTTGCTCTACATCAAATATGTGAACCTCGCTTTCCTTACCTATAAAATAATGGAATCATTAAATCACTTACGTTGGAAAAGATCTTTAAGATCATCGAGTCCAGCTGTTAACACACCACTGCCAAGTTCACCACTTAACCACATCCTTAAGTGCCACCTCTACATGTTTTCTATATGCCCCCAGGGTTGGTGACTCCACCACTCTCCTTGACAGCCTGTTCCAATGCTTGGTAATACTTTCAGTGAAGAACTTTTTCTTATTATCCAATCTAAATCTCCCCTGGTGCAACTTGAGGCCCTTTTCTCTTGTTCTATTACTTGTTACTTGGGAGAAGAGACCAAACCCCGTCTCACTAACACCTCCTTTCAAGTACTTGTAGAGGAGCCATGCTGTGTGAACTCTGTTGACAACCAAATGACCCACTACAACAAATGCATGAGGAGACCATCTGTAGGGCATCTGCTCTGCTGCTGCCAGTTCTCCCTGATCCTGTCAGCTCCCTGGCCCTTCAAAGTAAGGGCAAAAGCCCTAGACCAGAGTTTGCAGTGACATGGGGACACGCTTCTGGCGATTATAAGCCCATTTTATTGACTTGCTCAATAGAGCTTCAAAACATTTAACTGTGTTCTAAAGACTTTTTAGAAGAAATTGCAAGCCGCTTGTGTGGTCCACAAATCACAGCACAAAAGCTGTAGTGCTAAGATAAAATTTCAGCTCCCTTAAAAAAAGAAATGACAGAGATTCATCAACCTGCTGAAGGCTGGTCAAGACTTGAAGACCATTCAAGTGAAATTAAATGACACTAAGATTTTATTTTGGTTCTTGGCAGGACTTATTCCACTTCCCTGACTTGAGGAAGGGTTGTATGAGTAAGGAAGTAAGGCTGACAGAAATGAAAGATCTGTCACTGGGCCTATGTCACTATGTCACTGTGCTGCCCATAGCTGAGTTTCTTGCCTCCAGCTCATCTGTCTTGACTGCCACCTTAGGCCAGGCAGTGAGGTGTCCCTGCCCTTCAATACATGGGACCTAACATGCTTGGGCCTCCTCCTCTCTTTCTAAATCCTGGAAGAACTGAGTCATGCTATTGATTCTGGCCCTGTAGAGTGTGGGAGAGTGTTTCTATTAGTGCTGGACACAAAAGAAGAGCTGTGGGAAGACATGAAGAGACTATTAGCATGGGAATGGCACATGCCTGCATGCACCCTCTTAGAAGCATATATTGTAGGCTGATGAGTGTTCCTTAAATGAGTGGGACCATGGACCAGTCAGCTATAGCTAAAACACAATTGATTATAACTTACAGGATTTAGTGTAGAGGTAGCACTTAATTTAATGACATGTGCTAATTGTTAGTCATGTCGATTTTGCAGTGAAGGCAAGAATTTTAGAGCATTGATGCTCTAAAAAAGAAGGGTAAATAGAAGGCAAGCATAAAGCCCAATGTAGCAAGACTAATTCTGCAGAATGAATGCTTGCTTTTTCGTTGCACCAGTTGAAGTCTCTAAAATAAACAGAACAACCAATTTAAAGCAGATGCATGGAACAACAGTCAGGTTTCATCTCTGGTTTTAATTTTTTTAAACCACAGTATTTGGTTCTCAGAGCTCAAAGGAATTGCAGACTGAATCAGGAGTTTGCTGTAAGTTAGCAGCTTGAGGAAGCAGATTTGTGGCTGTATAACAGGGAGAGATGAAAAAGCCCTGTTCAAATAATTATAATAAAATGTGCAAGTGATGGGATCTGGAGACAAATGAACATCCAGAGCTCCTGCCTGTGAACTGTTATCAGCCACAGTTTGGAACAATAGAACTCAGCAATAAATGGCCAACTCAAGCACTACTTCTTAAGTGATGAAACAGTCAACTCACAAGTTTTATTGGTAGTTGCTATCCTGTGTGCCACAAAAAAAAAATGAAATGTGGAGTGAATCTATGCTGTATGAAAACAAGGCATATTAACGAGGAGTAGTGTGATCCCATTTTTACTTCCCTTGGTGACTTTTGGGAGGGACTACTTAACAAAGCAGAAAACACCAAAAAAAGCCCTCAGGAAAGCCACATGGGTCTGATTTCCCACTTCCCTGCTCACTGTGTCATCGTTTACCTCAGAGGCTTTGCATAACTGTGTGTGACTACCCACAGCTTCTGATCTCGTGAGGCTGAAGTCATCCTTCAAACAGCCATTGGTTTTTAAGGACTTGGTGGAGGGAGAGATGATGTTGGGCAGGACAGCTAAGCTAAGACAAAGAAATGTTTTTCAGACAGGGAAGCAAATGCTGGAAATTCCCTGGGGACCAGTCTTGTGACACAGTTATGCCATTTCAGTCTGAGCTTGTTGCCAACCTGGCTCAGACAAGCTGTGCAAAGCAGCGGTGCTTACCTGTGTGTGTTTGCACAGGGTTACCAGGAGAGCAGAAAAAAATCCAAAATGCTGCTGGAGAAAAGTTTCACAAACTCACTGGAACCTCAGCAGGATAGTCTGTTTTGTTTTGGTTTTCTTTCATGTGGTTTGAAGGGATAATTTAGACATTGTAACCCCAAATTTTTAGTGAATTTTTACCAAATCAACCTTGGTACCAGTGTGCATTGCAGAATGGCCATGGCACCCCACAGCCTGGTGTGCAGGCAACCAGCCACCTGTGCTGGAGAGAGCACCATGGACTGAGAGGGGACAGGAGATCAGGGTGTACCCGTAGCTGTTGCCCTAAGCTGCAGTGTCCATATGGATTTGGAAAGGCAGGTTATTTTGCCTCTCTCTGCCATGCTTTGTGTTGCTGATGCAAAGTCTCACTGAGACAGAGGTAGAGAGGAAGGAAAGAGAGAGCTGATGATGTGTCTGCAGCAGGTGGGGAGGGATGCAGCTCAGGGCAATGTGCTTAATGCAATGGTAAGGAGTGGAGTGCTGTGCACTAGGGTAGAGTCTCATCTATTACTTATGTATTACTTACATGTTTTCTCTCATTTTGCACTCTTCCTTGTGTTTCTGCTTCTTTCTTTGCCTTTTTTTTTCTTCCACTGTGAGTTATTTCTCTTTAAGTGATTTATCTTTAAGGGGCTCTGTACACAGACATTAAGTAGCAGTAAAAATCTGAAGGCATCTCTGACATGGTGCCTGATGAACCACCATTAGCTTGTGTAAAGACATCTATCTTGCCATCTTCATTGAAGGCTCGTATCTTGATCCAAAATGTGATCTACTGATCTTTATTTTCTCCTTGGATTCGTAGCTCTGGACTAGGAGATCACAGGACAGACTGATATTTGTTATCATTTCCAAATGAGAGAGTGACTCCCTCTTTTTGCTGCTCACATACGTGTAATTCATTTGTGTTCACAGCCTCCCATTCTGATCTCCAGTCTTTTTTTAAAAACAACTGTCCTCCTCCCCTTTCTCTACTGCTTACATGTATTTTCAGCATGGTTTGGTCTATTTCTGTGTAGAAACACTCACAAAACAGCAACAGAAATTATGAAACCACTTAAGCCTTCAGACAAAAAAAAATCTGAAACTGTTTAGATTCACAAATGGTACCTATTTATACAGTCTTTGCAACTATTGCTTCCTCTGGTAGCAAGTTTAATAAAAAAAATTTGAATTTAATTCCAAAAGGATAAATATGACAGCAGATATTTACAGAAGAATTGGATTGTTTTTATGAAAAGAACATTTTCTCCACAGTCTTCCAAAAGGGATCTAAACAACTGCTCTTACAAAAGATTAAAACACAATCTATCAGTCCAGCACAGAAAAAAATATAACCTCAAGCATTCTTGTAATAATGAAACATTACTGACAAACAGAGTAGAGACTGCAGGGCCATTTTTCTACACTGTATTTTTGCTTTGTCCCTGAAACTCTTTCTCCTGCACAATGAGATTCAGTGTTATATGAAATGGGTGACTAAATTCTGCATAATATTTTTTAAATGCATTAATTAAGAAAATACTTGTGCTTTGCTTGTAGAAAAGGATCTTGGTCCCTAAGAAGCACAGAAGAAAGTTGGAAGTGTGGGATGACGAGCAAGCTTTTCAACCCAGAGCTTGCATGCTGCAACCCTGTCCCTGTAGTCTCCCTTTGAAACGGAAGAAAAGACTCCAGGGCACGGCAGGAGACAAACAGCCACGTGGATGTTTGGATATTTTGATGGACATGATGACAGCCTTGGCAAATGGTAGGAGCTTTACCCTGAGTCCTGCCGAGAAATACCAGTAATGCAGGGCTACGGTATTCAGATGCTACATGAACACAGTTCTACTCTTCTTTAGAAAAAGCTCATGCAGCTAGGGACAAGCCTGTCTTGCTGGTTAGGTAAGACAGGAAAGAGAGTAAAAGTCATCACAACTTCCAAACCAGTGGGGTACAAAGCAGTTTGCACCTTTTCATGGCTACAGCAGACTGCTGGGTTTCTCCCTTCTGTCTAAGAGGGACCTGGCAGGCATGGCAAGTGCCTCCTTACACAACTGGGAAGTGAGGTAGAGGTTGCAACCCAAAGGAAATCATCTTGAATTGTGCTGATTTTATAGCCTAGGCTTGTGGGTCTCAAGAGAAGAGCAGCACCCTTCCTTGGTGCACCTGGGTCCTCAGCCTCAGGTGTTCAGGGACTTTGTGCAGACTTTATGCTCTCCACATACTCAAAGTACAGCCACAGAGGGAGACTCCAGCAATACCCTTAAATACTGAGATTGATGGGACCAGCCTGGAGTTGCTACAGCTTCAGAAAAAGACACTGCATTCCTAGGACAGTCTCTCCAGTGCTCCCTGTGGGGAAAAACTTATTAAAGGAATTATACATAAATAAAGGAGAGAGGAATCAAGATGTGTTTGGGGTTTTTTTAACCCTAAAGTAATAATTTATCAGCATTTGACGTAATAATGCATTTTATTTACTTCCCTTAGATATGTTTTTGTGTGCCTTTTGAATATTTGGCCTCTGGTCAATACCCCACAACTTCTACAGAGATTAGCAATTAGCATAAACATTCTTTAAAAAGCTAAATCTCACTTTCCAAGTCTTTCAGGAACTCAATTAATTTTAATTCTAATTGGCTTCTCTTCCAATCCTTGGCTTTCAAAACTGGTCTAACTATAATTTATTGATGGATCCCACTGTCTGCCCTCCGTATTTCAGCATTAAACTCAGTTTGCTGCTTGTTTTCTTCCTCTAAGAACTGATGTATCAGACTGATTATAATATGAGAAAATACAGAAAAGGTGTTTTATTTAAGCAGTATTTCATTGGTAGAGAAATAATTGGGAAAGAAAAACAGTAAAAAACCTGACAATTTATCATCACACAACTGTAAGCATGATGATAAATAAAAATAGTTTGACAGAAATTAAAATACCTTTTTATCCCTTGTGATTTTGACCACTTGCAAAGTCTTTAGGCACCCATAAAGTGTGGCCTTGTCATTAACCCAACATGCCTTTGACAGAGAGAGGAGTGTCTTCATTGTAAAGGCATTTGACCATCTTATACTCAGGGCTGATCCTCATTGTACCTCATGACATCATTCCAAATGTTTTAGTGGTTACCAACTGTTTTGCTGGACAGCAAAGGAAACTGATCAAAGCTCAGCTCAAAAGATATGTTGATGATATATTTTTTGTAGTGCTTCTCCCCAACCAAGCCCTGCATTCCCCTCCAGAATCAACACAGGCATATGCACCACAGGTCTGCAAAGGGAAATGCCTTCAGATTACTTTTTTTTCCAAGGAACCAGCCTGTTCTGAATATATCTTTGTTCTAAGCACTAGAAGAACAAAGTTCTAAATATTGCATCATGATACACGGTTTCTGCTGGAAGAGTCTGCACAGAGGGAATGGAGGGCCTTGGCATTCTGCACATTCCTTGTTTGCAGTCAGGTCAGCTTAAAAAGATAAAGTGCAATCTGCTGCTTGCTATCCGTCATGAGAAATGAAGCCTGATAATTTTGGAGTAATGTTTAGCTTGTCATTCTTGGGCCATTACACTGAGTTAGTAGTGCTAGAAGAAGGGATTTATTTCCTTCTCTCTCTCTTACTGTAATAAGTCTCAGATTAATAATGCTGCAGGCTTCAAAGTCTGTTTGGTTCATAGCTGCTGGCTGGGGAACAGGCAAAAACAAAGATCAGATTTTCAATGATCTGGGCATTAAATCCCTTCAAAAAGTGTCTTTTGGCACCATGGTGAAGAGCTATTAACAACATTCCTGGATGGCTGTAGAAAAATAACAAGTTTTTATAAATGGCTATAACATCTTGGATGAGCTACCTGACAAATAGGTTTTTTCAGTTGATTTAGAGCCCAGATCTTCTTTCTCCTAAGGCTTTTTTCAATTCCTGCTTTATAGAAGCATAGAAGGGTATCAGGACACAGTTTAAATGGGAACTGGGCTTTCAGGGTGCAGCCACCAGAACAATCTTGGCAAAGAGGGCAGCGTGGATCAACCATGCACAGAAATGAATAGGGACCAGCAGCTGCAGCGTTTCATTGCATCTGCAAGTACAGCACATTAAAAACCAAAAACCATAAACCAAAAAACCAAAAAAATCAATCAAACAAAAAAATACAACAATAAAACCCAAAACAAAACCCCAAAACTATAACAAACAAAGCCAAAACAAACAAAAATAAAAAAAAACAACAACACAGAAAGCAAACAACTCTAAAGAAAAAAATACTAGGTACAGTTGGGAACTCCAGCAAGAAGCCTGGCTTGGCTCAGAGTAACAATTGTCTCTCAGGTGTGAATATCCAAAGTGTATGAGCTGACTGCTGCATTAACCTCACCACTTGCTAATGCCTGACCTTCCTGGAAGAGGGCTGCTGGTTTCTTTTCCCAGATAAGTCAGGCAGAATTTTAAAAATCATCCGAGAGGTTTCATTTCCAAACTTTCGTTTAACTTTTGAGACATGTTTCTTTCTGTCTAAATATAGGGAAGTGTGTCGCAATGCCAGAAATCTTCTGCTGAAAATTTTCCTGTGACTCATACAGTGTGCTGTTTAGGTTACTGCATTCATTGCAAGTGCCTGCTCCATACAGGAACGGGAGCAAGAATTGCTTAAAGCAATTCAAAGTTCTCAGCTTTGCAGAACATCAGCTAGGGCATTGTGGGTGTGTTGGGTGCTGACTGTGGGAGGCATCACTCCCTGCTCACGGGGCAGTGAACACTTGTGGTAGGTACACTGGTAGGAGTTTTCTGAAAAAGCCAGATATTGAGAGCAAGCAAGAGAAATGGGTTGGGAATGGGCTGCCTCAGAATTTAGAACTTTCCCTTTACATTTTGAAGCACCCAGAGAGTTCAAAGCCCTCTGGGAGAAGCAAAAAAAAAGTCCTTTTTTTTCTTTTTTTTGAATTCCTGAAGGATGCTGGCCGGGTAGAGCCACCACCAGCAACCTTTTCATTAAAGGAAAAACTGAAATTTTGAATGCAGCCTGTGTGCATGGAGGGAAACAATTTCAAAAACCAAGTTCATGCACATGTGGTCCAACGAGCCTTTTTTTTTTATTTAGAGAAGGACACATAGCAGACCAGGGTAGTCATGGGAATTAGGACACAGTTCAGAGGGGAAGTTCTGGTATTGCCCATAGCTGAGTGACAGCAAGTGGGAAGAGCACCATAAGGTCACACAGCGATCAGTTTTCTAAAGAGCAACATGCCAGAAGCACAGAGCCAGGCAGGACATACTGACTGAACCTTTAAAGGATTCTCTGCTGCAGGAATTCTTAGTGGGGGGTATGAAATTTCTTGCCTCATCTTACTGGAAGAGGTGGGAAGCAAGGACGTTTGTGGGAGTAAAATGCACTGCCTTGATCTGATCATTCCCTAATGTCACTTGTGGGTCCTGCCTAATCCTCCTCTCTGGCAATGTTGTTGTCCATCTGTGTTTATCTCTACTCTAAGTGTCCCATTGGCTTTTAAAATTGTGGATGTGCTCCAGATTCAGTGATGAATTTGGACTTTATGATATTTGTATCTCCACCCTTCCCTGACTGTTGCACAAGATTACATGATGGAATTTTTAACCCCAGGTTTTTAAAGACTTCTTATTGATTTAGGGGAGGGGGGATGGAAAAACACACACAAAAAAGAGCATTTTCATCTTTAAAAAATGTAGAGAGAAATAAAGCTTAGGAGAAGGTGGTTAACTTTTCTAGAGAGCTTGAGCCTCCACAGATTTAGAGATGTGTGAAATACAGCAGAATGAAAACATATTCCCTAGAAAGCAAGTTGTTGCAAATGAGAAAAGAAGTAAGGAACAAACTCCAAGAGAACAAGATCCTGAACTGGGGGAAGCAAAGCTCTGGCCTATTCCTAGTGAATAAAAATGCTGCAGTTGCTCTGCTGATTGTATAGTCGATAGCAGGAGAGAAGAGAAAATGAATGGAGATGGTATTTTCCAGATGAAGTATGTCTTCAGGACTGTCTCTTCTCTGACCCCAGCTGTCCCAGAAGGGAACAAGCAGTCCCAAGCAATCTGTGCTACTGGCCAGCTGCAGCTGCCTCCTGGCCCTTGCCAGCTTACCCAGAGACAGAGGTGTAGAGGAGTTGCCCAGAAGGACTGTGTCTGCCTTCTCTTTGCAGCTACCTCTGCACCCTCTGTACTCCTGGTCCCTGGGTAGGGTTCTGCAGCCCTGAAGTAGCAGCTGCACATCCCTCCCCCTACCAACCACCCCAGGGCTGCCATCCGTGTTCTCCTCCCTGGGCAGTCAGGGGAATGAGCCTTCCCTCCTGCAGGACCAGAGGGATTGCAGTGGGATACTGAAGAGTTTGCTCTGGCATTCCTATTGAGCATATGATCGGTAAAGACTTCTTAAACACCATGCCAAGAAGTCCAAATATAGTGGGAGCAGATTGAGGAAAGGCCAACTATACTAATACTTCTGTATTAAGAGATAATGTGGCAGAGGAGAACTGCAGGTGAGACCTTTGGTGCCATGGACCTGATGGGTCTCACTGCACATGAGCCTGTTTGGCCTGGTGATAGCAGATGGTTGTAAGGCCAGAGGCTGGATGGGACATTCAGCAACCTGGTCTAGTGGAAGAGGTCTCTGCTCATGGTGGGGAGTTGGAAATGGATGATCTGTAGGGTCCCTTCCAATCCAAAACCATTCTGTATTTCTGTGGTTGAAGTGCAGTAAGTCAAAATCCAGCAACTGCAGCAAGTCAATGTGCTCTCCTGTAGAAAACCATGCACAGTTCAAAAGTAAATTAAATATAATAAATCATGACCTTTATATTTTCTGTTAGATACTTAGTATAGAGATTTTCCAAAACCAGAAGTATACACCTACTGAAGCTGTCTGTAATATATCCTCATAGCACTCCAAAGCTTTATTTTGGGGATTGCTTTTATATTAATCATTTCTTGCACTGAAGATAGATTTAAAAGATGAAACTATGACTAACAGTTACAAACTTCCAACTGAATATTTTCATTCTTAGCCTGTCACAGACTTCTATTTTTAGTCAGCTGGAACCGTGGCAGGATTATTAGCATTAGTAATTTCTGATCTTTGTGATGCATTTTCAGAATCTTACCCAAGAGGAAGTATTCCCAAATATTATACTTGATCTATTCAAAATATTTAGTGAAGTTGAACTTTTATTTTTAACTTTTATTGCATTAGATTGCCAAAGCCAAGAAGACCACCAGCAACTTTGATTTGGTTGATTTGGGTTTTTTTTTGCTATAGTAGAATATTACAGAAATCAGACTGATCAACAGAAAAGAATAGGACTTCTTTTTAACAGAATTTAGCAAGTTACACAACATCTGGCATCTTTAAAGGGACTGAGCACACTTCATCTATTAAGGAAATTAATAAAATTTAGAGTTTATCAGTACTTTTGAGGATCAAACCTCATAACCCTCTTCTTCAGTTTCCTTGAAGTTGATTACACATTATACGTTGTGGTTTATTTCACTTGATTACACCCTACGAGTGTTACAGGAGTTAACCTGGCACTTAAAACACCCGAATGCTCTTCACTGAGTGGGGATGTGATCAGGAGGAAAACAAGCAGCTGCACATGGCATCAGCTTTCCTACACAAGGGTGCCTGGTGATTACTCACCTTTGTACAGTACGTGCTGCTTTACACATGGTGAGCACTCTGCAAGAAAGAGATTTTTGTTGTCCCTACAAAGACAGAAGGAGAAAAATGGCTACATGAGAATTGAGGATGCTGAACTATTACATCCAGAATTAATGAGAATTCAGATTTCCATTCTAAAACATATGATTTAGTTGGATCTAATTCTCAGATCCAGCTGGATCAGACTGTCTTTCCTCTATAAAACTCCACATGAATTTAAACTTCAGCATAATCATACCATTTTTTGAACATTTGAGGGTCTGACACAGTGAAGAGTCAGTTGAAAATTCCCGTTGAATCCTAAGAAATCTTGAACAGATGGTAAGATTTGCAGTGAATAATTGACATCCCTGTCAGGTAATCTGTTACTTACTAGAAAAATAACATAATTAAAAGAGGAAAAAGCATGGGAGAGCACGAGAATGAACATGTGGACACGAGTCTGCACTCAGTACTGTAGTGTTTGTAACTTGCCCATCATTTTTCATATGATTTCTAAAGCAGAATAATTATACTTAGTGAACCAGGCACAATGAAAACATGATGCAAAACACAACAAGCAATTATTTTAGTTGAAGTTAAAACTGCTTTTGCTTGAGCTCTCATTTTCCTCTCAGTATGGCAATATTAGAGAAGACAGATGTCAATAACAAAATCTTTGCTGATAAAGCAAACTGTTTTTCTTCTGACTGATCTGTATTCCAATGCCACTAAAATTCCTTTTCACTTGTGTTTGGCTTTTTTGGCTATCTAATTTATTTTTTTTCTTGTGGCTATTTTATAGTGCTGGAATCTCTGCAATTCACTCATTTCAGCTGCAAAGACACAATGTGATTGTGGTGTACTCTTCTCTTTGGCCTGATGCAGGTGCACAGCATTTCTCCAGTAACTTTTAAGGAAGAACATGTTTATTACAAAGCAAGACTAAGTTATTCAAGGAACTCCAGTAAAAACATTAGTGACTAGGTCAAAACCACTTGAAAAGATACATGAATACGAGTAGATGCCTTTTTTCCAACCACAGCTTCAGGAACAGTTTTGACATAAGTTGTGCCACGTGGCAGCATTTACTACAGGCAAAAGATATTAGAGGCATCCTACTACTTCAGGAAACAATATTCTTGAAGTTAAACCCAGTTGTCTTTCTGAAGAGTCCCCTTTCCACGCCACTGAGTTGGGGGGTTTAATTCACATCAAGCACTTTTCACTGGCACACCACACTGTTGCTTTCATTTAGATGTGCAGCCAGCTCTTTTCAACATTTTTTTTGTGTTTCTGCAAAGTGTTGCTCTGGGAATGGTAGAAGTGAAAATGCAGCAGATCTTAAGAAAGAGCCAGGCTGTTGAGGAGTGTGGGTTAATGGCAAAATAACTTTCTATGCCTGCCCTTCCTTCATGCTTTAAGGGAAATATGAAGTATTAGCAGTAAAATGGAAAGAATCAACAACACCACATAGGTGCCAGCCAGAAGCATGGGTAATTGTCATCTATACACCAGAGGTTTTAAATACCACAAGAGACGATGCAGAAAACAATGCAGAGGACTCACTGTTAATCTGGACTGTGGCTTCTTCACTGTTTACTGGCACTGAAAAGAGCAGCAGAGATGCTGAGGAAAATGCTGTCCGCTAGAATCACAGCTTCTGTTTCACAGCCCACAGTTTATGGGTTGCAAAGCAGGCACAAGATTTCTAACAGCAATTCAAATCACTTAGAAGTCATTACAACATCCGTACCAAAAACAATATGGGCTGGTCTGCTTGGAATTTAGTTAAATGAAAAAAAGTTTTCATTCCAAAAGCACAGATTTCTAACAGTTGTTTCAGAAGTCTTTCATCAGGCAGGTCCACCCCATAAAACAGGGCACAGTGCCCTGGTCTGCCTCTGACCAGGCTGATCTATCTTCATGGCATAACATGGGGCCACACGAAGACACTGGCTCATGTCCCAGCTGCAATATAGATGGCTTTGTCTGGGGCTGCACCCTTTTTTGAAGCAAGGCCAGTTGGTAATTATATAGCATTCAACTCTGGAAATAGGTGTCTCAGGGCTCTTTGACTCAGTCCTCCCTGCTGAGCGTAGACATGCCTTAAATCACAGCACAGCACTGAACAGGCACTGCCTCTTGTGTTGAATTTTTTGTTGGTTATTTTTTAGCTACCTTTGAAATCATTATGGGAGGGGGTGTGTATCCTTCAGTTTATTTTGTTTGCCATTGAAATATATTGCTTGAGGTCCTTCAGCTTATCACGTGTCGTCCTTGTCCAACACATGAGTCATCAAGGCTTCCTGTCTAGGAAGCAGATGGAGCTCTTCTGATTTACAGGCATCCTGATGTTGCAGGTAGGCACACAGGTATGTTAGCCATTGCAACAGCACCTCCAAGAAGAAGCAAGGCCACCCAGGCAGGAGAGGGGGAGCAGGGCATTTTGCTCCCAGTCCTCTCTTTTCAAGGTTAGAGAAGGAACCAGCTCATTTTGCTGCAAACCACCCTCATGTAAAAGATAACCCATTTCAGCTTTTGCCTGGGCCTCTACACTCTTTCCTTCCCTGTGTTCCCCCCATTTTTATTTTTGTTTTGGGGATTTTTTTTTCTGGTTTCCCCTGGCCAGCTGCACGCCCACTGCGAGCAGGAGGTCTGGCAGCTGGCTGAGAGCAGCAGTGCTCATTGCCAGCGCTGTGATAAGATGTGCTGCAGGGCTGGGGAGGGTCCTGCCTCAGCTCCCAAAGGTTGGGCAGTTGGCTCAGCTCTTGACATCTGTTCCTTTTCCACGGTAACGACTGGGAGTGGCCTTTGGTTGTCGGGTCCCCTGTTACTGCTTGCAGTTTTGCACAGTGTTCCCACACATATAAGCTGAGGTATCTGATTATTTTAAGTGCATTCACACATGCAGTTCCTACATTGTCTTTTCTGCTGTGAACTTTTGGTCTAAGGGGATAATCTGTCTAAAATTGCTTCTCAGCTTTTTACCAGGGAGCTGAAAATACTCATTGGATCAGGGACTGAAGGATGCCGTGTTTTTCCACCATTGTGCTTTGCTTTCATTGGTAAAATGGCAAAATTATCTCGATTCTAGTATCACAGTTACTGCTGACACAACACCGGCTTTGCTCCACTGATTATATTTATTTACTCCCATGCCAATTGTTTTGGGATTCTTTTCAGTCAACAGATTTTTGACACTGAATTTCTGACTGTTTCTGGATAGTTCACTACTATCTTCATCAGCTGCTTTTTAAATTCCTGTTTCTACTCTTGAAGCTCTTTAGATGGGAGTTTTCTCCTTCCCAGCCAGGGTTCTCCCTTAGCTCAGCGATGCAGGGAACTCCTAATCCCGTGTCTCTGACATCATGGTCCATTGCCATGGCAATGTCTGAGAGCTGTGCAGCCATCGGCCTCATTTTCTGCAGAAACTATATAGGTGAAAGGATGAAATCAGGGGGAGCATCAACACTTGTATGCTGTGCACCCATATAAATGTATGCAAAAGAAAAATAACTGAGGAAGACTGTAAAAGCCAGAAACACAGAGGTTAGTTGGGGTTTGTGTTTAAGGTGTATGTTTGAAGCAGAGGAAAATTCTTCTTGTGCGTTTCCCTGAATTCCTGGCTCTTGGTTTTGTGCTGTACCTAGGAAGGATGACTTCATTCAGCCAGCATACTGCCAGTGCCTTCTTTTCATGGATATTAAGCTGGTGGTTGACTTGGTTTGAGGTTGTCGCTGTTCGTGACATTTCCATGCTTTTCCAAATTTAGATAGTTGAAAGGCAAAAGAACAAGGCTCAGAACAAGGCTCCTTGTCTTTCCCCCATAGATGTTCTGTGACCTTAGTTTTCTAGCAAACAGGAGAAATCCCTACTTTCTAGAATGTTTCATTCAAATTATATTGCACTTTACCTTTCTTTAAGCAGCACTCAGGTTCCCACTGAATTGAAAATATTCACTAATGCATCCTGATTTTTAAGACAATTTCTTTTGTCCTGCAGTTAATTGTCCACCTCTGAAAATCACTACCTGTCATCTAAGGAAAAATGTTTGCACTGAAACCTGCGCTGTTAAAACAGAATTTCCCTTATTAAGTTGCACTGACTTAATTGTCTGTGCTTAAATGAAACGTGTTGCAATTAGCCACATCTCATCCATAGTTAATTTATAGAAGGAAAGTCTTTAGTCATATGTCATTTGGACACATTTTGATAGTGCAGCTGATTATGTATTAGTTTTTCTGATTCATAATACAAAGTAATGTGAAATCTTTAAAAAAATTTTACTTTATTGTCACACTTGTGAAGAAGTCTTTGCCTGTGGGAAACTATCGAATACACACCCTGCACTTGAAACTCTCTAATCATGACCAGTGTGATCCTATTTGACACTGATATTTGGGCTGAATCTGCTGAAAATGAAGGGTTGGGATACATGACCTCATGTAAGCCAGTTGCATAAAACATGGCTGGACCTGGCAAAAATAATTTCCCCTTAAACAAGAAGCCAACCTGCAAAATATGCTTTCATTTGGTAGGGCAGCCTCCTCTGCTGCATGAAATAAATGCACAACTTCCTTGATGACAGCGTTTTGTTGAAGCCGGTGAATTACTCTCTGCCTTGCCAATTTATGACAGTGTTTCCCTCTAGGCATCCCTTTTGGCTTATCTGTTTCTGCCAAGATATGTGAATTGAATCATCTGGTAGTACTTCTGCTGCACATCTCACCCCTATAACTGGCCGATGGTCAAGCTGACTCAGCTGCTGCTCTACGTTATAACCCTAAGCTTGTTACATTTACTTAATTAATTCATTCCTGCTTTCAGACTTTGGAAGCTGATAAGGGAAGGTTGCCCTTAGCTCAGTTCCTATTTCTTAACTTAAACATTTGATTAAATGTAATAATAAAATTACATTAGTCCTTTGAACTCATATCTACCCATGATTCAAAGGATTAAAGAAGTTAATCCAATCTTCTAAGGAGGTTTTTGAAGTTTTGAGAGTATCATTTATCTCAGGGACACACATTGTTGTGTTAGCCCCCTTTCTTTGTCATTTTCTGGAGGTCACCTCTGGCTTTGCAAGGCTTGAGGGAGCTGCTGCAGTCCCCTCATCTGCCAGCTGCCTGTCCCCGACCCTCGAGCTCAGCTTGCCCATGGGTTTGCACACTGGTGGGACTCCTGCCATTCTTCTTGATGAGTCCTCCAACAAAGCCCCTGCAAAAGAGATGTGCTGTGGAAGACAAATACATCATATGCTTCTTCCTCATGTCCTCTTTCACTGCAGAGACAGCCGTCAATAAGCCCTGCATCTCCATCCAGTTCACAGATGCCATGGAGGTTGTATTTTATTGGCTAAGCACAAAAGGCTGAATATCCCTAAATTCCTCAGATGCCTGAAGAATTACTGCTGACAATTGATAAAAGAGGGACTTTTCCCTCCTCCCACCAAAAGTAACTTCAAAACCTGCACCTGGTCTAAGCTTTTCTACTTGAACTAATTGCTATTTGCAATGGCACATGGAAAAAGGCTCCTTTGCTTAATAGTGATAGTTCAGATTATGAAGACATTTCATAATATTGCTTGTTCATTTTGGAGACTACCTACATGCTACAATGATTTTCCTTTGTCGGAACTGTGGTTTGCAAAAATCTTCCCCCTCCAAAAACAAAAAAAAAGAAAAAAGAGAACAAATAGCAAGTGACACTGAGAAAGCAAGGGAATTTTCATATTTAAAGCTTCCTGAGAGAAGGATCAGAGAACATCATATTTTGTTCATCTTCGTGAATAATTCATATATACTTACACAAAAAATCTGAAGGAGTTTCTAGTCTATGTGGGCACTGTGTAAAAGTGGAAGCTTTATTTATTTTTAAGTAGACTTGTCAAATTGAATTTCCTTTTGATAAACAAGGGATGTGATGTTACAATTTTAGCAATGTTGTGATTGCTGTTATACCCACAAGGCTTCAATGCAATCAGCTACTCAGAACCTTGGTGTAACAGAAGTTGTGAATCTGGAAAATTCTGCAGAAGAGGGAAATACTATTTCCAAATATGTTAGTATGGTAGCTTATTATGCTTATGAATGTTTATGAAAGCACTCAATTTTACCATGAAGATGCCAGGTAACAATTAGTTAATCTTTATAATACCCCAAAAAGTGCAATTTGTGTCTGTTGTAACATAGAACCTTACCATGCTTGCCTTACCCTAAGATCCACTTCACTTGTTTTAGAGGAGCAGATTTCTCTCCTTGTTCATCAACAGCCTGGAGATGCTGTTGGATCTTAGATCCAAGTCCCTCCAAACTGTGACTGACCCTGCACCTCTCATCTCCTGGAGAGAGGCTCTAATCTGCCTTTGAGCTGGAACTGTCACAATGTCTTTTGTGGATACATGCCAGTGTGGGACATAAAAATTTCACTTTGTGTAGAGAAATTCAGGTTTTAATGGATTGGGGGCAATCTCTCCTCCTGTCTCTTGTGGCTTTGGTGTTCTTTCAGGCATTGACTTGAGTGTTCAAATCCCTCTTCTCCCCATCCATTGGAACTATTAACACCATGAGGATATATGGAGCCTCCTCCTGTGCCCAACCAGTGTTGAAATAGTTAAGTAAAATAAGACAGGGCCAAGAAAAGGTGTTGGCAGAGCCTCACAGCGGATGATTGCTTGATGGGAGTATTCACCCAGGAAAGTGGGTAGCATGCACACAAATATCCCCAGGCAGATGCTGGAACTGGACCTCTTTCCTAGATGAACAGAGATTAAATATCTGCCAGGCTTATGGCTAAAAGACAAGCAGATTTTTCACCTATTTTTGAAGGACATAAAACCCATTTTGTTTTTTGAAATTAAAGAATTATGACTCTGACTCCAGTGGAAAACTGAAGGTTATGAATCACTAGCAATGATGAGCACTTCTCTGCAATTTGTTTAGAAGTTGGGCAAACAAAAGCAGAGGGGCTTGCTTGGAGGTGTTCATTCATCACAGGCAAGAGAGGCAAGAACCATATCACTGTAGTTTCTATAAATCCCACTATAGGTGTTTAACTACAGGGACACTGTTGGAGACAGTGATTATGATTTCTTCAGTGCAAAACTCTTTACTTTTTCTGTGTATAGGTGTCTATGCACCCCAGGCAGACAACACCAATTTGTCAGAAGCAACCACACTGACATTGCTCAGACAAATTGCCAGTGACCGAGAGGTGAGAACTTGCTTTGTTTCAGCTGTGTTGCTGAGCCATCTGGGATTACAGCAAGGACATGTCTCCTTCTCAGAGAGGTGGCAGTGGTGGTCACCAAGGAACTACAGACATTGTTATCCCCAAGGAATCTCTCAAGAAGGATTCCTAGGTGGTTTGTGTGGCTTAGGATAAAGTTCATACTGAGGTACCTTAGGTGCAGTTGACTGTGCAAGGTAGGTTTAAGACAGCATGAACAAGCATCCTGGTTGCAGGAAGGACATGCATTTGGTGCTTTACTCTTCTTTGTGCCCTGGATAGGGAACCTATGCATTTATTTCCCTGCCTATGCACTGTGAGTTTTTCTAGTGGCACCATACCCTGCTGAGTAATACAGTCTGCCCCTGGCTCACCCCAGAGAGGCACTGGGATGAAGAAACACAACAAACCATGCATAACCCTTTTTTTTCTGGATTATGTAATCTATAAAGCCTCTTTCAATTCAAATTTCTCAGAAAAGACATGCACACAAACAAATCCTGCTCTTCATCCAGAGGGCATGCCTCTCCCATATGGAACACTGGACACCCATCTCGTGTCATCCCACCAGACTGCCTTCTCTTTACTGAGATCTCCATCTCTTATCTACCTCAAATAAATTTATGCTGATCAACTCTTTAAGGCCTTTTTATACTGAGATAAGAAGGGAGAAAAGGGCAGAAAGTTTATCCCTCCAACTCTGCCCTGGATTCCCTCACAGACAGGATGTCTGTCCCATTTCCACATTGGAACAATTTGAGTTTAAAAGGCTGAAGTATCCCTTTTTGCAGGGCTAGTGTCAAGGCTGACATTACATACAGTACAGGGATTATCTTGATGTTTCCTATCAGTTAATATGCCTTTTTGATGTAAAACAGATTAGTCTGATTTCATTTCCCACCTTCATTACAAAGGCTGTCCAACTAGCACAAGAGCACTCCTGCATGGCGTCTGAAATCCTTGCTGTAGTAATTACATACAGCAGTGACTGGATTGAATTTGCTATTCCTATGATTCACCTGTAACAATGATCTTTGCCAGCACTTTCTTTTTTAGTAGCTAGATCATTTGAAGCATTACCTAGGTCATTTGACCTACAGAGAAACAATACTTGTCATCACTAAATTACTATCAAAAGAAGACAACTGTTAATAAAAAAATTATAGATATATCTTTGTGGATTAGGGCTTAGTATAAAAAAAAGTTCACAGAATTCCTTGTTTGTTCCATCCTCAGTCATGCAAGGCACTAAGCAAAGCCATATCTTGAGGAAATTGCTCTGCACAAGCAAAGAGGAAAGCTGATTTAGAAAGCCTTGGTACACAGCTCAGTCCAGTGTCATTGACTGAAAGGGAATGGAATAAATTTAGTGGGGCTAAAGAAGAAGCAGAAGAGTTCTGGCAAGCTCACAGTTCACAGAGAGATGAGGAATTACCATGTTTTAGAGGTAGGTTTTTTCTAATAGGCTTTTTATATCCCATTTGAGTATTCCTCCTTGGGTGCTGTTCCTGTTCAATGCCCAACAGATCAAAAGAAAATGTTATTACTGACTTCACTGGGCCTTTAATAAGGTGTAAAAACATTGGATATCTTTGATGGCTTCCTTCCCTGCCTACAAACTATAGTTATTAATGTCAGCTCCTTTTACTCTCTTTAGAGCTGGTGGTTTGTAAATATAAATGTGATTATTGAAATAAGTTTGTATATAACAGTGAGCCCAGAGGCACAAAGACTGACAAAGACAAAAAAAAGAAAAAAAAAGGAGTCACCATGGGCCTTACTACAAAGCTGTTTTCTGAGTGATTTATGCATCCTGTGACAGCTGTAGAAAGCTAATGTCAGAAACTCTGGTTTGATAAAGCATTTGTATGAACAATAGTTCTTACAGTGTTTGTAGAAGATTGTCATGGCTTCAAAATGCAGTGGCAGCCCAAGAAGTGGTTTAATATGAGAATCCCTCTGTTTATGACACCAATGGCTGTGCATGAGGAACAAGGCCAAAAAAATGTTCAAAATAGCCATTTGAGTATCAGCAGGTTAGAAATAAGAAGAAATTAGAGATAAGGAGGCATTAAACACAGGGCAAAGAGAAAAAAGCAGGCAAATTCAGAGGAGGCATCCAGCAAAAGAAACTTTATTTTAGCAGGATGTCACTTTTTGGTCGAGGCATTATCTGACATGAGTACAACCACTATGCATGCACCATGGTTGCAGGCATATAACTTTCCACACGCTATCAAGATAATTCCTTACATGTTTCTTTTTTAATCTATTTCACTGAAAAAGTATTGTTTTCTGTTTTTAAAAAAAAAGGTGTGAGTGAGGACAACAGTTGTATGTTGGAAGTTTAGTCTTGTGTCACTCAGCAGCTACACGCATCCTTCCGTGGGTCTTGGCTGTGTCAGACTGAAATCAGTAACAGGAGTACACAGCACATACTGTGTGGGCAGACACCCAAAGGCCTTGGTCTCTATAGCATCCACAGATGTGCTGGTCTTGTCTCTCCTTCCAGCTCAGCAGCATTGCAAAATTACGTGTTTCTGTCTGGTCAGTTCCCTTTGAGATACCAGTTTGGAATTCCTTTTAGATATCTCATTTAACATTAAGCTTCATGTAAAGACAAAAGATATTGCTTCTTGAAGGAAACAGTTTTTCCCCAGGGGATTATATGACTGCTGTTATTACCTTTCCTCCTACACCTCTTTCCCAACATCATATTTCTTGTAATGTTTTAAGGGGCCTGAAACACTAGTTTCCACTTTGACGTATTTGGGGGGAAAAAAATGGTGCTATAAATCTTTGTTCATGCATAATGAAATCATGAGATCTAGATAGGCACTCATATGAAATGTCAGATAAGATCAAGGAGGTCTAAGGCATCTGATTTTGGAACATTTTTCTTCTTTTTTTAATGAGGCTAAAACCAACAGGAGTTAAAATTTGACTGTGAGGAGTTACTGTAAGGCATCAACTGGTAGTAAAAAAAGTCTTCTCTCTCTGCGTTGTACATAGTTTCCACTCGGTTTTTATGACTGAACTAGCAGCACAGCTGAGTTTTGAAGTGAAAAATCTTGGAAAACTGTACATATCCGCTCTCACAGATTCTTTTTAAAAGATATTGTGTCAACATCACAATCTTCTATAGCATCTTTATGAAAGAATTGTCAATGGGGTTTGGAAAAAATTACCTGGCAAAATACTGCTGTAAAACAACATCATTGCACTCTCTAAGAAAAAGAAACCTGTATGTTCCACTAGAAAGTTCATATTCTCTCCTGTACATGTTAGCAGGATCCTTTTTATTTTCACTGTCAGAATGGTGCTTGCAGAGCACCAGACCTTACCTCAGACCTACTCAAAGTCCTGCAGTCAGTGTCAGTGTTACCTGGACACAAAAATGCATATTTCAACATTTCAGCAGGGAAATTCTTACGTCAGGGAAGCGTTGCAAACCTGTTGATGTATGGCTGATGAGGGGTGGAATGGTCTTTGCTAGCAGAATGGGGCTGTGCTCTGAAAAGGAAACGTCATTCTGATAAGCAGTTGGATTTTCAGTGTTCTTCTAACAGATTTTATGGGAATTGAACATCACACCCTTTTTGGTAGAAAGATAAATGGGCCAACAGCTCTTGGCTACTTTCACAGCTACAGTTCATATGGGAGTGAGAGTACTTGAGGCAGACATTTACAAATTACATTTGTAAAAGTTATTACATGAGGGAAAGTTTTTTTTCTGCTTAGTCCTAGACAGGTCTGTGTTGCTTCCTTCCTCTCAACAAGGAGCTTACTTCAAAAACAGGTAACATGTATGTGTCCATTTGGTTTCAGCAGTCACTGATCTTTTTATGTAAATTAGTAATACTTTGAGTCAGATCGTATAGTTACAGAGTTGGGGGTTTTTACTCAAAAATGGTTATTTCTGAAAAAACTTGGTAACCAATAATAAGGCATTTCTCTTTTTCAAACCATAGGAACTGACAACTGCCATAAATCAGAGGCATCAGCTTTTATCTGCAATCGCCTCTATTCTGAAAAGCTGTGATACTTTATTCCAAATGTAGGCTTGTCACCATAGAGATAAGATGAATTCAAGGATTTAAGACTTGCCAGAAAATATCATGTACCGTACTTAAGATAAAGCTTTGCTTGCTTAAATCAGCAGTGGAAGCTGAAACTGTAAACCAGCATCTAACAAAGACTGGCCAAAGCAAAGAAAGGATTCACATTCTTTAAATAAAAGCTATCTGTTTTTAACTAAGAAGAGTGTAAGTACTGAAGCTATGTTTGTCCTCAGACCACTTTAACAGCTATAGTTACTGTGTATTTTAGTGACTGAGACACATAAGTATTTGACTTTCTGGGCATTTTATTCTCACTTTTTCTCCACCTTCAAAAATAAATGTTCATCTTTGGTTTATTTTAATTTATCCCTTAACATTTTAAAATCTATCTGGCCTTTATTTTAGGGCAAAGAAAATCTAATCAGTTCTTTTTGGTGATATATAAGGTGGTGTTTGAGGTGTTTTTTGGGTGTAACAGTCCCTGTGTTCCTAGAAATTATTTTACTGCACCCAGATTTGAGCTGAGTATCCCCAAACACAGATATACTTCTCTCTCCTATTACCCATGAAAGAACAGACAGAATTTTCAGATGTGCCTTGGGAACTGAGGCACTTCTGTAACTCTGACTCATGTTATTGAAGCCTATTCATGGCTAAGACATTTTTGAAAATGATCGTTCTTTTGAAAACTATGCTTCCAAGGAGTTTCAATGCTCTGGAAAATGTTATGCCATATTGTCACAAGGCACACTGACACTCAAAGTTGAGGAGAAGCTTTAATGTAAAGTTCTCAAGGAGGCTCTGGGAGAGATGGAGACAGCAGCATCTGTCCACCACAAGAAACATCTGGTACCCCCCAAAAAGCCACTGTGTTCAGTGTCTCCCCATCTTCCTCGAGGTGGTGGGGATTGCTGCAGGGTGAGAGAAGATGAGCTACCCTTGCAGGCAGTGCCTGTGGCCAGACCAATTGCTGCTGGGGGATTTAGTCTCTCAGTTGCACACAGAACACAGCTAAGGCATCCTAGGAACAGTCTCCGTGGTCCTGGGCTTTCAACACCGTATTTGGCCAGATTGGTGGGGAATGCCCATCATCCCCAGCACCAGCTGCTTGGCCAGGGGTATGAACAAGGGCTGCAAAGTGAGTGGGCACATCAAGGGCCTTCTGGGCTCATAGGGCTTGCTCGGTGGGTATTACTATTACAAGTAAATAGTATCAAAATTAATAAGAACAACATCAACAACAAAATAGGTATTTGTATTTTTAGTAGTTTTCCATGCAGTGCCATGGATACTATAATACACAACAGCAAGTATGATGAAGTCCCCACATCAAAACTAGGGGCTCCCTTTTTAATCACAGTAAAGCCATTTCAACAACCTTTGGCAAGCTCAGCAGCAACACAAATATTCCAAGTGGTGCAATATGTGTTTAGGAGAGGGGAGAAAGGGCTTAAAATTCATTTAAATTGAAAAACAGCAGTCATGCATTTCTCTAAATGATTGTTTTCAGTACCATAAGCCACATCCTTTCAAATTTCCTCTGCTTGGCCACATCATTGGAATGAAGTGTCATAGTTGGTTAAGTCACTTTGACATCATCCTGATGATGTGTCAAGCACAGGAAATTTGAAAGGACAGGGCTCAGTAAGGTCTTACTCTAACTTGCCTTCTTTTGACAATTCCTCTCTCCAGCCCCACACCCTCCCTGCTCCTTTTTTCAGCTTCAGTGTTTCTGAGCTTGATTAACTCTTAAAACTCCTATGATGAGGCTGATACTGTCAAAAGTGTGGAAACAGAACCTTCCTTTCAAAACCCGCATTTTCAAAGTGTCCAAATATTTATGATGATGTGTCATAAGTAAAATCAGTTATATTGCAATTGCCAGAATAAAAAGGAAAGTGAACCTCAGCTGTGAAGCTGCATGCAGCTGCAGCTTTAGCGTGTAGGACTGGAAGAGCTCCTGCAGGTTATGAGCCTTCAGCCTAGATGCATCAGACAACTGGTGGAAATAGAGTCCATTGCATAAACTGATTCATAACGAGCTAGTGAGTTTTTTTGCTTCAAATACTGATAGTGGGAAATTGTTCCAAAAATGTACAGCTCTGGGTAGGAAGCAGAGCACACAGCTCTTGTGCCAGAGCTGTCTGCCAGCTTAAGTAGCTCTTTTTCTCTGATCACCTTTCTACACCCACAATGTACTTAGAGGAAACAATCCCACCTCTTCTCAAGCTTCACCCTGATGACCTAAATGAGCCTCATTATATTCGCTTAGGAAGAAGTCTGTCCATTCTTGTGAGAAGTCCCTCATTGCATTATTTTCAGTTTCTGTGCTTCTTTCTTCATAACAGATAAGTGAGAAAGAAAACAGTATTTCTTTTGTGGACTTCTCATAGATTCTCATGCACTACTACTGTTTTACTTTTGCTGTTGGAAGCACCTCCTCTGTATACTCACCCCAATAGCTTATGGCTTTGTCCATGAATGCATCCTGTAGATGACCTAGACACATTCATTCATATACAGATATTTTCCAGTAGAAATTCATGGTTCAGAGGCAGATGGCCTTTATCCAGCTTGTATCCAAGTGCTTAATACAAGTTAGCTATTTCTGAAGGTTCAAACTTGCCAGACAGATGGAGGCAGACCTGTGCCTTTCCTCCCTCCGTGCAAGGGCGTTGCTCTCGGTTCTCTTACACATGATCTCACTTCTACTGCACCAGTCCCAGAGGTTATCCATTTCCCTCTTTCCAGTTCTTTTAATGCATTCCAGTTTTATGTCATCGGTAAATATCTCTCATTTGCTACTTTTTTCCATGCCAAGGTCACTAATGAAACTATTAAGTAAATAGGTCCTAAGGTCAATCCATCAAACAATAGATTTCCTCCCACCTGATAATTTCCTTTTCAACAGAACCTGTCGTGAAGTGCCCTTTAGGCAGTTCCCCGTTGACCTTATAGTTATTATACTAATTCTCAGCTTCTGCACATAATGTAACCTTTTTCCCTTTGGCTTCATATCAAATGTTTACCTGAAATTCAGATAAAATGCTGCATTTCCTTTTTCTGTGAAAGCATTTTTATCATCAAAGAAATACACTTGCTTATTCTTGCATGATTCAGTTTAGTTAAAGCCATACTCAATTTTATATTGCTTTTTTTTTCTCTCAAGTTACCCTTTCTTTCAAAACTCATGCCTATATTTTGGATACTATTAAAGTCAGGTTAGTCCCTCGTTGTCAATGGGCTATTTCCATCTTTCCACAAGCTTTACAGTAGCTATGCTCATCTGTAATGCACCATGCCAATTCAATGCAACCAGTACAAAAATCAATACCCAATTCTCAGTTTCTTGTGGCAGCTCTTCCACTGTTTTAGAAGGGAGGTGATCTGGTTCAGAGTTTTCTGCTTCAGCTTCAGCTGTGTGTATTTTCAATTTGAGACTCTCACTTTCATTACCCACCCTACTCTATTTTACTGTTTTTATTAAAAACAAGACAGAGTTTTGAAATTTTACCTGAATTACCATTGGTTTCCATACCATCTTCACTCCAGTGGGCTTTACTTTTTCTTCAGTGTTATATATATGGTTAAACAGCTTTTTCCTTATTGTCTCAATTTTTCTCCCAAGATGTAATTCAGTTAGAATTTCAGTGGTTCTCACTTTACCTATGTATTTCCTGACACCTACTGTGGCTTGTTTTGCTGATCATTCAATTTTTTCCCTCCTAAGAAGACTTTTTTGAAAATATTAATATATTCTTTGAGGTAGTTATTTACCACTTTCTGTCCTTAGTGCTTCCCCACAAGTTAACAAAGATTTTTCCTGTGCTCCTGATACAGCTTCCAGATAGGTTTCACCCCTTTGATTTTGAGTAATTCTATGTTTCCTCTGCACTCAGGTCCTTAATTTCTTTTGGATAGCTCACTAATTAGATACCTTCATTTTTTAGTCTTTATCCATTTGAAATCTAAAACCTTAATTACAAAATTGCCTTTTTTTATAGTTAAATTGTATTTAAACTGAATCAACCTGTGATCCACTTGAAACAAGTTTTAATTTCTTATCACCTATAAAAACAAAGTGTAATTAAGGGTGCCCTCTTGGTCAATGAACTTTATCTTAGTTGATAAAGAAAATTGTCTGCTATCATAGTCAGGAAAATCTGGACCTTATCCTTAACATTAATATTTATTTTTCATTCTATATTTTAGCATAGCATAGTAGACTGCACATGTACTCCAAATAGTTTTATCCATGCTATGTGATTGCTTTCTCCTTTATGGTCTCTTACAGTATAGCATATAATGTCACTCCATCTTGGATTTGTCTAAAAATATATGTTTTCATCACAAACACCACAATATCCCTGTTCTCTCATCTCATATTTTTGTTGAAATGTGATTTAAGATCCTCATGTACACATTCTCTTTTCCTTAGATGACCAAGTGAAAGATATCGCCTATACTACTTTTGACATATGAGATCACAAATGGGCCAAAATATCCCTTTATTTTTATATTATTACAGGTTAACATCACTAGTTATTTGTAATTTTCACCAGTGTGAGATGTTAGTCAGGGCCAGTATTTTCAAACCTGATTAGAGATATTAGTTTTTCCTAAAGCATACTAAGACTCTGGTTATAAGAAATACTGCAAGTGTAGCTTCATTCTCTTTCTCTAATTATTACTAATTACATTATTAAATAATTTTGATAAGTAGGCTATATCCCGCTCCTATATTAAATGTGCCCTCTGCCTGAACCTTTCAAACCTGGCACAGAAATTTCTAGTAAAGTTTACAATACAAATGGTTTATGGAATTAAAGTGGCACTAGGAATGTTTTGGCTAACTGTGCCAGTTCAAACCCACATAAGTCATACAATGAATTGTTATGGTTTGAAAAAAGCTGTTTGCATTTTATTTTTTTTAAGCATTAATTAAATGATATATAAAGCTACTAACATCTTAGGTCAATGAGAGTGCCAAAATGGACATTATAAAAATGTTCACTTTGGTATTAATTCTGTGTTTATGGGGCGTCTCATGTCTCTAAAATCTCCCTAGACCACTATTAATCATAACATATCAAGTACATTCATCACATATTTTTCCTGTCATAGACCAAAGAATGTCTTATTAATTAAAGGGGTGAAAAATTGGAAAGGTTCCTTTTCTCCCCTATTGTTTTGTAGAAGAGGAAATGATAAAGTTCAAACAGTAAATCTGCTCCTTTCCAGAAAAATGTTCTTATTGGGAAAGCAGACTTCTGTCACATTAAAAGCAAAACTGTTTTGCAAAGTTTGGCCCAAATCTGGCTTGGGCTGCTTGCTCATCTAATTCTTATGAACTCAATTCGCTGCAAAAGCAGGATTTGGCCTTTTAGCACTTGTGCTGCAAAATCCATGACTATTATTAAAGGCATTTTAATTAAACCCAGCATTAAAACTGCATTTTTCTTTCAAACCATCTATAACTAATAATTAGCAGCAAGGGGTTTTTCAAACCTCAAAAGAAATTGTTTGGGTGATATGCTATATGTGGTTTGTAGATTTAAAATCCATGGGGTTTTGTTTTCTGGGAAAGAGAAGACAAATCTCCATTTTAAAGTTAAAGGGGTTGAGTTTTCTGTTCATTCCCTACTGGACAGTTGTCCACATCTCAAAAGCTGAATGCAGCCTTAATTCATCACAGCTGTTTTCTTTACAATAGAATTGAATTTTATATAGCTCCATTCATATTTGAGGTGTCCCAAAGCATTTAGCAATAAGGAGTCATTGCCAGCTTTCGTGGCCACTGCAGCACATCAGAGTTTCGCTTGAGGAAGGCCCCTGGGGTTTGTGTCCTTGGCTCCTGGTGATGCTCTGAGCACGGGGACCACCAGAGTAGATGTTTTGCACTCAGCAGCCCCTTTCTCAGCCACGGCAGGCAATACTGACAGGACCCTGGGGCTAAGTCCATACCAATTCAGAAAGCACAGCAAAATCCCCTTTCCTTTAATATCTCTCAGCAATGACATCCTTGGCCAGTTCTATAAGCATCTCCCTGCTGAGTTTCTGTATTTTGTATTCTTTTTGTCCAAAATCTGAGCCAACAAGATTCTGCCTTGGATCTGCTGCAAAGGCTGTCTTGCATTAGTCTGGTTGCATCACAGCTTTACCACATAGCAGGCTGAGCAGGGCAGGGCAGGTAGGATCCTTCCACCCTGAGCAATGGTGTTGTCATACCAGAGAGAAATTCTGGGTTAGTCACTGCATGCTTATCAGTCAGTCCATGAGTATGTGCTAAGCACCTCTGAGTCCCTAAGATGAGGCATCCCTCTTAATCCTTGTCAATAGATAACAACTTGAAAGTTGCTATTCTCACAAATTTCATTTTAATCACAGCCTTAAAACGGCAACAGCATCAACATGTATGTAAGTCTTAAGGTTTGAAGACATAACAACTCAGACCAACAGGTATAAAAAGAGATGTTTCTTAGGTGCATGTTTAATTCTAATTAGGAGTTCAGTGTAACACAGTAGTTCTGTGGTCACAGAAAGGAGTATTTCACAACAAAAATACCTGAGAACACAGGTAATAACCTGCTTCTGAGCTCACCATCAGGCCCTTGCTATTTCAAACAGCCACACTGTAAATCAGCTGTACAAGTGGGGGAGAGAGGTTGGTGCGAATACCTTTAGAAATAATAAACCCGTGTGTGTGTCACCTACATTCACACAACTTAGTAAAACAGAGGATTGCCCAAAACCAGCTCTGGTTGCCTTCAGCTGGATAACTTACTCAAATCATAATGATAAAATTGAGTTACTCGAAAGACTTTTTCCCATGAAAATATCATTAATGAGTTTTGCCTTTGAAATGAGGAGTTTTTCTAGAGAGCCAGAGTGGGGTAGGGCAAAGTCTTTCAAGAAAAATATATAAAGTACAGATTGACAAATTACATCAGAGGTTTGAAGGTAACAAACAAGTTGTACCAAGCTGGGCTCTGGAGTAAACCCAGTGAAAATAATTTTTTTCCTGCTGTGATTCTGTGAAATCTGTGAAGTTACACTAGGGCTTTGAAATATCAGTTTTCGTCCATAGGAACAGACTCATCTTCATTAGAGACCACAGATGGATTCAAGCTATCATGAAAAAGGTAATTTTCAGGAATGGATATCCAAAGGGAATTTTCTACAAAAGAGTTGAAGAGAAGTTTGCATTACCATTACATGTGTAAAATAAATCAACAAGATAAGGAGCATGATTAAGGGTAAGTGGGGATCTTACGGTGCCAAACAAATTTTGGAGACTGAAGTCAAATGTGAGCATGAGATCATGAGAAGGAGGGAAGAAGAAAAGGAAGGTACAATGAACAGACACCCAGAAGTTTCATAGTTGGAAGAATCATGATCTTCTTACTTGACTTTCAACACAACACACTGCAAGAATGTAGCAAGGAAAAGCAGAAGTGAGAATGAATTGGGATAAAGAGAAGAATAAAGCACCAAGCTGCTTTGAGTAAACAGGATAAGAAGAAAGCAAGGTCTCAGCAAAGGCACATGCTAGAGCACCTTCCAAATATACATATTGCTCAAGGCTGATGCTGTTTTCCAAAAACCTTTTTCCCATTTCCCGTGTTAAGCTGAAGGGTACAGAATGCACCATTAATCTTAAAAGAAGCCACTTTTGCTTCCAGTAACAGAGTTGTCCAAGCTTGGCTCAAAGACTGAGAATTCTTTTTACTCCTCCTGTTGTAGGTAGGCTTTAGTGGGTGATGACATTCATCTGTTGTAGCAAAGGATAAGCAAGATAGTCCATTCTTATTTTTCTCACAGGAAGAAATCCAGATGTGCATTCTTAGTATTATCTTTATCCTTATTCCGAAAAATTCCCATTCACCTCAAAAGCTTACATAGCTAAGACAGGGTCTTAGCAATAGCAATTAAATTCTTCAACAAGCAAATGAACAGGGAGATAGATGTGAGCTGTAACTTATTGCAAGGCTCTGTTCTTCAGTTTCCTGCTTACTTTTTTCACTGACTGGTTCTTTACAAAAACTCACGTTTTTGGTCTCTTTGGGTGGGGTTTGTTGCATTAACTAAAATATGGTCACCCCAGTCTAAGCTCATCCTTTAAAATCTCTCTATAGCAAGATTTAGCCATCTGCAGAGAGTGAGTCACCCCATTCCACTGAAGAGAGCTGGGATATAATGCCCTCTGGGGGTGCTTATTTTTCTCCACTGCTTATAAGGGAAACTGAGATAATTCTTAGATATACGAAACTGGACAAGATTAATCCCAAACTTTGTAAGCAGATATATTAATACAATCAAGTGAAAAGTACTTTTTTTTTTTTTTTTGGCAGCTGTGTTATACATGCATTTCTGTCTTTTCCTGCCACTTTCTCATCTTCTCATCTCTGTGATGCTTAAGCTGTAGATCCAAACAACTTCTGTGGGAGAAAGGAAAAAATGCTGATTGTCTCCTAAAAAATAATGAAGTGCAACCATACAAAAATCTCTATCATAGCCAAGCACCTGGTTTGTTAAGTATCCATTAAAAAGTGAGAATTCACTACAACTTCTCTGTTATATGTGGGGAAAATGACCATCTTTTCATGTTGTTTGGGGCGTTATTTATGTTCATGAAGTTTTCTAGTCCCCTCAGAGTTGCTCACGGGTTTTAAGGTATTCGAGGACCTTGTGATAATAACCTCCACAGGCCACTGAATGTGGAAATAGCCAGTCCTACAGCTTCACAGCCTTTCAAGCTAAGATCATAACCTTTTAATTAAGATTAATCTTAAACTCCCGGAGAAAATGGCAAAGGGAAAAGCAGCAGAAGTCCCCCTGCTTGCATTTGTCTCTGCCCATGCACTCCGGCCCTTCAATCCCTTGACATCCCGGCCTCTACATAAATAAACCTGTCCTTAAAATTAAGTCCCACTGAAACCAACTAGCAGGGACATCCCCAAGCTCATCTGCTAATAAGTGCTCTCATGGGCACCTCAGGGGATGACCTGGGCTTCTGGTCTGAGGCAGCACCAATGCTCTTACTCTCTACTGTGTATGAATTTTGTTGATTCAGATCTTAAGGATGTGTATCATGATTTACCTACAGCCAGTAAGAGACATCCTCCTTTCTCAGTGTGTAATTAAAGTAATTCTTCTAACATAAAGCTAAGGTTCTGGATTAAACCCAAATGGGAGCTAGCATCATGTGATGTAACTTAATTATCTTACTGCCAGCTGTGCTTTGCTAAGCATCTGGCCTTCGGTCTTTCAGGTTGAAGCTCCAAGTTAATTACAAATACCATCAGGATTGAAATGTAGCCTAATTACACTTACTTCCTAAACATTATTTAATTGGTTTGGAAACTCTAATCTACACATCATAAAGTTTATTGCTCATGTTAATTGGCTAAATCTGTCATTCAAAAGATGGAGGGAACTGGCTAATTTAACGAGACAATAGAATTTAAAAATCCAATGGCCAGATAATCATGTTGTTGAAGTCATAAACTTCTGCTCTATCCTTTTTCTTTTAAAAATATTTTTACAATTAAGGCTGATTACTGTAAGGCTGATTACTTTCAGTGCTACAGAGAAAGATTTCCTCTCTCTCTCCTCTTCCACTGAAGTGTGGCAGAGGCAACATGAAATGCATTTGTGGATTCAGAAATGTTTATGGTAGGCACAGCCTTCAGATTAGCATGACACATGGAATTTGTGAGCTGTTAGATTCGATTTCAAAGCATTAGGCTAGGATTTCACATTTTGTTTTTATAAAATGCAAATAGACTTCAGTTGCTTTGTTATTAAGATGGATTTGAAATGCTAGTCCGGGAACAGATATGGAACTCATACCCCTTACAAATGTCTTGCTTCCTGGAATGGATTTTTTTCTTTTTTCCTTAGAATTTCTCCCAGATGCTAAGTAAACTGCTACTGTGAGACAGGCCAACCAAAAAGCCATTCCCCAAAAGGAAAAAAGAGGTAAGGAATGAATGAACTCAGAGCCAGGGCACATGAGTTATTCTCCAACAATGTGCATAAAGAAAAATCCAGTACACACTGGCCACAGAACAGTCACTGGTGCATTCAGTGCTCCTCTGCACTAGAGCTTAAGGCAAAAGAGATGCCCTGTCTGGCAGCAGAGATCTTTGTCAGTACTGGTGGTCACACCATGACTTCTAGAGCTACATGCAGGTATCACATGTGGTGTACATAAAGATGTAGAATCCCAGTGTTCATGGCACAGGTAAGCCAGGGAGCTCCAAAGCACAGTGCAAAGCATTGAACACATTGATATACCTTTGACTATAAGGGAAAGACCTAATCATAAGCGTGCTTGACACCTGAAGGTCTCCCCAAGGCCATGTTAGCTCTATGTCCTGAGAGCAAGACCTCAATTGTCAGTTTTCAAGTCAGGTTCTAACTGGAATCTCTAAGACAAAAAATCTCACAGAATCACAGAATATGCTGAGTTGGAAGGGGCCCACAAAGATCATTGAGTCCAACCCTTAGGCTTGCACAAGGCCATCCCCAAGAGTCACACCCCATGTCTGAGAGTATTATCTAAATGCTTCTTGAACTTCCTCAGGCTTGGTGCTGTGACCACTTCCCTGGGGAGCCTGTTCCAGTGCCCAGCCACCCTCTGGGTGAAGAACCTTTAATATCCAACCTAAACCTCTCCTGACACAACTTCTAGGCCATTCCCTTGAGTTCTGTCAATGGTCACCGCAGAGAAGAGATCAGTGTCTGCCCTTCCTCTTCACCTTACAAGGAAATTGTAACTGCAGTGAGGTCTCCCCTCACTCTCCTCTTCTCCAGGCTGAGCAGACCAAGTGCCCTCAGCTGCTCCTCATACAACTTCCCCTCAAGGCCCTTCACCCTCTTCATTGCCCTCCTTTGGACACTCTCTAATAGCTGAATGTCTTTCTTACATTATTGTGCCCCAAAACTGCACACAATACCCAAGGTGAGGCCACCCCATTGTAGAGCAGAGCGGGACAATCCCCTCCCTCACCCAGCTGGCGATGCTTTGCCTGATGCCCCCAGGACAGGGTTGGTCCTCCTGGCTGCCAGGGCACTGCTGCCTCATATTCAACCTGCCATTGACCAGGACCCCCTGGCCCCTTTCTGTGGCACTGCTTTCCAGCATCTCATTCCCGAGTTTGTACAAACATCTGGGGTTCCTCCATCCCAGGTGCACAATCCGGCCCTTTGCCTTGTTGAGTTTTCTATGGCTGGTGAATTACTCAATCCTCTAATGTGAGGAGGTCTCTCTGCAATCTCGGTCTTGATTTGATAAAAAATTGAATAACTCAGTTTTCTAACAAAACCCCCCTAACATCTGCTATAAAGAACATTTCCATGATTGTAACTTTTAGTCCTAGCTTTAGTCAAGTATTATGGCAATGCATGCACACATCTGTGGATTTCCAGGAATTTCAGACAGCTTTCAGCATCCCAGGTTTCCCATTGTAATACATGATAAACAGGAAACGTAGAACGATCAATTGAATTTCTTTATAATTGTGCCTATAAATAAGAGAACAAACAGTGTTTTTTTCAAAATCCTCTCTGCATACTTTTAGCCAGACACAGTGCTGACTAAAAGGGCTGAACCAGCCAGTTGGGCTCGCTGGTCCATGCTGACACACTTGCAGTGGGTTAGGAAGGAAGCATGACTGAACGTTTCTATGGAGATTAGAAAGAACAGGTCTTATTTCCTTGGCATAGCCTTAATTAACAAATGCTTAAAGTTAGAGAGATCTGTTGTTTCTACAAGGACATTATGTTCCAGCAGGGTTGTGTTTTCCTCCCTTTGCTCAGTCTGTGGGAGGCTGAGAGGCCAAAGGAGTCCAGAGTAAACAAGAGCTTGCTTTCTTTCACATCCACAACACCTGGCAAAAGGTAGCACACTACAAAGAAACTTGGATTTTGAGGTTTGTTCTTTGTCACAGCAGAATCAGGAGAGATTTCTCCAGAGCAAAACACATCCCTGTTAACCAAAAGTTTGATTTCTCAGAATAGAAATCAGGTTTTCAGGATATATTTCTTTGCCGCCCCCCCCCCCCGAAATTACCAAAAGCAGAAGAATAGGCTAAATGGGCTAAATGAAATGGAGTCAGATCTGTGTATTTTCAGACACTTTTGGAAAGATGCATAAATACACCCTGTAAGGGTAAGAGCAGAATCCCATAACTTGCAACATCAACCCACATTTTATTATCTGCTTTTAACTGTTAGTCTCGTCAGCGTGAATTGTGCTGGGCTGGAACAAATAACCTGAGGGAAGGGGTTTCCCTTGAAACCTTGATGCAAATTCCCTGCACCTCATGGAGTGGAGACAGAATGTCCTTAAACCTGAAAAATTCTGCTTCCCAGTTCAGCTGTGGTTCATTAAACCACTTTCTGATGCTGGGTCAGGATGGAATTGGTTATGTTGGAATGAGACCCTTTTTCAGACAAAACTTTTATTTTCTCCATTTTCCCTTTCACAGCAGATTTACATCCCCAGCCTTTAGCTTGATAAAATCATTTCTGCCCTTTTGCTTGTGCTTATAAGGACACACTTTCTCAAAACTTGAGTCCTAGCTACTTTTTATAGCTCCAAAATGCAACACAGATTCTACTCCTGAGCAGTGAAGTAATATTTTAGCAGAGTGGGGCAGAATTCCAGTCCTCAAGTGAATTAGAGAGATGTATGTGTAGATCCAAGCTGTTTGAATGATTTCTTTGAAGTGTGCTGAGACCACGCCAGTCTCTACTAGCTGTCCTGTCATTTCTCTTACACTTTATACCCAAGCTGAGGTATGAAAAATATTGATATTAAAAGTCTATAATGGTCCTCATTGTTACTTCAAAAGTCCTACCTTTCCAAAGTCTTCATGTTCAGCCAAGCTTGAAAGATATAGATGTCTTAGAGAAAAAAATTATCCTATCCTTTCCTTCCGCTTCTTGGCTGCATTTTCTGACTGCTTTTCAGAGAAATATAGTATTTCAAATATCTCACAGAAAAACTATGAATCCTCCCAGACTCCTGAGGCTGCTCTCACAGGTTGTCTGTGGATGCTACTGCTTCTTGAAAGGAGCTATGCAGTAGGACCATGCTGGCTGACCCAGCATGAGGAAATATCTTGTACCTAAATGCCTCAGCTGCATCTATAGGGAGTTATTTTGGACTTCATAGCAGACCACTAGAAAGATTGAGCAAGTAAGCTTGTTTAGCCATGTCCTTTGGCACTGAGAATGATCAAGTGACTAGAATATTTTCAGCTTCAGCCTCTCAGTCTAGCTTGTATCCTTATACTGCTTTTGCTGTCCTCTAAGGGATAGAAGTCGCTGTCCGTGAGGATCTGTACAGGCAGGATCTGGTCAGCCCCTGTCCCATTCTTAATATCCTTTAGCCGAGGCATCAGTGCTCTGATGTGATCTAACAGTTTCTGGCCCTGGAATGCCAGTAACTTCCTGGCCTCTTTTATGGGACTCTGAGGAGAAGCCCTGCTGCAGGATGATAACATTTAAGTGGGATTCCCCAGGGGCATTGCAGTCACAGGCGCCAAGTAAATAACCCACCACACTCCTACTTGTGTGATAAAGTACTTTACCTGAGAACTTTGCAGACTGCTTTAATATTTCCTCTTTCATCTCCTCCTGCCTTTTTTTAAAGCTACATGGCTTGCCATCACAGGATATCTGCAGGTGGTCAGTAGCCTATAAAGGGCAGAGAAAATGTATAAGAATAACAATTCCACTGCCAGCACAGATCTCATCAGCTGCAGAGCCAAAGCAACAAAGCTATAAAACCTTGCTCTCTTAGAAGTGTTCAGGCTGCAACTTCAAGTGATTCACATTTACCTTTCAGATTTGCACAGGACCATTTCCTTCTGGCCTTGTGTCCAACAGACATAAACACATACAAAAGAATACAGGGTTTATACTCATTCTCTGCCCTAAGATGCAGAGGATTTTACCCTGGCTCTATGCTGGAACATTTTGTTAGCTGGGAAGAGGTGGTGAAGGGAAAATAATTTGCCATGTAATAGAGGATGTGTCCAACACTGATTCATGAGCATTTTCTATTTTCTCTTTCTCATGCAGCACTTCTGCTTTTAAAATTTGTCACAGGTGCAGGACCCTACTAGCTTGTGTGCAAATGCAACTGTTGTGTGTTCTGGATGTCAAATTCAAAGAAACAAGACAGAAGACTTTGATAGACTTTATTGGTATTAATATTACAATAAGGACTAGTAGCTCCAGTATTGTGTAAACATATGCAGTATGTTGAATAAGAGAGCTCGGGGCAAGGCTTGAATGTGGCCTCAGCACTGTGGTGTATTGTAAGATGGATTATGTCTTGCAGAAAACTGTCCTTCATTGAAGATACTGCAATAGACTGCTAAGCACATGTTTCCACCAAAAACAAAGGCATCTTAGGAATTTGAATATTGTGGGAAGCCTGGCTTTGTCTGGGTATTATTTTGGGAAAGAAATATGTGTGGGTAGATGAGAGACAGTTCAGGTGGGGTAGGAAGAAAAGAGCATGTGGGAAACAGGCAGTGAAGGGGAGTTGCAGCATAGCCAACCTGAGTGAATGCCTGTCCTGGGATATGCCAAAGAGGCCAGAGAGCTGGCTGGGAAAGATCTGCTGCTGGGAGAAGAAAAGTTGCCTCCAGTTGTTTGTGTCCTACTGCGTTTACGAGAGCAGACTCTATATTGTTCTACATAAAAAGAATTGCATAAAAATGATGGTCTTTTCTATTAATATCGTTACTTAGAAAAAAACTTGAGGACCTGAATTTTGTACAGCTGGAATGGTGTGGGATTGCCTTCATTTTAATATGGCATGTTTTCTCCTTTTCCCTCTCAGTTCTTAATGATTGTTCATGTTGTCTCTACTTCTTTGGAAAGGCAATAGGTCTCAGGGTGGGCACCCCATCACCTTGAGGAATTGTCTTCTCTGTAGCACAAAAGGCAGGGTCCTATCTGAGGGCAAAATTTGGTGCTACCCTGGGGCTCAGCTCTTTTATGCTAAGAGCTGGAGTTGACAACTATAGAAGAGGCTGAGTTTCAGATCCTTAACATGCATCCATCCAAATAAATATAAGAAGTCTACCTGTCCAGCTGTGTTTCTGATGGATTCCATTGACTCAGATGAGTGATGTTCAGGGGGGTGATACCAAAGCAAAGGTTAGTCACAGGGTTTATGAGCAGGGATCACCCTGAAGACCTTAACAGCAATCCCTTCAATGAAACATACTTAGACTTGAAAAATAATTTATATAGAAAAATCCCTCCCACCTCTCTGAGTCATGATAATGCTGGGAGATGTCACACTTGCTGCTGAGATGTCTAAAGCAAACTTAGTATCTAGAGGTCACCTACTAATGAGGATGCCACTTCACTGGGCTTCTCTAACTGTGACTAGCAGTCAAGCTGTTGCCATCCTGTGGAGCCTCTAGCTGCAGCTGGCAGGGAAAATAAAACAGCAGCTACAGAGGTTCAAAGAGCTGTGTGCAATCTGGATTGCGCATTTAGAGACAGTGTTTATTTTAAAAAAGCTATTATCTACCAGCTGTTCATAAACTATGTTATGCCCTGCAAGGGTCTTTGTACTATGTAATTGTCTTGCCTCTCTCTAAATGCATGCTCTACTGGTTTGAATTAGCTGCTAGCTCATAGCGATTATGGACGTCATTCATTTAGAACAACTCAAATCAGATTTGGAAGTGGTGACATCATCTATGTACAAGTAGTGCCTGCACAGTAGAGGCATATTGTCCTCAACCTAGGCCAAACCTGTCTTCTGTTTTCTTTCAGTGTCTTACAAAGCATAGAGTTTAGGCTGGAAGCCATTCCCTCCTCCACTGCAAGTAACGTGTATTGCAGTTAGTGTTATTTGGGACCTTAATTGCCATTCTAAAAACTGTGAGCCTATGCACACACACTAAAGCAGGTTTGCTGTTTAACCCTGTGCATTTACAGAGAGCGTGCATCGAAGCTGTACATCTCCTTCTTAACATCTGTGACATATTATGTAATGTTTCTTCTGGCTCTGCAGTAAACAGGAACCATACGAAGGTTCAGTGTTGGTGCTCCCTCAAACATACCTAATGCTAGCCTTGATGTGAAGGTTAGAGAACCCCCAACAAACAATAGAATTAAATAAATTATTGATATAACTTTCGTATAGAAGATTTGTAAGTTCATTTAAAAAGCAGAAGGAGCAGCTGATTTTTTCGGTAAGGTGCTGTATACTGTTAGGAAAATAGAAATTTCTGCAAGAAATGCTGGCAAACCTTCACAGGATTTTGACTTAACTTTCCTAGCACATAGGTGGGAAAGTTTTACTATTATTATTCTGCTGGCTGTGTTCTGACTATTTGGATGCTAAACAACTCAGCAAGACCAGGAAAAGGTCTTTTCTGAAAAACTTGTTCCTTCATCATACAGCAAAGCAAGTAATGGTTGCTAAATCAGTGTCAGCTATTTCCAGTACAGCAAAAGGATGTTTGTGGAATATCTAATATCTTGCAGAAATGTTATCCATAATGATGAACTGTCTTCTGAAAGTTCAGCATAATAAGGAAAACTTCCAGATTGCACTTCCCTTTGTACCAATCTCAGTAGGAATAGTATTTGCTATTAGGGGTAGGTCCCAGTTTTCATACTGAGGTAACAGGAACCACAATTACCACTTATATCTTCATATGTGAAGGAGGCAAGGAAGTCCTGTCACCAGAGTACTATCACCAGGCAAGTTCACCACACTTCTCAGAGTTAGTGCTGGACCAGTGCACACCTCAAACCCTCCTTCTGTCTCAGGATTCTCTGTAACAACTGTAGGAATAGAGTTAATCCTTTGCAGTCCCAAAATTACAAAGATATGAAGGTTGGTTATGTTAGAAAGATGATTTCAACACTCCATGCATGGTAATGGGTGAGAAGGTCAGAGTGAACTGAGTCCAGTGATAAGAACAATAGGCAGGAAAAAACCATGGACTACTAATGGATGCTAATGCAACAAGGCAGGTAATGGATTTGGAGGGATACAAGCTATCTTAAAAGGCTTTAGAATTATGGTTTTTAGCACTCACCAGTACTCAGAGACACTCCAGTCTCTTTTCTAAAAACCTGCTTATTTTAAAAGTGCATTTGGAAAATTTTTAATATCTTTCCAGATGTGAACTAAAAATATGGTATCTTTATCTAAGTACCCATGGAGTGCAACCTTTCCATATGTGTGTAATAGTAATGTTGAAGGCCCTGCTGAACAAAATTTTGTTAGTCAGTGTCTGTAAAGCAAAAATCAAAATAAGGATTGAGTTTTTTCTTCAATTGATAGGACTGAGTCAATTTTAGCTTGAGTTTTTCTGGAGAAAATTTTCCCAATGTCAAAGAAGTAAAAAGCTGGATGTCCAACCTCTGCTCTTGTTTGTCTTGCTGCAATCTACTCACATAATTAGAGAGACTCATTTCTGATTTCTGCAATGAATTTTTACAGAGAAAAATGAAAGCAGCAGGGGTTTGAAGTTCCAGCAGTGAATTTCCTCTTTTCTGTTTGACTTATATCAGAGAGAGGAATACATATTCTGCAGCTTTTTGTGATTTACAAGGGTGATATTCACCTTCCCCAGAAGGTGTCACCTAAGTTTGTTTACAAGTCTGGGTTTACTCAGGTAATTCAAACAAGGTAAGTCTTGTTTTCCATCCAAAGCCATTCTTCCAGGAAGCAGAAGCAAAGCCACCTATTCAAGCTAAGTCAGCACCCACAAGTGCTCTTGTCACCAAAATGTTGTCATGAAGCATCAATCAGAGAATAGTCAGCCATAAGCACTGTAATAAAAAATGTATTTGGCACTTCCTGGACTATTTACCATTTTATTGAATACCACACTCCTCTGAATGATGACTGCAAATTCCAGGGGACAATTCAGCCCACTCTCTCTTCAAGACTGGAATTTTAATGGGTCTGATAAGAAACAGTCATCATTCATCAGATACTGTGGTGTCTATTTTAGCTTTTTGCCTCTTCTGTGGCACATAGGCTTGGGGTATGACTGACGACACTCAGTCCTTTCAGAAGCCTCACCAAGGCACTTGAACCATCCATTACACAGAGCAGTGTGAGATAAATTTATCATAAACATTTGCACAGGCCTGCAGCAAAGGAAGTGGTGTTCTCTGTGTATTTTCTCCAGGCTCAGTTGGGAGTACAAACAGGATCAAATAATGGAAAGATCTAGTTTGCAAGAAGAGGTCATTCCCTCATTCAAGTTTGCTTCAAGTTTCATCAGTGCAAAGTGAGTCCACTGTGAACTTAGGGCCTCTGTGTGGACATGGATGTGTGGATGAAATGAGTGAAAGACTCAGTTGTATTTAACTTTGTTTTACTTATTACATTTCTCATCTTTCAACTTCCTGGAGTTTAAACCCAAAAAGGTTAATGTGGTCATCTAAGCTGACCACTTGCAGCCCAGTTCAGGACGACAAGACAGAAAGATGTGTACAGATCCTTATTTTTACAAACATTGATTATTTGATCAAACATTATACTATTTGTAACTTTTAAAATTTCCAGCCCAAGAGTTGAACTGTCACATATCAATGAGTGTTTTCTTTTTCCATAAACAGATACTTATGACAGTCCACTTCATAAACCACTTTTCCCTTACTCTTTAAAGAAGAAATACTGTAATGGGTAACTCCAGGATGTGTTGATGGATTTGTCACGAATTTTCATCAACACATCTATCACTGCTTCCCAAGAATATTGGCTACACAGTCTTCAACAATCAGACATGATTCTCAGTTAGACATCCAGTGCTTTGAATCAAGCACTTACCTTTGATCAAAAATATGCATGCACTCATGATTCTTGCGGTAGAACTCCTGTGTGTCTTAATCTAGAAGAAAGGTGAAGCAAACATTCATGTAAGATAAGTTGTTTGCTGGGAAAAACCTTCTCCCAAGCTACTGGTGGGAATAAATATTGTGTTCCTTGGTGGATGGTATCTTATTGCACTGGAGTTATTCTTTTTCTGCACATAAATTCAAACCTGCTCAGAACAGTAAATTGGCCCCTTTTTAAAATGCCACTGAGCTGAAATAAATGCAAAGCTCCAGTGGGATTTTCTTGAACTCCACAAGAAGGCTCATGGCCAAGATATAGAATGCAAAGATGGGAGTCAGCTGTGGTCAGGATAGATATCCTCAGAACTTGAGTGCTTTGCCTCAGGGGGCTTCCATGTGGCCTGTTATTAGGCATTGTAAAGATTGTGATGGTATATACTACAGAGTTGCATGGTGGTACCTCTGGTAGGGTAAAGCTTGGCTGAACATCACCTCTCCCCAGCACTGCTGAGAGCTCTTCATAGCCACCACATGTTGGAAGAGCCCCCACTGACCCTGGCCAGTAGCTGAACCCTGAAGAGAGTGCATTCATAACCCCAACAGCCATCAATTTGGGACTTCTTAATATTAATAGTATTGCTAAATCCTCAGGAAAACTCTAGAGAGCAGAACTGGAGGTTTGACACCTCATTTCCATTGGCTTTTAATTGCAATACTTGTCCTAGCTGCTTCTTATGCCTTTGGAAAGTTCAGCTCATAAAGGCTAGAATTTCCCAATGACCCTAAGCAAATGCAGAACTTGTGCAAAGACCTACATTTCTGTGGTCCCCTGGAAATCCCCTGTTTGTTTTGCTAACAATTTTTCTCATAATTTATGTTTTCCAAACACTGGCATAAAATTCTCAAGAAAAACACAATCTGCTTGATTTTTCAGGTGGATTGAAGCATTCAGTATGTGAGCCATGAACTCTGGAGAACAGTCCCCGAAGGTCAGCAGCACTGGGTCAGGCTCTGCAGAGCTCACTGTGGGATGTGGGATGCACCTCAGGTTAATGACTTGCAATTGCATGCAGCCTTTCCTAAAGCTGCGTATGTAGTTAATGCATATCAGAACTCAGTGAGACTATTCAAATTACCCCAATTTCCCAATGATTTATGATGTATGTTTCTGACATCATTGGTTATTTATCTGTCCTTCTAGCGTTGCTAGCCAAAGCAAAGGGGGGAGAAACAGATGCAGTAAAATTATGTTTGAGCAAAGGGTCAGATGTTTTCAGAGACAGTGCAAGTTGGATAGAAGGATAATAAAGGACTTGAATGTCAGAAGACTAGTAGAGACAACAGTCCAGTTCAGAGTCAAAGAAACAGAAAGGGTTTTTCCTCATTCTTCTTCTACAGCAAATAATTTTCTGACTCTGGAAGATGGATTCTACTCATTTAAGTAGTTTTCCAGGGTGTATTTTATATTGCAGACTGGAAGTTTTTTACGATATGCCACTTATGACTTTTCATAACCCAAAGAAGTTAGGGTTTTTAGTAGGAGAAAACCCACTTCAGACACAAACTAATGAGACAAATTCTGTTCTCAGTTACAGCTATGCAACCCTTATCCTTAGTGCATGTAATAATTGAGCATAGTAGAGGTCATGAATTAAAGACATGGGGATCCAAAATGCACCATCAGATGCATGTGTGTGGCTAGGACTGAAATCAGTGGAAGTCCCCTGTGTACATCCAGGGCAGACTTTGGCTTATGATTTTTATTGTTGGTGCTATTGGCTAAAATTGACTCCAGCATTGCATTTCTCAGTCAAAGTTATTTCTGCATCATCATGCATCAAAATGTTGGCTTCGATCTCTTCTTCTTGATGGCAGCTTTGAGGAGTATTTGTTTTCTGGTTAGTTTGGGCTCAGCATTAATCATTCTCAGGCTTCCTCTAACTTTTTTTTTATTATTTTACTGATGGCAGATTTAACTGTTGGCTCACCTTTATTTTCAAAGCAGATGCATTTTATTAGTCTCTAATATTAACCAGATCCAACCAGTTGATAGAGTTAAACCAATGTGGGCCAGACACTCAACTGTGAACTGCAGCCCTGTTGATTTGGGTACCCTGCCTGGGACAGTCTGACAGTATGCTCAGGAAGGAGGAGAGCCCCAGCTCATATGTGCAACCATGTAGAGTGGAAGGTCTGATTCCTGGGCTCCTTCAGGTGCTCTGAATCAACAAAGAGACCTATTAAATCCACTGCTTTATAAGTAGAAAGAAGGTGATATTTGGGGGTATGTTTTTCTTTCAGCTGTGTATTTCATAGAATGGTTTGGATTCAAAGGGACCTTCAAAAGTTATCTAGTCCAACACCCCTGCAATGAGCAGGGACATCTTCAACTACACCAGGTTACTCAGAGCCCTGCAGTTCTTTATGCTGGTAGCATAATGATTCTGAATGAGGCAGTAAAAGCTTTGGAAAGGAGCTGGGGACTCTTGGTGAATCGGTAGCTTACTTCTCCTAATGTATTCTATCTTTGAAACTTATCTCAGCCCGTAATCTGAAAGCCAGGTATCAGGTTCAGAAGCACAGGTAAATTCATGAAGAGTGTTTCTTCTTTCTTATTTTGTTTTTGCCTCTTCTGCTTTTCTTTCTCTGAGAGAGTGAGAATTGCAGCTGTGCACAGTTCTAAGTCTGTAGGAAGTTTTTGGCAGTGTGATTTGCAACACTTATTTAAAGGCTCATAAAAATGAAAGGGGGCCAAGAGGAATGTCCTGTTGTCACCAGGAGGTCTTATGGACCTTCTGCAGAAGATGCTGAAAGATCTGAATGATTAGTGTTCTCTTCTCTAGCAGCTTCAAATGTAGCAAAGGAAAGAGCACTACCTCTTTCATTGCCTCTTTATTTCAGTAGCTGCTACAGGTGTAGCCTGCTGCTGAGGATTCATTTGTGTACTTTGAAGCAGGACAGACAGACATCGATGCTTTTAAAGTAGACATGATGCTTCTTCAGAGTAATTGAGCTGTATTTAAGAACCCTCAATTTTCAAGCAATTCTTCCTTATAGGATCACGGGAGGATTCAAGCTGGGGAGGACTTCAGATGGTCTCTGAGAAGCTCAGCTGTTGTCTGGGTATTTGAAAAAAACATAGCAAAGATAACTGGAAATATTATTTATCAAATTTTAGTTTTAAACCTAAGTATGACTTCTCTCAGAGCTCATATAGCCTTTGAAACAAAGCCTAGAATTAAATCTCATTTTTACTTGCATTTCCATGTCTAGTTACTTTTAGAGAAATTTGCAGCAGAATTGTCTGTCTCTCACCAGGTGTGAATTCAGGTTCTGTCCCTCAGTGCAGTATACCAGCATTCCACGGCTGAGAGCTGTTGGGGGACACAGGACAGACAACAGGCTTTAAATTAAACAGCAACTTGGCATTGGTTTTCATACACTCTGTGCTCTTGTTACCTGCACTCAGGAAGCCCAAAGAAGGGAAGAAGGACTCATTTGTCCTTGAGTGCAGGTTCTGCAGGTTGCCAAGGCAGTGACAGGCTCTGCAGCCATACACAGCAGTAATTTTTTTGTCTGTAGCATTTCCCTTGATGTTTACTGGTAGTGAAAATATTTGTGATGTGGAGATTAATTCCTGCAGAATAAATCACAACATATCTGCAGAGAATGGTTTCTCTCAGAGTTGCCTTGGCTGTAGTACACATGACAATTTTCATTTTTCTTGAGAAAGACAATACACTCTTTTCATTTCCCCAGTTTATTATGGGTTCTTTGCTCTTTGCCTTGGTCTGTTTGTGGAAATTCCTGTGAACCTTAGTCCACAGCTTGTGAACTGAGCAATGAGGTCAGATCCTGGACTTCTGGGGAGAACAAAAGGCGCTTTACATGGAAGGGCTGTATGTTGGATTATTTCTGCCTTGTGAATGTAGTAGCGATGTGCTCACAGCTGAGCTTGGTACCTGTGTGCCAAAATGCTACCAGCCATGCAGAGATCTAATATAATATGAAGAAAAGACCTGAAATAAAAAAGATCAAGTTTTTTAAAATATTTGGGCTGGTGGGGCTGTTGACTCAGGTATACAAGCTGGGCCATAAAGTTACGAAAAACTGTAGCCTTAGCTCAGAATTTTATCCTCTCAACACGCTTTACTAAGTTCAATTTCAAACAGCCTTACTTGCCTACCACATCACTTACTGGTAATGAAGGATGGTGGCAAGAGCAGGGACCAGTTTGTGAGGCATGTCAGGAGCAGAAGCTGCCAGCATATCTATGCTGTGCTGGCCAGAGGCTCAGAGTAACATCACACTGCCTTCAGAATGCAAACCAGAGCTGTCCTGGCACTAACAATCCTGCTATGCCTAATTATTTATTTAGGATAACTGCTGATTGCATAGAGAATGCTTACAATACTTCTAAGGGTTTTATCTATAAACACAAAACCTGGTGACTGTTGCTTTTTTCATAATTTTACCAGGGAAGTTTTATGAAACTGAGTTGTTTCTAAGCTCAGATGCACCTTGAGTGCAGTATTCTAGGCATTGTAGCTGCCACTGGACTTGGACAATTTAAGGTATCCTTCTCCACAAACAGACCAGTGGAAAACAGCTTCACATACCTTCATATCGCAACATATTTCATCTGAAAACATTTACAATTGAGTAGTATATTAATGCTCATTTGCTTTAAAATCTAAAACAACACAAAACAAAACAAAACAAAACCACCAAACAAACAACAACAACAAAAACCAACCAAACAAACAAAAAAACAAAACAAAAAATCTAAAATACCCAAACAGGCTAGCAATAAACATGCAAGAAAACATGCCTGAAATTATCCTCAAAAAATATACATTATTTGAGTAAAAATGGCATTGTCATTCAGCTAGGGCTTACCTTGGTGCCAACATTATTCAAGCAATGATAGAGTGCCTTGATTGTATCTTAGAGAATTAAGTTTCCCAAAGCTTATCCTTATCCTCCATCATTAGGGAATGGGAGCTCAGGGCTGTATAAATAATGCTAAAGGGAGTGCTACACTGGACACTGTAATTGCATTATTTTTAACCTGGGAAAATATCATGCACACATGGATAATCAGGCCTTTTTTGAAATCCCATGGATGAGCATTGCTGCTCTCTCACTGCATGTACTGGACTGCCACTGGCAGGAATGTACAGACAGAGAGAGGAATGAGTAACCAGTAGCACATACCATGCCTATGAGCAGATTTCCCTGCTGAAGTGTAATTCTGTCACTGCCAGTCTCCTTTCAGTTCTCTTCAGAAGAATTCCAGAAAATCAGATGGATTTTAAGCCAGTAGACTGATTACACAGCCGCCAAGTCATAAGGGTAAAGCACCCCATAACTATCCTCAAGAATCCATTAAAGCCCTGCTGAAACATGATCTACCACTGATTAAGGGGGATTAAAAGGGGGAGGAAGAGCTTTTTGAGTTGTAATGCACTGAATGAAAGAGATCAATAAATGAAGCAGGGCAACCTGAGAATCAGCCTGTCCTTGCAAATATTTTATTTCAGCTTCACTGGGACAAACTGCACCTGGGCTCTTCCCATCAGCTCCATGGGAAGCAGATCAATTTTATGGGTTTGCAGGGAGAGTGGGGAGGTTAGCACTGTTAATGGAAAAATACTGACAACTGTATCAAATGCTGCTGTTAATTCAAAACACTGGCAAAGTCTTTCGAAGTAATGTTTCACCTTAATTGCCTTAGGGAATAATTTAGCTGTAATTGGAGAGTAGCTAAAGTTATGTGCATTTCTGAAACTCAAGAAGGAAAAGGAACATGGCAAGGAAGAAATGCCCATCTATTCAGCCTATAGGGAAACCATTAACTAGGCAAAAACATAGGTGAAAGTTCAGTGATTGAGCAAGCTGGCAGCGTGGAGTCAGAGAGTAAGGGAATGGAGAAGAGGGCAGTGAAGCAGCCTGATCTTCAGAGACAGGGTTTACACTGAAATCAATGTTGTGCACAAAGGAGGCTGGTGAAGTACAGCAGGACCATTTGTCAGAGAAGACAAAAAAGAGAGATGAATGGGAGTAACAAAGAGGCCCCTTGGAAAGTTCAATGAATTGTGAGAGCCCACAAAAGACACGCAGGGTTGAATGAGGATACTGAAGGAAAGTGATCTGAAGTCATGTGTGCCATTCTTGCAAGGTACAACCAGCCCACCAGGATGTCAACTTTTGCTGCCTGGGAGCTAGTTCCCTTGCTGGAGTTTTCATTTGGTTTAGTGCCCAAGCTGGGAATCCTGCAGGGAGCCTGTTTCCCAGGGAGCTCAGCGCTTCCTAACAGTGCAAAATACCTGTGAGGTTTCTGACTTGAAGTACCCAAACCCATTAGATTCTTCTGAAAAATACTAAGGTCCTTTCTTGTAGCTGTGAAGGAAAAAATGATAGTTCTAGACAGTATTGCACAATTGCTCAAAGTCGCCACTTAGGCTTGACCTGTTTGATAGTGGTGGTGGCATCACATTCAAGGAGGAATTACTAGTGCAAGGGCATATTTATTTGTTTAGAAAATGTGAAGGAAGCTGAGAATGACAGAATTTAATTTCTGATTGGGCATTCAGCTATCTGGATTCTTCTACTTTTTTTTTTTTTCCCCTTAACTACTGATGCTGATCACTCTTAATGAGCAAGATATTAATAAACTGCAACAGCACTGAATAAAGCAAAGGGCTTTGCAAACACACATGCAACCTTTAACCTAAAAATGATAGTGATAGAGGAATAAAGTTTGCCTTGCAAATGTCAGATGTATTTTATTATCCACGATGTCTTTTTAAAGTGATTTCCACAAGCTCAGAAACAAAATCAACAGCAGTTTTACAAGGAATAACAAGAGTAATGATTGCTTAAAAATTCTTCTAAACATTATTCCAGATGAGAAAGTGGTGAGATGACATAGGTTTCTTAATCTTCTGAAAATAGATATTAATGTATAAGAGTGTCCTGCTGGCATCTTTTGTCCTTCAGCTGCCTACAAGGAATAAAGATTGCTTACAGGAACTTCTTATCAAAGACATGCCATGTCATTTCTACTCTTCTTATGTTTTTTTAGTGATAAGTGCCAGTGCCCTGAAAGCAGCTACTCTCAAATGATTAAGATTTTACAGAATTATAAATTTTTTTAAAACCTAAAATGAGGCAAAACACTGCAGAATGATTCCTTGTTATTTTAAACCCTGTAGGTTCTAAAAGCTATTGCCACAGAGGACATGGTGTTTTACATCATGTGTTACAGCATCAGGGGGGACCAGCAGCACTGTGGGCACAAACCCCGTGTCACAAGCTGAAATCTGTTCAGACATTTCTCTCAGGGCTGTGCAGACTCTTTGAAGTGCTGTGTTGTGGAAGTCAGCACATCTTTCTAATTCAAAGATCAAATTGAATGAATTAACCAGCACATTAACTAAGACATCCTTTCTTCTCCATTCTCAAATGGCAACCAGAGGATTAGGGTGAACTTGTACTGAAAGCACTTGACTTCGTATACACACACAAAAAGATGAAATAATGGGTAGGATTCCCATTCTCTGTTACCCTGCCAGCTTCCAAAAATGATCTACTTTTTCTCTTCAGGGACAACCTCCCCAAAAAAATGAAATAACCCCGAATTGCACAAATTTCTTTCAAAGATAAAGCACAAACCAGGAAAGCATGCAGTAAGATAAGCTAAATATCAGGTTTAGCTTTACATTTCTAAATCTCCTGACAACATTTCACAATCTGAAGTAATTTCCCAGTTGGAAAAAGATGTCCTTAGTCAGACCCAAGCTGGAACTCTGCAGATTTGACAGCCACACAGGGGCCAGCAGAGAGTGTGTCAGAAAGTAGTATGAGGTATTAAAATTGTTAAATTCTTCCAACAGTCCCAGAGACTGGTTTGACTTCGGAAAAGTGCCAACTTGTTTCATATTTAATGGTTTTTAAGGAGGTGAGAATTTGGCAGTTTTGTCCCATTGTGTTCTACTTTTTTGCCTCCTTTGGCAGCCTACAAGAAATTCCATAGCAAAGAAAGACTAAGATGGCATCTTAAGTCTAATTGACTTGTAAAATCTTACTAATAGGACCAACCCAGGAGACACTCAGCAGTTTGATTTCTAAAATGAAGCACATAGCCTTTTTTCCTTTCTCAACCCTTTTGTCAGATCTCTAATTTATTAAAATATGTTAAAATGTTTTGTAACTGTGGCCTGCTACTGAACCATTCCTGAGTCGCCCAGGAATGGGAAGTGATTTGTGATTAACATGCCAGGATTCTTAATGCTTCATGTGTCTTCCAGTGGCACAGGCCTTGTGCAATGAGAATATCTTCCAAGGAGTAGGAGTAAGTGAATCAATCACCCAGAGTTGTACACTTCAATTGGTTCTGTTTTTCTCTTCAAGGGTTTTATTGTTGTTTTTGTTTTGGGGCTTTTTTTGGGGGAAAAAATCCTGGCCTCAGACTGGGCTTGGGAGCTCCTGACAGTGGCCAGAGCTGCTGTGCTAATTTTGCACTTTCAGTGCATGGGCTGGCAGGCTTCTTGACAGCACATTTGTTAATCGAAATTACCAGTAGATTGCCCAAATTGAGATCATAACAGGGTGCATTTCCAGTCAGTCAGCAGCACATAAAAAAACTCAGGCATGCTATGCACCATTATATCACAGCCAGTAAACAAATAAAGAAAAATGTAAAGAAGCCTTAGGCAGGTGAATACCACCCACTTTACAGGGCACTCACTGTCCCATCGTGTGGCATCCTGCATGGCATGATGGGGTTCGACCCCATTCACTGTGAAAGAGTTATGCTGCCTGCCCTGTACCAGGCTGAGGACTTGGGCAATGCAGACTGCCCAACAAAAAGAGAATTGACCACATTTCTAGAAGGTGGAGTGGAAAATCTGATTCAGACAAGAACCATAACATTCATTGAGAGACAATTGCAAATAATGGTGATTTCTGAGTAGGAGGAATCACCTGCAGAGAGCTTCCCAAACCCTCACTGTTTTGAAACCAACAGCACAATGGCAGCAGCAGCAAGAGTTTCAGGGCTTTGGTCCTTGCAGTTTACAAGCATGAGAGGAGACATCTTTTCTTTTTCCTGGTCATTTACATCCCACTTACTTAGAGGTAGCTTGTGTCTATCAGTTTGCAAACCTTTAGGTAGAGTGCTTGTTTTATTATTTCACAGAGTCCACTGCAAGATGAGCTACAGAAATACAGATCTGAAGGAGAAATAATTGTAGCTGCACAGAAAAAACTATATTTCAGAATTACTTCATGACTTTTAGTTACAGAAGGGTACTTGTGGGTCTCTTATTTTCACTGTCAGTCAATTTGATACCAAAATGGACTGCTTTTTTGAGTAAAACCTCTAGATCTCTTTCACAAAGGAGAGAAACAGACTGCTGAAATGTCAGATAAATGTGAGGATGTAGTATTTCCAACATAGTAACTGCTCTCCTCCCTGTATAGATTTGAAACTGTAATGAATAATTACAACGAGGCAAATGTATGCAAATAATGTTGGGAAAGAGCATCTGTGGGATTCTCAGGGCAGTTTGGCATTGCCTGGACTCAGCTGCAATGAACTGAGAAGCAGATGAACCAGTGTCAGAGGGCACTATATACATCATATGGGAAATGTAAGTTCTGTGTGTTGAAATGGGTAAGCACAATCAAGAAATAGCAGACTGCAGTCAACATGGATTAGAAAGGAAGTCGTGACTGTTTGGTATTCCAGACATTTAAATAAATGAGAATAACATTTCTAAGCAATAGAGAGATAAAAGAATGAAAAGCATGAGGAAATGGCATGCTGTGATTTAAAAATAGCCAAGTGCAGGCTAAGACAGCCAGGCTGAGCACGGAGTGAGCTGTGCAGCTGGATGATCACTACTGCCTTACATGACCTGCAGCATGTGCTGAAGCTCCTGAATTCTTCCTCCATCCCAAATCTGTGCCTGGCTAAGGATTCCTGGGAACTTTAATGTAGCATTGCTGATGAGGACAGAGGACAAGTTATGTAGTTACAGAAGAGTCAAGACATATGTAACTTAAGGCTTTCTGGGCTAGAAGGGGAAGAGGGCAATTTCAAAGGAATCACTAGTGTGGAAAGAATATGTGGAAATTCCTAGGTCACAACTGGAGCTATGTAAAACTTGGCCCTTGTGCTTTTTCAGAGGTTTGCTGTTTTCTCTTTTTATGTCAGCTCATGCAGGCTTGCACCCTCTGGCTTTTCTTTTGTGTTCTGGGAATAGAATAAACCCTGGAAGTAGTGAGAATCATCTGGCCTCACAACCTAACCATGCAAAATTCCCTGACTGGTGTGGTTTTGATGTGAAATCATAAATCAATCCAGGTTCACACAAAGGGTTTCTGAGCTGCAGCAAACTTTACAGAAATGTGAATTTGGTTTGCTAGTATTTTTATTTAAATTTTCCTCTTAATTTCATCCCTCCTATGTTTTTTTCATTAACAAACATCTGGAAATTGCGTAAACTATATTAATGGATGATTATCTTCTCCCTCTCTCCCCCTCTCTTGGTATAGCATTAACTTTTCTTTTTGCTCCCTCCTTTTCTCTTCCATACACAAATGCACTTGAAAAAAGCCTCAATGAAAATTGTGTTAGAAGGACTACAGTAGCTTTAGGACTCAGAAAAGAATGTATTCACAGGTCCCACCAAGTAAGGAACTTGAGTACCTCTCTCTGTGAGGTTTAATTGTTGTATGTTTAAACTATCGACTGATCTTATCATGAAAAAAATGAAATATTACAGTTTAGCATGAAGGTTGTAAGGAATAAACACATTCCTTTAGGTAGACCATTGTTCTGTCATCAATTTTACTTGTGCTTTTCTTCCTTAGTTCCACCAAACTCAAAGCTCAGGTGCTTATACTGCACATCCAAAGAGCCAAGAGGAATAAAGTGGTAGATCTAATCTAGCCATACTTTTAAAAAGCTTTTAACAGAGACCTTCATAGAACACTAGAGATGCTTAGAGAGTTTGAGGTCTGTGAGCAAACTCAGCACCAGCAATCCAGTTCCAGTGGATTTAGAAGTGATGTGGTAATGAAGTGTGTGGGGAGAGAGAGAAAGGGGGGTGAAAACTGGTGAGGAAAAGTCAGACACTGAGCCGCCAGTGGCTCAGTGCTGGGCCCAGTTTTTTGTTGACTTTCCAAGTGCTGACTCGTACAAACAAAATGTTTTTGTTGACTTTTTGTTTTAGCACCTGTTACAGGTTTTATAAAAATAAATAACATACAAAACATTTCCAGCTGTAAAAACATATTTTGAAGGGGAAATTTCAGCTAAGTAAGGTCTGTTCAGATAATCCGCTATGTTTTATAGCCTTTAAGAATATGCAGTTTGTGTGTCTGATATGTAAGGTTGATGCTGAGGTATAAAGAGGAAGAACAGTAGATTCCTGTGAAGAACAGCTCAGAGCCAAACGTCCTAAAGATAGTGAGGAGACATGGACAGAACCAGCAGGAACACCTAAAAATATTTTGATTTCATGGCACCTTGTACCACATGGTGTTTACATTCCAGAGTGAAACCCACACAAATAGACATGTTAAAGTTAAGGGAACTGGAAGATAAGTAGGCATATGAAAAGTCTTAGTCAACCCAAAGATAACCAGCAAACACAAGTCTCCCCAAACCAGCGTTGCTGCTTGTACAGAGATGAGTGAAATTGCCTCAGCACTTGTCCCCACCATGGCTGGAAACATGGGAGCTGAGGGGCCTCAGGGGCTGTCCTGGGTAGCTGCTTTTCCCAGGAAAGGTAGGCTCCAATTCTCATCCCTCTGTTTGCAGTCAAGGGACTGTCGGCAGTGTTGACCTCAAAACTATTTGTTTGCTCTTTCCTGTCTTCACATAACGAGGAAATGTTTTATTAGCCTTTTTTTTTTTCTTTTAAACCTGTTCCTTGAAAGCAGAACGAAGGCTCCCAGATGTGACACTGAAAGCTGGGTTTGGGTGGCCACTCTGAGCTATGGCACCCAGTGCTTTGGCTGAGAGACAAGACCTGGCAGAAGGGTATTTAAACCTGATACGCAGCAGGAAGACAAGCTGTTAAAGGAGAGAAGAACAAATGAACAGTTTTGTCAGAAACAGAAAGAATCCTCCAGTGATGCTTCTGTGACCATCTGAGGGGCTTCCAGGCTGCTCAGTGCACAGTCCTCATACCTCGGTGCTTGTCCCATGTAACTTCCCTGCTGATCTTTGCTAGCATTACTCGCCTCGTCATCACTGACTGTCAGATCAGCTTTGTTGGGAGCCAGTATAAGCATGGAGTTCTGACCACAGTCCCCACTCTGGTTTGCACTGTGGACTAGAATTGTAAGGATTTGGTCCCCATTTCTGGCCCTGCCTGCAAAGAACAGGAGCCTAACCAAGGACCTAAACTTAGGGATCTTGTGGCATACTTAAGCCAGCTCATACCACTCAAGATTTCATCTACCTATCACCAGAGTAGATATGAATGTTTCACTGCAAAGGTTGGAACTCTTCCTGTGAAATCTTGATTTTCTGTAAGTAGCAAGCAAATCTCTCAAATCAAGGGTTGGTGGCAAACTGTCCTTTTCCTTCAACCTGGGCACAGTTGGGGAACACTGTTTCCTTGCTCACACATATTTTTCTCCTTTCAATTTGTGATATAAAATGATTCTGCCTTGAGTGCTAGAGGATGATGTCTTTCAGAGGTGATAATTTTCAGGACATTGGCAGGTGTGAGCCATTTGGAAGAAGCACTACAAATGTACCTTATAGGAAATCCTTTCCACAGTTAAATCTGTAGTTGGTATAGATTCTGTAATTTTTGCAATAGGTCTATTTTATCAAGTTCAAGCATTTTTCTCCCTCTCTTTTCCTATTTGAAAGAACAGGAGCTGGAATGTGTCTGGCAGAGAAGGATGATACTTTAACAGAAGATCCAGATGATGCTTTGAAGCTTTGTGGCTTAGCACAGATTTTTCATTTTATATGAAGATGCTATTTTTATATTACTGGTCAGGCCTATATTCCTGGTTGTTGGGCAGGGCAGTTCAAATTCCCTTTGATTTTCTATTACTTGAACTTTAACTACCAGTTTTGAAAGATTGTTGGTTCCTGTAATTTTTTCTCAATTTTTTTTTTTTTTGGCAGTCACTATTATTTCTTAGCCATTGTTCATTAAACTGAGGCACAATCTTCCTCTGTGTGTCCTCCCATATATGCAAGGACAATAGTCAGGATAATATCTTCCCTCTTGCAGTATCCTGTGTCAAAACCCAGGTGTTTCTCTAACCTTGTCAAGTCTGGTTTGTTGAAGGAGTAAAGAAGGAAGCTGTTTGGGATCAGACAAGCCCTACAACCATCCTAAAGGTATGTAACAATGGGACCAAATCAGGAAGAAATGGCTTGGAAATGCTAGGATAGAGGAAACCCTTCCTTGTTTAATTCATCCTGCTTCCCCAGCAATTTTCAATTTATGTGTGGTTTGTCCTAACTTTTCCATGCTTTCTTCTCTCCTTAAAAAAGTAAACCATTGATGGCCGAAGCTCTGCTATACTGAAGTGTAACTACAACAGAAGCATTTGGGAGCCCCTTTCCTACTGTTGTTTTGGTTTGTTTGGTTGGTTTTTTTGCACGGGGGGTGGTGGAGGGTGGAAGGAAAGATGGCACAAAGTTTGGGAGTTGAACTGGGCTCTTTGTGTTGCTAAAGCATTTTGAACCCTTTCCTTTCCTTATTCACTGGAGGAAGACCCAAGACTATGCCTACAATAAAGGCATTTATAAGACGTCAGGCTGCCCAGGGAGAGTCCTTCACTTTCCTCTTTGTAATTCAAAAAAGCATTTGCATCCTTGCTGGAAGTGGAGCCCTCCTTAACTTTCCCTCACTCTAGGGAGAGGAAGTGCTGAAGGATGGAACAGTTAAGCATAGACAACCCAAGCATCTCCTGTGCGGGGGAATGTCACAGGAGAAAGGCATCTGTTGTGCTGAAATAGCTGCCCTCCAGAGCGGCTGATATTTAAAGCTGCAGGTTGTCTGTGCCTCATTTTCAGCTGAGATCTTGTTTTTGCTCTGAAGGAGCTAATATCACCCTATACTCAGATAGCAAAGATCTCTGTGTGGTTTACCGTGTGTTAAGTGCTATGTTAAGCTGTTTGCAAAACTTTTCATATGCAAATTACTTTTATTAGATGGACAAAATCCTTTTACATTGAGTCAGATTTGTTCCAGTTGTTTGCTTGTACATTTGCTTGTCCCCCTAACACCTTAATGAATGAGGGGAAAGAGAAATATAACTTTATTTACCTTAGACTCAAATCTTTATGAGATCTCAAGCAGTAATAGTAATATTGTTTCATTAGCCTAAATCACCCTGGATCAGGGACACATAACATCAAAGAAAAACACCTGCAAGTTGGACGAGGAGCTCTCTGAGCATGTCCTGGCTGTGCTTGCATGTTGACAGTGCAGTCCACCATCAATAGTGCAGTGGTCAAGCATTTCCTCCGACGGGGGCAATGCAAGGTGGTGACTCTCTCTTACTTAAGACATCAAATCATCCACATTTCCCCTATTCCTATTCATGAAATTTAGGTTAAGATTAGTGCAATTTATCATGAATTAAGGGAAATCTATTCCCTCTGCCCAACCAAACTGGCAGAGAGGGTATGTACGGTTGCCTCACCTTTCCTCCTATATCCTGCATTATCAGATTTGACTTGCCCTATTAATCATTTCAGCAGCAAAAGTTATTATAGTTTAAATGAAATTATGCTTTTTTTCTTTAAGTTCAGGTGCAACATTTGCTTCAATGACTGATTCAATTTACCACTAAATTTCTCAGAATGGCTTAATAACAAGCTGCATGAAGAAGCAATTCACTTTGTTGGGGCTCATTTGTACTGATCTAATTATGTCAATGTTCCCCTCTGCAGTCTCAGGAGAAAATCACACGAAGGCATTCTTGCTTCTTGTTTTCAACCTCTTATAATTTAGAATGTGCCAGTCAACCTTCCTTTCCCTTTCTTAAGCAAATCACTTGTATTATATCCTACTATGATGACTTGAGCTGTGCACTTACTTTTGTCTTCATTGCCACTTCACTACCATATCTAGCCTCTTTTTTGAGTTGTTTGGGGTTTTTTGGGGGGAGGGGTTCAATTTAAATAACCAAGATCCAGTTCATGTATCTTTTTAAAAATGAAAGTTATTTAAAAACAAAACAAAACAAAACAAAACAAAACAAAACAACAAAAAACCCCAAACAACAACAACAAAACTCAAACCCAAACCAAAAGAAAACAACAAAAAACCCCCCACACACAACCAAAAAGTAATATTGTCAGTGTAGAGACTAAGGTCCCATGGAAAGGCACTTGGATGAGAGTCAAGAAATCTAGACTTGGTTTGTCATCTTCTATTGACTGCTCAGGAACTTTTCAACAAGCCACCACACCTCTTTGTGCTTGTTGCTTGTTTCCCTCTGAAGAGAAACTGAGGCACAGTTGTGGTTTCTTTCATTTTCTCTGAGTGTGAGGGAACACAAACCTTTTTTGTAGTTTTGTAATGCAAATGAGCAAAATGTGATAGTCCAGTGTTAAAAGAGTCACTTTTCTGTATTGGGAAAAACACTGGGGAACTGGTTATGTTGTACCTACCATTGTACACATGTGAATAACAGGACCAGAGCAAGAAAATTCCTGGAAAACCTTTTTTTATCATCAGTCATTCACAAGCCTCTCAAATCTTATATGAGACAGTCACTCACAAACTTCCTCAGAATAAATTACATCTGGTCTTTCTTGGCCTGAGTCTCACCGCGAATCTCAGAAAAGCCATAGCATGAACAATGAGCTAAGAAACAGCCAGAAAGTGCAGGCAAGCCCAAAGGAGCTTGGACCCCAGGAATGCAGGTCTGGTAGCTTCCAAAATACGGGTGCTCCTCACAACCAGCACTGCAGGGAAGTGCACCTGAGAGCAGCTCCACTGGTGGCTGATAAATGGGAGGATTTGAGTTACCTTCCCATCCTTCCTACACAGTCAAGCACTGGCTCTCTGCTGTGGCTCAGTTCATTGCACTGAACCAAAGGGGGCTTTTTTGCCATAGGATAACCCGCTAATAGCAGTCACAAAAAGCCCTTGGAAACCACTGTTTGCCACCTGTCGTGGCAGGCCCTTCTCAGGAGGGCACGTGGACTGGGCTGGAGTTACAAAGAACCTCCCAAGCTTCACATTGTCTTGTGCCCTGCAGCTCTCCCCTCAAAACGAGATGCTCTGCCAAAGCCAGGCTGGGGCTGAGGGCTTCCTGCTCCCACATCCTCTTCTGTACTCACAGGTTTGGGGCTGAACCAAAGGTCACTGCTCTTTCAAGTTTCAGGAAGCCTCTCTACACTGAGCAACCCCCTCTTGCCCAAATCCCAGCTGGTTACCTGTAAGGGAGAGGTGCTGCAGGGGGGAGGCAGGGAGCTGTCTGCTGTCACTCTGGAAATGGCATCTCCTCCGATCACATTAATCTCCACAATCTGGGAAAACATGGTTTCAGTTTTCTCTTTTGTAGCAGCAATCCATGTTGTCAACTTAGATTATAGACTTGAATGGCCAGATTATGCTGTCAAAGTCTTACTTCTGTGAGGTCAGGTATCACATCTCCTCTTGTTCTTTCCATAGGTCTTCTGGTCATTTTGTACACCCTGCTAAGACTGCGTATGCCTTGAACCACACTTGAGCAAAAAAGAGAAGGACTAACATGCCTCCCAGAATGAAGGATCACTGCTGAGTGGAGCTGAGGTTTTCACACCAAGAGCAAAGTTACACAGATAGATCTCTGAACCCATGCTGGGCTTGGAACACAGCAACAGAAATAGCAGTGCTGAGCTTTTTCTCCATTTGGTCATTGAATTTAGATACCTTGAACTTCAGGGAAATTTGAGTCTGGATTTTAAGCACCTTGGGATCTGAAGCACCCCAGACTACTGGGAGATGGTGTGAGGAGCCCATGAGAGAAGCATGCAGTCACAATGAGCTGTGGAACCTGGACTTGTGATTTCTAACAGGTCCACCTCCAGCCTTTTATATTTAAGTCTAATGAATTCAGCTGCAGACAATACCTGCTCTGTCCTGCAGGATTTCATAGAGCATTGCACGGCTCCAAGGCTCATTTGAGCTCACAGTAAATTAATATTTTACCTGTTGGAATGGTTTTTTGCTCCAGCTAGTTTAAAGGCATGTTGTGGCAATGAACGGGTGGGGTGTATTTTATTTAGGTGTGATGAAAATATTACCATTCTTGATCTGAGCAGCTGAAGCAATAGAAACCAGAGAGAGAGAAAACGACCAAATGGGGCAGGGGGATGCAAGGATGAGGGAGAAAGAGTGTTTTCTTGGTGAAAGTGTAGGAAATACACAATTCCAAGAGAGAAGCACTTGTGGAAAGACAATAGAGAGATAAAAGGGCATGGATCCCTAAACAGGATGACCCTATGCAACTGCCACATGGCTTAGTAAGCAATCATGCCAGAAAGGTTACCTAGAGAACTGGGCAATCACTGCTGCCCAGTGCTTCCTCTGCTGGATCCTAGGATGGTGTATAACTGGGTTTGTGGAGCTGGAAAGTTCTAGGAACCTCTGAACAGAAGTGGACTTTGCCTATTGCCAGGCAATGCAGACAGAGGATTTCAGATTCCCAGGTGGCCTATTTTTAAATTTTCTAAAATAAGTTGCCAGGTTGTTAAGCTCAAAGGTTTTCTTATAGCCTGTGGTATTTAGCAGGGAGTATGTCAGATTCACTGTGAATAAACTGTTTCAGAGGTTTACTGTCCACTATATAATTTTAAATCTTTTACCTTTCATCTCACAGCTGGAAAACGTTTCCAGTGAACACCAAGAGCCAAGGGCTTAGTGAAAGGAGGGCACAGCTGGTTCCACTGCAAAACATGTGAAGCAGAGTGATGCACTAAAAAAAGAAAAAACAAAACCAGTGGGTTAGGCATTAACCAGTTCCTGCTTAGAAAACAGTTTCCTTTTCTAAGGATGATGCTTCAGTGCTTTGGTGATGAACATCAATATGAAATGTCTTGGTTGAAAGAGAAGGACAGGAGAGGTGTTGGCATCTGGGACAACTCTCATCAAATGCTAATCATGACAAGTCCCACTTAAAGCTAGCTGTGTGTAATCACCCACTTACAAGTGCCACGGGTGCCACAGAGGGGATGGGGCATGTGAGCAGGGCACGTGGCTGTACATCTGCTTCACAAGGAAGTTTGTGTGCCTCGGTCTTGAGAATCTTGGCACTGCTGCATTTCTTGTGTAACAGATGCTTCGCTCTGAGCAAGCAGAGTCTCCTCCCACTCCCCCATATGTTCGGTTGCTAATTGCAAACATGAAGGACCGACATTTTGATGCCTGCTTTTTCAAATTCCTCAAGTTCTTACTTTCAGGCAGTTTGTTTCCAAGCTGAACTGCCTTCTCTTCATGGGTGTTTCCATGTGAGCAGTTTAGACTATTCCACTAGCATTTTTGAAAAATTTAGATGTTATGGACATCCATGGTGCGATTTTTTTTTAGCTATTTTATTAGAGGAATTATGTCCGCAATCATTTTGGAGTGAGCAAGAAGCAATGTGCTAGACACTTGGCTGTCTTTGCCTAGAAGTATGGTATTAGCCCTCACATCTACTGTATTTACAGTAGACTAATTAAAGTCCTATAATGTCAAAGAGCAGATTTTCCCATGAGTAACCATGTGCCATGCCCAACTCATCCAGCCTATAACCTTGTCACTCTGTCCAAGGAGAGCATTAGTTCTGTTTGTTGCTTTCTTTTTGAGACTGACTTAGCTTTAAAAATGTGTGGCTGTTTGCCCACCTTTGTTTTCCCTTCCCCTATTACCAATAAGCACAGAATAAGCCAACTGTGGCACAGCATTGCCTCTGCAGCCCAGCCTAGCAAGAAATACATGCTTCTTTCTGTGACAGCTGGAGTAGAGACCCTCAGACAAGAAGTTTTTGTTCCTGATTCTCCCGCCTTTCTAAAGCTAGGTCACATCTAGTCTCTGATCTGTTTGTCACTCCCCCTACCCCACCAAGCTGTCGTGAACATCTCCTGTCCTAGTCAGTTAAGGTTCTCTAATTACTGACATAATAGGCAATTAATGAACCAAACCTGCATCATAATGAAGGACGAACACTGTTAGTGAGTCACTCTGCAGCAGGGATCCAGGTTGCTGGAGTGTTTTTTTCCCCAGCAAGCTGCAGCTGGTTGTAACTGGGGTGTATCTTTTGTATGTTCTGCCTCGGGGCAAATTGTTTCAAAGAGGACTTTGCTGTATGGCTGGAGAAAACAACCATTTGTTTGCAGTTTTCCTTTCAAATCATGAGTCTAAGATATCCTTTTTTTGCTGAAACACAGTAGTACCTTCAAGGCCAGTCCCTTTCATGCAGTGGCTATTTTCAAAGGAAAATCTCTGCTGGATTTGTCCATGTAGGGCACTCATTGAGGGAGTTGTGCCTGTGCCCCAGCCTGCAGGCAGCGATGCACCCAGAGAGAGAGTGGGGAGCAGTGGCAGGCATTCCCATGCCACCCACCACAGCCCATTTTGCCATTGCTAGTGGAAGGGACAATAGGTATTAACACCTCTCTGATTGCTGGATGAAGCTTTTCTAGGGTGAGGCTCAAACCAGTAAAACTGTACACAATTGACTTGGGTTAGTGGTTTACCTCAAAATATGGAGGAAATCACTGAGCTCTTTAAGCAGAACACTACCACAGCCATCGAGGTTTTGCAGCAGCATGCGTTGGTGTGTATTGCTTAGAGATGGAAAAAAGGGAAAGTGCTGTGGCAAAACTCATGGATTTTCCAGCATGGACTTGAGTGGACAGCAATGGTGGCTGGGTTGTGGGGTTGCCAACATCCATATTCGGAACATCCCAGTAGTCACTGCAGGAGAAACCAGCTTCTTACCCACCTACATGCTTTTTTAGCAGATGTATTTATAGCCTGAGGCAGTCTGTTGTCCAGGCTGGAAACCATCTCCTTCTTACTGTCCTAGACACAATTTGAACAAAATCAGTCAGCTTTGATTGCACTAGACACTGCTGGGTCTGGCAGAGTCAGGAAAGATGACAGCTGCTGCATTGGGAGAACAGCAACAGCTCAGTGGAGCTTCAGGGATCCTCAGTGATCGAGGAAGGATGAAACCACAAGCCCACCTAGTGCATTTCCAGTCTCAGTAGAGACTCAGCAAGCAGATCCCATACCTGTACATGGCTTAAACATTGCTGAGATTTTTTCCTCTGTCTGTCACTGAAAATCTCTGCAGAAGGAAGAACTGAGACATTTAGTCAAAGACAATCGAGAAGCATTTTTAGCTGTCCAAGAGGTAGTGAGGACACATAAGGTATGTTCCCCACAGTTCCAGCTCCTGTCACAATTGGTTCTCATCCAAACAAAAAGTGGCCTAGGATTTTACAGGAGGAAAAAAAGGAATTTCCAGGAAACTGAAAAGATCCTTTAAGAGTCCCTCTGGAACAAGCATTAGCTGGCTCAGCCACCTGTGGTGAAAAGGATCCCACCTTGTCCACCTCCAGTGTATCGTCTACCCTGCTCTAAAAATAGCTTCCCATGACTGAGAGAACAGCACTTCTGTTCTCAGTCCATGTGTTTTTCCTGCCCTGAATTTGTGCAGTGCTGTTACCTGCTTCAGAGGTGCAGGCAGAGGGAAACAGCCATCTGTACTAACTGGCAGAGGGAATGAACTCTAAAACAAAGAATGGTGCCTTGCGGTGAGTGAGACACCTTGCTCTTCTTGGATTTCCATTTTGGTCTTGAGTTAAGCTGGGTAACTTTTCTGCTTACCCAACTTAATTGAAGCTTTGCAGATACAAAAATATTTGCTCTGTCAGGGCAGAGGGCAGCCACTGTTTGCCACAGCCTCAATTACATGCAAATGTTTTCTTGTGCCTTCTTATTCTCATCTCCTTTGGCTAAACCACAGCACAATCACCCTTTGTAACACAAACACCTTGGTATGACATGTTAGGATCTGCTCCACAGAGCCAATTTAGATGGAAAGCGTGCTTGTAACTGTGTAATTGAACTGCGCTGATATGCATGTGCCAGGGAACATTAATTTCTTCTAAACTCTCAATAGTTTCACATTTGTGGTATTTTTTCCAGATGGATTGTAGTTGAAACTGTATCTTTAATGTCCTTAAGATACAGCACAGCAACCCATAAACTTCTTTAGCACCACAGAGCATTGGGTGGAAAAGCATTTGCCTTGCCAGATTTCTCTGCTAAGTATTTCTCCTGACAGTGGCATGTTGAAAAACCATGTAACTGTGAGACCTGATAGTTACAGTGCTTTTGGAAAGAAAAAGTAGTGTCATGAGCAAAGGTTAACCTACAATGATTGATTTACTCAAGATTTAAGCACTCATGCTGAACCTTTGAATAAATGTTTATTTAACATTGAAAATGTGTTGTTTGTTTTCATGACAGAACAAACAGAGAGTCTTTACTTGCTGGGACATAGCAAGGTTAGCTGAGTTCTCTGACTTCAAAAATAGTGTCCTAGTATTAGGGAAGAATATGAAAAAATACTTTGCCAATGAATGGAATAACATTTCAGGTTAGTCTTCCATTTATGGCTTTGTTTGAGAGGATGAGGAAATGGATTATCCCAAAAAAGATGAGAGATACTAAAAGGTATTCACCAGTAAAACCCAATCCTCTCTGTAGGCCTGGTCTAACATGCATTAATCCACACCTTCACACAGCAAGTCTGCAGCAGTACCAGCCTGTCAGAAGAATCAGAGGGTGTCCTGTGCTGTGAAGGCTTCAGGGAGCACAGAGCAGCACCTTGGCATTCACTTGCTGTGGAATGGGAAGATCTGATGCTCTGGAAAACCAGGGCAGTGAGCTTAATACTGTATGAAAGAAATACCATTGCCACTGAGTGCTTCTGGCATGTCAGTGGCTTTTTGGTGTTTTCCATAAGGCAAGGAAAAGTCATGTCAAGGTAGAATGACATACTGCTGACAGGGGACAGGCAGTGGTCAGTGGTGCTGGCACCTGTCAGGATGAACACTAAAGCATTTACCAGCCTGGAGGGATTTAGGAAGCTGACCTAGGGAACTAAAATACCATGTTCCAGAATCAGTGAGGCCAGAGTCCTTCGTGAAGTCAAGCCCTCTGGACATCATCTAGCATGGGTACAAACCATGGTCCATATAAAAAGTACCCTTTTGATTTTATACTTTTACCACCTCCTTCAGGGTGGCTGGAAACTCTCTTTGAAAAAAAACCATCATGCTTGGGAAATTAGAAATCTTACCCCCTGTCTGCTAGCAAATTACAAGGTTATTGGTAGTGCTGAGGGGGAAAGCAGGACAGTTCCCTTCCCCTGCAGTATATCCTCCTCCTGGTGTCCACGCATTTCTGTTTGACATCAATTAGGCAGGAAGGACAGGTGTCAGGACTAGATTGTGATTCTTGTCCAGGAGGACAACTCCTACAACATTTTGGAGAAAGAAGGTTGTACACAAGGCTCCAGCATTGGCTGGTGATTGATCTGGATCCAAATGTTCCCTCCTCAAATGTTTATGTCTTTGCTTATGGGGAACAACCCAAGCAGCATCAATTGTTGCCTCTTTGGAAAAAGGTGGCCCCTTACAGGACTGATTTTAAATCAAGGGTCTGTGGGTGGGCTCCTTTCAAAAGGTGCATGACAGATAATAAAGAAAACTCTTTCAACTGACAGGCTACATAAATTCCTTAGAAGAGTGTCTGCAGTTCCCTTGGAAGTTGTCTAGGGATCTTCACATCAAAAAACATTGAAAATCACAGTTCTTGAGAGATTTTCTCTTCTCTGGATTACTGGTGTTCTTGTTCCTGTTCTTCTATAAAGTACTCTTCTGAGGGGGGAAAAAAAAAAGAAAGAGAAGGTAAAAAGTAACCTAAATGAAGGCATCGCAATAAATCCAGTAAATAATTTTTGACTTTATATAAGAACCATATTTCCATTTAGGCCGTTTTTCATTCATTAGAATCTACAGGAGATTTATTTAATGAGTAAGTAGAGAAGAGCACAGATAATCCCTCAGGGCCTTATTCTGAAGTTCATATTTGGACAAAACTCCAGTGATGTCAATGAGTCATTTCACCATATAAGGATTTCAGTAGTGGGCTCTATCAGATTAAATACAACTTTGTCCAAGATTTTACTCTGTGAAATTACAGTAATATCAGTCCCTGGATCTTTTGATTTCAACTAGGGTGCAGAAAATTGCCAGTTTAATAGCATAATCATAGGAAATACATTGGACCTGCATGCTATATGCTTGTCTTATTGTGGTACCAAACTGGCTGCCAAAATGTTCCTGCTTTTGGCCACATGTCATCTTTTGTAGGAACACAACAATTATGGCAAGTGTTGGAGTAGCTCACCATTAATTATAAATGTTTCATACTCTACTTACATAACAACAGCTATGAGTCTTTTATTTTTCTAATTTAGTCATTTATTGACTCCATAGGTCACCTGGAGGGGTTTGGACCATTTCTTTCTTTCTAAATGTGCAGCTCATGGACTTTGATTTTCAAGAGGAAAAGGAGAAGATGAATTACCCTAATGTGACCTCTGGTATCAGAGAACTGTATTTTCCAAAATGCAACGTGATTTTACAGAAAGCCTGTCCAAATTAGGACACGGACATTGAATTCTGGGAGGAGGGAGAGGGATTGGGCAAAGACCAGCCTGCCTTTTATAAGTGTGTAATCTGCTTAGCAAAGGAAACATCACCAGCAATTCATAAGCTGTTCATCAGGTCCAAAGCTGTAAGGAAGAAGAATATCTCAGTGGTCAGTCAGGCAGATCATCGGTCTTTCCATAACCCAAGATATACAGAAGAATCTGGCACTAATGCCAGATCTAGAGAGTCTCTATTTTTGTTTCCCTTCTGATTTTTAATAGATATTCATTTTGACACACTTATTCAATCTTGCTACCACATCCCCACCCTTGGTTCAAAGTTCCGCAGGAAAGAAAATCAATGGGCAAAAACTTAGATTAGGGTGAAAGAGGAAAAAGAAAGGCAAAGCCGAGAAAACCTAAAACTGAATATTTAAAGCAAAATTTGCTGGGAACAAACCTCAGTGATTGGATGGATCCTGCAGAATCTGTATTTCTTAGCAGTCTGGTGTTATTGGAATTTATCTCCAAAACTGTGTCATTTGAGATATTTTCTATGTGAAAAATTAAATGTGTTTGATTTTTTCCCTTGGGAGTTTAAATTCCTTAAATGAAACCTTATCACCGAAAATTTTGGAAATCTGTAGCAAGGCAGGAAACACAAAACTTGCAAACCAAATAGGAAAAGCCATTCCTTCTAAATCCCAGCTAAATTCCTGTGTTTACTGGAATAGTCTTGGAAACATTCCTTTAGAGAAGATAAATCTCAGGGGCTTGGAGCTTGTCCTCATTTATGTTGTAACATGATGAGAGCATCGTAAGGTAATAAGAAGGCACATGCTAATGCAATAGTTAAATAATGCCTAAAATTCCCAAAGACACTTGTGCAGGAGTCTTTCTTCCATTGAAAGTACAGGTTGGGCTCATGGACGAGAGAATTGCTGTGTCTTCCACAGCCCTATTCACGACCAAGTCACAGAGAATATTTCATACCTGAGAAGCTTTAGAAGGTTGCCTGATCCGACACCCCCAGTCAAAGCTGGGCCAATCTTGAGATAAGATGACAGTCAGGTCAGCGCCATCAAGGATGTGGGTTTCAATCAAAGTAGGGGGGGAGCCCTTGATCCGAAATCCGATCTGGCTGCTGAGAGGGTCTACTGAAAAGCATTTTAATCAGTGCAAAGGCTCACATTGACTTCCGTGGGAGCTAGGTCAGACAACAGTTCAGTGAGGCTGGCTGCCACAGTCAAATCATGGGATAATACAACTGAGCTTTTGTTGGCAGCATTCAAGGCGCCAGATTGTGTTCTCTCCTGTATTGGTGTCTATCCAAAATGACTCCATTCACGTCACTAGAGCAATTCCCTACTTGTTCCTGTGTAATTAAGAGAAGAATCTTTCCCACTGGGTTGGTGAAATCACTCAGCATTGGGGGTATGGATAATCTGTACATGTTCATCACTGACAGGAGGAAAAGATTTAGGATCCCCCGCAGGACTGAACATTTTTCTGTGGGCTTCCAGGTTGCAGTCATAAAATTAAAAAGATTGCTAATAGGGACTTTTCAAAAATTAACCTCACCTGGGTTGAAGAGTCACGACTAGCTCTGCATTTCTGCCCAGTCTAGGAATACCAAAGTTTTCACAGCCCATCTACAAAATTGAGACATACTGACTATGTGGTTCCTGACATCTCCTGGAGCTGTATTGCAGCAAGGATTTGAGGCTTTGTCCAACTCTGACTGATGCAGTAAGTACTGGAGATGGAGCAGAAGAGGTCTGTGTTTCCCATGTCTGCCTTCATAAGTTTTATTCTTGTTTTATCATTTAGTGGATGTTGTAAGCCAGAAGGAAAATTTTTAAAATCTTTAAAATTAGAAAATTCTGAGCAAATCCAGAATCACAAGCAGAGCCAACAATATCCTAGCTAATGAAATCACTGTGACATACTGTCGCCTGAGGAAAAAATCTCAGAGGAATAGGGAAGAGAGCTGGAAATGTCAGAGGAAAATTTGGAGAAGTTAAAAAATGGCAAAAATCCTTTAGAATTTGATGTCAGATTTCTCAAATACTACTACACATTCTATGAGCACAGTGCAGCATCAGTGCTGCTATGGATGACAAAGGTGTTGAGCATCTTTGGCAGCACAGAATTTGAAAGTAAAGCCTCTTTAAAAGAAAGTTTTAAAAGAATTTAAGAGAAATTGCATGCTGCCATGGTTTAACCCCACCAGTAACCAGGCACCACACAGCTCTTTGCTCCAAACCACAGCCCCATTGCAGCCACTGTGAAAAAATTAACCCACCCCCAACCAAAACCAGCACACATGGATACAAATCTTCATTTGCATTACTTGGAGAACACAATAGAAAATTCTGCTATAATTTACAGACTAGATATTTTCTACAGTTAAATTGTGTCAGAAAGGAAAACATAGAATAAGCAAGGGTGGGCAGTCTGATCCGAAAGGGAAGCACAACTGTGTCTGCAGCAGTGGGAAAGATGCTCAAGAATGGGGCAACCATATGTCCTCCCTGACTGTGACCCACCTCACTCAGGTCTCATCTGAGCAGACAAAGCTAAGCAAAATGGGAGTCCCTGGGATGTGAGGTGAACCGTGTTAATGTACAAGAGCCACAAAACAGGAAACAAAAGTCCATGCAGATGGCAGAGTCCTTGGGTAGCTCTCAAACCTTACTTCCTGAAAGAGGTACCCATGGCTCTTATCAAACCAATCTGCTGCATCCTTTACCTGCAATGGAATGTTTAAACAGAGCAGACTTTGACTGCAAGGTTGGTTGTGCAGCAGCACAGAGTTTAGTTCTGCACTACTCAACAACCATACTCAGTGCTTGCTCCTGGCTACCTTTCTCAGCAACTTGCAGAGATCCTGCATTTATATATGGATTTACTTCCAGGAGACTAACCTACCCTCAGCATACGTGCTGTTGGGAAATACTTCTGTTCCTAAGAGGACAAGTGGCTACATTCATGGTGATTTCAACTCAGAATATCCTGTGATTCATGTTTCTCCATTCAGTGTGATAGGCTAACAACATTGCTTCTGTATCTGATGTTTAACTTTGTGAATAGCCCTTTCCTCCTAATTAATATGAACACCTCAGCATAGAGGGGCTCCTGAATGTCAACAAACAGAGGATCCTATGAACAAACTGCACAGGAAAGTTGTGTTCCTTAACATTTCCTGAGCGGTGTGTGAGAATCAGTTATAAACCAATGTCAGAAGCAGACCTTTTGTAATACTCTTCTTTTTAGGACATACCCACCACGTGATTACGTTCCATTTGAGTCACAAGACAGCAAATACCCTAGTTAACAAAAATGACAGCCAGTGTCTTAAGTTTTGAGGTGATGTTTTATCTTGCTATTTGTTTTGCATCAGGGCCAAGTCCTTTTTCAAATCTCACTGCATTTCTTAAAACGTTCCTAGGGCATCATGTGTTGGTATAATCCTATAATTGCCTGGACCGCTCCTTAAAACTTCAAAATGGTTAATACTCCACAATTTACAATAAAATTCTTTATATGTGAGAAAAAAAGACTGGGCACCAGAAGAAGAATAAACCTGCTATTCATGGTGTGAATTATTTTCCATCCCAAGATTTAAAGCATATCACTGGTTGAGCCTTTAAGTAGGTCTGTGATGTGCATGAGTAATAAGCACCTTCTAATTTTTCAGGATCAGACTATTTTGGTCCTGCTTTTTAGATGTTCTGCACAGCTGAAAAACATTCATGTTCATCTGTAGATTCAGAAACTTGCAAAAAAGTCAAGCTTAGGGCTTTGATGGTCAGATGCAATGATCACTTCTTTGAACCCTCTTACCTTTGATTAACTTGAGATGTTTAATTTGAGACGTCAGTGGCAATTCTCCTCTGACACAGTTCCTCTGCTTTTTAACTAAGGTTTTAGGGTTGTAGCATAGATTTGCCTATCAGTTGGTCAGGAACACTTTTATTTAAAAGCACACGCTGTCATTGTCTGCTCTTTCATCAGCGAATCAGACTGTTGAAAGTTCATCTTCCCTTTTTCAGCTAATATAATCAAGTAAAGAATCAAGCGCACAATTTTCACTTCCCCTTGACTTTTTCCACGTACTCTGGCTCAGATGTAGGGCTCTTTTGGAAGCTCACAGGCTTTCAGGCACATATGTGGGGTTGTCCTTGCTTTGTTCATTTTGGTGCTATAATGACCCTTTAACCTGGAATTTATTTCACATTTCAGTAGTAGACAGATGATTAAAAAACCCATCGAGAAGAGATGCTCTTTATTTAACTCTCTACAGATGTCATATTAGTCATAATAGGTAAAGAATGTATCTCCTGGCTTTACTCTGAGCTGTAGCAAATGGCTTTGACCCACATCCTCATAAATTAGGATGTAAGCAGAAACTTACACAACTACGCATTATGAATGTAATGAAAATCAGACCCCTGCCATGTAACAACTCTATTTATCCTCTCTGATATCCTTTTGTGCTTTTCAATTATAGCCATGGACATAATGATCAAATTACACAGAAAATTTCAGTAAGGGTTGGGTTTATCTAGTTATTCATAAATAAAAGGATTTGCTTTTCACACTTTAGTGCAATTTTATTCATGTCTGAATCGTATACTCTGCTTACACTGCAGAAACAGCCAAACAATTTGCCTTAGAAGTATTGTGCTGCCACATGACCTTTTTATCCCATTATTGAGGGCTTGACTCCACACCTTTATAAACCTGAATTTAAAAACCATGTTATTACCATAGTACTATCACAGAAAATGTTCACACCTCATGTCTTGGAGGCTTCTTGCTTTCTTACATCAAAGAACACATGTAAAAGTCATGATTCTCTATCAATAGCTTTCCTGTCTAGTTTCTAGGTTTTCTCTAAGTGGCTAGTGCATCCTTAGATGTCTTAGTCACAAAGGCTGGTGGTGAAAGAAGATTGTCTACCTATAGAAGGTGAATAAGTTAACTAAGCATAGGGGACTGTGCCTACCTGGTTAGAGCAGGGAAGAACTTCTTGCTCAAGTAACAAGAATGGTAGCATGGATTTTGGGACTAGACAATTAAAATTTTCCCTCCCAGACAAGACCCATTAATGCATATGCATGGTTTGTTTGTCTAAAAAATGTACAGTGCAGTGGGGTTGCACTCATGGGGATATTCCTAGCACTGAAGAAGTATTCAGGAATTTCTACAGACCCTAGTTTTGCCCCTTGCAGAAGTGAGCAGAAAGCTGTGGGAGGACTTCAGCCCTGCCAGCCATTGCCTCCCACTGGGTGCGTGTCCTCATGCTCAACAGGCTGAGGATGTTACACTGCTCTGCAGCATGACATCTACCTTAGGGCACCGTCGAGTTTGGCAATGGCATGTAAAAACTGTCTGGCTGAAATTCTGGTCCTAAGCAAAACATATAGCTAAAGCTCTTCAAAAGCAAAGTTTGGACAACCTAACCAGATTTTAGGACAAGAGAAGCTATCTTTAAGTCGAAGGAGGAGCCCACTTGTTGCTTCTACTTTACAGAAAGCTATGCTTTATGGTAGGCAGAATTTCGATTGAAATATTCTAGGTCAGTCCTCCCCCCAAACACAAAGGCTAAAAGCAAACAATACCTAATCTGTGTGGCTAAAGAGCACAGCTTGAAGGGCTTTTACATGGTAGCACTTTTCCACGTCCTGCTTAGGTTGGGGGAGAGGAGACTGACTGCAAAACAGTGCTCTGACTAGTGGGTAAACATCTTGCAAGCCTAGCTTGAAAATACTGTTCTGAAACCCTACATGTGCATAAATTAACTCATACTCTTTACAAGGACCTGCTACATTGTCCAAGAAATTAGCTTTGGAATAAGTAATTTAGAACTATCTGCTTTGCAGGGAGGATGAAGATAAAGCTAAAGCAGCAGAGCTTTCTCTCACATTACTTCAGTGTCTGACATAACTTGCCAGGCATGTGCTGTCTACTCATTCCCCTCCTGCCCCAACATCCTAGAAACAACCTGCAGGTTTCCCTGCAGCTAGGCACGATGTGATCCTTCATTCCACACAGCCTGCTCTAGCCCAAGGTTACCAGCCCTTGTGTCTGCAAGCAGAAGGGTTTGACTCCCAGCTTTTGTGTGCCACATGTTTTGTGGTTTTAAGGCATTTAGTGGAGGGATAACAGCTCTGCTCTCCTCCACACACTACTCAGTAGAGCATGATGGTGAACTGGACCAGTACAAGAGCTTAGGAAGGACAGACAAGTTGCTCTTCCCAGAGTTTCCTGATTAACCTGACAATACCAAAAACCTACCATTTTCTCTATTTGCTGTACAGCTCAGAGTATTTCATAACAAAGTGTGACTAAATCCAGTCAATACCTATTCCATAAAGTGACAGAGTTTGTGTGCTGTGCTGTCAAAGGATCAGTTTGCAATTGATTGTCAGTTTGGGAGAGAATTGCTAATGCTCTCAATGATTAGTTTCTCTTCCTGTTTAGTGTCCAGTTACACCTAGAGCACAAAGTTTCCTCAGCAGCAGTTTCACTACCTACGTATATTCCAATACTGCCCTCAATACTTGTTGTGTAGTTCACTGCCCGAGTACGGTTCTGGTTTAAGTGGAAGACACCAAATGTTAGCTCGATTGAAAGCCCATTGAAGTCAGGGAGCAGACATCAGTCTTGAATTTGGCCTACAGTCTGTGGTACTAAGGAAGAAGGCCACAAAATGAATTGTTGATATATGTGCTTGCTAAATGGTATTTTCACCTCAAAGCATACTTGAATCTTAGAAGAATGCAACTATTTCAGCTTTCTTGGATGATGTGCCAATGGTACAGCCTGAGGCTAATATGGATCATATCCTTCTTTTAGTTATTCCAGCACAATTTTATTGACTCAATGTGTTCAATGTTTCTCCTATCACCCTCATTAAGAAGAAATATCACAGATTTTAGATGATAGTTTTTTGAACCAAAGCCTTAGCAAAGGAAAGCTAAGATGAACTGCCTGAATACCCAAACTACATCTGTGAGCTGCAGATCTTGCTGTGTACCTATAATATCTTGCTATCTGTTTGTAGTTATTGCCACTGTAGCTTGAGAACAATAACCATTAGAAGAAAATTGACATTACTGTTCACTCAACCACATGGCATGAAACTCACTCTATCATGTTTTAGGTGATCAAAAATGGAGAAGCCAAGGCAGACATTTACTGGCTACAGCCATAACAGGGAAAAATAGAATTGTATTGCTTAAGAGCTACAGGAGAAAGTATGCACACATGATACATAATATGTACACTGTATAAAAACACACATGCAAAGTGATAAATTAATTGCAGATGGAGTACAGTAAGCTCAGCCTCCTGAGAGTTTGACAGTAATATACAACAACAACAACACAGCCTCCAAGCCATGAATCCACCACCCACATCCAACACAACTCAGGGCTTCTTAAGTAATTGTACCAAATTGTAATGCAAACAGTGTACAGAAGGAGGAACAAAGAAAATAATTGACGTGTCTGCCCTAAGGATCTTCCAAAGATTAGAGAGAAAAGCCCCAGGACAGGTATGTTATTTTCTTTGCTCTTTATCTTCTTGCTGGTTGTTTGCATTAATTTTGGCTCTGGATTATTTAGAGCACCTTTAGTTTTGATGGATGCAGATGGCGGTGTGCATGGTTTCTTAGTAAATAATATTACCAATGTGGATTGCTTTAAGTGGCTCCACTATCAAAGAGCTCTGTCTTAATTTGAAAATACATTTAGGTGATTAAATAATGTCTTGAAGCTAGATTCATTTGTCTTCTTTTATTTTCGTTGCGTTCTAATTAAAGCTCCAAACACATAATTATATAAACCAGGACAGTGAGCAACTTATTTTCCTTCATTATAAATTAATGCATGGTGGAGAAGCAGGGAGGAAATAATTCCACACACAGGAGCACCACAAGAAACTTACAGATAGCAACTGGGTACCACAGGATTGAAACCACCAGATGTGCAGTTTGGGAATACTTGCACCTGTTCTGGTCAAAGAGATGTCACCATCACTATCACATCAGCTGTTGCCCATGGAAAAAGAACAGAGATGGGGTAGGTCTGTTAGAAAGTTTAAAGAGAAATATATAGAGAGGTCACGCTGTTGCCAGAAGAGTACTGGGTGGAGGAAAAGAGTAACAGCAATTACCACAGATGTGAAGGGTTTCAGAGGCAATTCTGAAGGCACTGTCTGAGTGGTGGTATGAGGAGAGGTGTACATAAATATTTGCAAGGGCTTAACACTCAGCAGAGAGTGGAATTACTTATCTAGGAACAACAGGATGAGCATGATAAAGTAGCCCTGTAAATATGATACAGAGCACTGCTGCAAGGTGGTATGCAGATCTATGTTGTTCAGTGAAAACAGGCACCAGAAAAAAAAGCTACTCCTGGAAGATGGTGCTTGACTTGATTAGGATTAATTTTTCCACATCCTAGTGAGGAAGAGGAGTTGCAAGAGAGAGCAACAGTTGCACCTTCAAAATTCCCCAATATAGCTATCTCTTCTCATCAGAAGGACCACCCAGGAAAACCACACCACGGGAAACCTCAGAGACTCACTGGCAGGGGTTTTCCCACACAAAGTAGGGGTTCTTGTCCTGCACACAGATACTCACCTGAAATGCACTCATCTGTCTTGAACAGCAGCAGCCCAGTAGTAGAGAACTAAGTGAATGCTGGTGTTCAGAGGCAGGGGAAAGGGTAATGTGAAAAAGCATAGGAAATGCCTGTGAGTCTTATTTCCAACAGAGTATGAAGGATTTTGAGATTTTTCCAGATGGGCATAGCAGAGGAGACTGAGAAGAAGCAGAAGCAAGGAAAAGATGCTCATATATCCCAAATTGCATGAAACAAAAAGGGATTTTTTCGTCTTAATGGATGAGGGATTAAGATGATCTCTTATTCTGCATATATGTCTCCAAAAAGATATGAGCATGTCAAACCATGGGGTCATACTGTTAATCTACTCTTTCCAAAGAGAGCAATTAAAAAAATCCAAAAAACAAACCAGTTTTGTAAAATAGGGATTATATAAATTGTATCCAGAAGTCTTACATTGTCTCCGCCTATTAATTCAAAGGCCTTGTAAATCTAAGGGTATTGATGGAGATACTTCTCACTCACACCCTACATAAATCATAGGAGAACTGGAAACAGAAATGTTCGCAGAAAAACAGATATTTATCCTTATCACCAGCTGATAAAGAGTGAGAAAAAATGTATGGGACAATGAGGCACAGTGCCTTCCGGGGACTGCTTTGTACTTTCCACAAGCATCAGCAACAGTGTCTTGAGGCATTGTGCAAACACAGCCCTTGTGATGACACACACAGCCCTTTATGCGATCCAAAGGCAGGAGATTGACATGAACATTGTTGCTCACTCAATATGGTGATGAAAGCTCCCGCCTACAATAATGATCCACTGATTTCTTAAGGAATTTTCTAAGGACGAGAAAAATGCAAAAGACTTTTATAAATTACTCAAAATCTTGTGAAAGGCTTCTGGTTTTCTTTCTCTTACATTTTTTTTATTTCAAAGATAAGGTTTGTTTTTAAAGTTATTTTTTCATGGGAAACTGCTGAATGCCCTATCCTCCTTCTCATTCAGGTCCTTAAAATGAGTCATCTTCAGCTCTTAGCTTTCCTTCCTTCCTTGTTTCTGAGCCATTCAGAAATGCTGCTTTTTCTGCCTACTCTGTATTGTCTTATCCAGGGTGACCCTTTGTATCTAAGAGACTTCCAGCTATTAAAAATAGTCTTCCTTTTTCCTCTCTCTCCCTTTCTTCATTCCAAGACCACCAGTTTGTGTCTTTCTTCATTTTGGCTACAGCATTTGAAAGGAGAGTGTTTAACTTGTTGACAACCTACCCTGAGCTGGGAGCCTGGCTCTGCTGAACTCCATTTTATGCTGCCACTCAATTTTTATCCTTGTAATCATAGAATCCTCACAGAATCATAGAATAGTTTGGGCTGGAAGAGACCTTAAAGATGTGCTTGTTCTAACCCTTCTGCCATGGGCAAGAACACCTTCCACTAGATTAGGTTGCTGAGAGTCCCATCCAACCTGACCTTGAACACTCCAGCTTCTGTTCCTCACAGCAGCCACAAACACCAGTGCAGTCAGCATGGCAATCCACTCATGTCCAGGAAGACCTAGCCCAGATCTTGGCAAATATTAATCCTTTCCAACTAGCTGGGTTTTACTGGGTGGGGAGAGGGGAGGAATGTGAGAGGATGAAGTTCCTGAGATGCCCCCACTGCTATAAATACCATTCAGTGCAGCACAGTGCAGTTTTGACTTTATTTTGGTCTTTTTCATAAGGCACAAAAGTATGAGATCACAGCTCTTTTGTATGAAAGGCTGACCTCAGAGGTGGACTTTACTCTTAGCAATATCAGCACTCAGCTTCCTCCTACTTTTATCTCATTCACCAGTGAATTCATCTAGCAGGGAAGTCTATAAGAAAAATAAATTCAGGCTCAATTCCTCTGCTGGTATAAACTGATATTATTCATAGCAGTTAACATCAATAAAGGTCAGCCTTTTTTTGCTAAAACTTTAATGCTTGATCTCATTTTCTTTCCTTTTCTTTTTTTTTTTTTTTCTTTTTGTTCCTGAAGGCCTCCCTTCAAAATGCAGTTGCTGAGATCATATTCTTTGCCCATCAATCGCCTAGTGTCAGCTCCTCCTGTCCTCTTTGAATCACTCTTCAGACTCCCTTGGCTTCAGGACATGAAGGTCAGGCTTTTTGTATCCACTTTGAATGCTCTCCACAGCCTGATCCTTCTGCCTACCTGCCCTTATAAAACCTGCACTGTCAGAGGGTGCCTGAGTTCCCACCCTTTATGAATAGAAGCAAGCAGAAGAACCAATTGCCCTCTACTCATCAGGCACCTGTCAAATGAACAATGAACTAAGTCAAACTAACCAACCAAACCAAATCTCAAACCCAACAGGTCACCACACAAACTCTGCAGGATTTCCAGAAGGGTTCATTATGTTCTGGGAAGCTGAAACTATTTCTAAGCATGAAATGCCCTCAAAACCAAACCTATGGCAAAATTTGCCTAAGAGAGCCCAATACAGTGCAGAGCAACTTCGACAATGTGTGGTGGAAATGGCAGCGAGCTAGCAGTTTTTAGCAGACTTTCCCTTTTTCTTCTTGAAGGTCAAAGTAAAATTCAAAAGATATGAGCTCATGCAAACTGAAACCAGGAGACAAGTTTTACTGTGACTGCAGACACGACACCAGAAAGAGCTGCAGATGCCCCAGCACAAACTCCTCATCCTTCCCTCTACCCTAGGTAGGACACCAGCTGTGATCAGAGGGCAGAGGTGGGCAATCCCCCTAAGTACCAAAGAGCAGAGGGCCAGGAGATCCATAGGATGCTATGGAAGCTCAGATTCGTAAAGCTTTATCTGCCCCTGCTCTCTGGCCTAAAACCTGAGGCACCAGTGCTGCCAGATGTGTGTGCTGCCAGATGTGTGTGCTGTGGCTCGTGGCTGGGCCACAGGTCTGACTTTTCATTGCATGGAAATTAGGTGATAGGGAGGGAGAGAGGCAAGAAGGGAGGAGGGAGGAACATGGTCCAGGCAGCTCTTGGTCCTACACAGGTCCTAGGCTAATGTCCATACCACTGGACTTTCTTCCCTTCTAGATCAAGGACTTACATAGATTTAGAGCAACGAATGATTTGTTAAAACCTCTTCTGAATGAGTCAGATCAAATCTGTTCTCTTTTCTATTCTGTCTGCTTCTTACAAAAGCTCTGGCCATGTTAATTGCCAGTGCTTTCCCCCCACTCCCACTCGATATTGCATCATGTAACAGGCATGAAGAAAAATGTCATTTGGTTGCCCTTTAGACACTGGCCAGAAGTGACAATAAATTTAAAACAGAGTTTTGGGATAAAGCAAAAAACTATTTCTGAAGAATGACAGTATGTGTAAAGTGTAAATCTTGAAGCTTAGCAGCTAAATTCTGAACCCATGCAATATCATGCTGCCCTGTGTCATTAGCAAGCTGCCAAAATGACAGCAAACTGGATTATCTTCTTCATAATGTAGTCTGTTCAGCACAAAATAAATGACTGCTGACTTTTAACAATGTGCAGCACCATTACAGTGAAACTGTGTTGTGACCAGAGGCAATCTTACATGGAATTACCTTGGGAAATGAAGCTGCAATTAATCTTTTCTAGCTACACATGTTACCCTAGGTTCTTCTTATCAAAATCATCTAATTAAGCACTGCATAATTTCCAGTTTCATACAAACCTACTTTCCTTGATGTTACTGGAGCAACACAGGAGGGAAGCATGGCATATTCTCCAGCACAGCCACATCATCGTGGCTTCTCCCACTCAAAAGGTGTCTTCAATACACTTTCTAGTCACCACCTTCCAGCAGAAACTGGAAGTCTAATGCTGATGTTCTCAGACTGCAACCCCAGAAGCTTATGCTGCCAAACAACAGAAATATTTGTGCCAGAGGGGAATGATGACAGATCTTTAAACAGCTACTGTCTTTTGTTGTACAAAGTTTCTGTTTTAGACTGAGTCATAAAGAAACTCTGTAGAAATCTGGTCTTCCAGCTGGTCCTGAAACTGAGCATGAAAATCCAGCTGAAGTTTTTCCAGGGCTTAGCAGAGCAGGACTCAGGCTTTCAAGGTGACAGGTTTAAGGAACTGTATGGTCAAGCCTAAATACAGCATCCTGCACACATCTCTACTGAATTTCATCCTACTTTCTCCAGTCAGTTTTTCTAAGCTGATGAGACAGTTTTAAATTCCATTCCTCACCCTCATCCACTGCAGATTTGTGTCTTCCTTCGATCAACCAAACACCATCACTACCAAACCAACATCACTGCTGAAGACACCGAGCTGTGTTTGAGCCAGAGCAGCCTCAGCCGTCCCCCCTTCAAGGCATCATCCTCCCACTTGGCCAGTAAGCCATCCAGCTGCCCCCTCAAAGCCACATCTCCCTAGGTAGTGTGAGATGGCACAAGAAGTGGTTCAGATCCTCAGCAGCCCTGAAGGAGGGTCCTCACTTATGGGTGTTGGCTGAACCTTGGAGAGCATCTTGGTGGGAACCTGCATGGATCACCTGGGTCTGTGAATCAGAGCAGGGCAGAAGGATGGGCAGCATTTGACCTCAGATAGTAACTCTACCTTGTGTTGTGCCCATCTGTGCTCTCTGGGAAGTACCATAAATGTTAAGAGACCTGCTTTTTTCTCCATAGGAACAGGCACAGTAAACAACTTCTCCAAAGGTAACAACCAACTGTGGTTGTTTCATCTTTCCAAGAGAAAGAAGGCAGTGTTTTTGTGCAAGAGGTGGGTACGTAATTCCAGGCAAGCCCAGGCAGATGGGCCACGTTGCATGTCCACCTGCCTTTTTGGTTCTTCCATGGAGGCTGAGCCCACACACACGTGGGCTGCCTGTCACAGCGTCAGCCAGGCCATGGCTGCCTCCAGATTTGGGAGGAACAGGTTTCTGCCCACCACACATGTGCTTCCAGCAGCCCAGCCTCTTTGGCAAGGCAGGTGTTTTGCTAATTTTCTGCATGCACATACACATATCCCCGTGAGCACCTGGCTTGCTTGGCTGCATCCAAACCACCAGCATCCTGGAGGAGTCACAAGGGAGAGGCTGCCTCCCTCACTGACAGCTGCCTCATCAGTGCTGACTGTGCATGACCCCCTACTAAGGATTCATCATGCAGCAGAACTGACATAGGGATACAGATGGGGAGGGGATACAGATGCCCAGGGTCAGCCAGGGGTGTTCTTCCCAACCCTGTCCCTGTTTTAGAAGAAACACCTGACTATAGAAGAAAAGACTCCAGATTCCAGCCGTTTATCTTTTTGATTGTAATCCGAAATAAAACCCCCAAAGAAACTCTTGGAAGGTCCAGATTAATGTCTCTGATATGATTACTTAAATGATAAATCCTGGAGGATTAGAGGTGTGTGTGAACAGGGCTTGGGGCAACAGGGTTTTGTCTGTAGTGGGGGCACTAATAGAACACAGAAGTCCATATTTCAAAAGCAGTTAGGTGTTTTATTAAGAGTTATTAGTAGAGCCTTGTGAGTTGGAGGATTTGTGGCATCTCTCTGGGTGGCAATGAAATAGTTGTGTTTTTTTCAAAAGGACTGTCCTCTGCCCCTATTTCTGCTCTGCTAAAGCCCCACAAAAATATCACCAGAAGATGCCACGATAAAATGCCCTGAATTTAGGGGTGAACATTGAGTATTCATCCTCATGATACGTTATTGGTGTTTTGCTTGGGATAGATCCTCTGTTTTGCTGCACTGAGTGGGAAATTGCAGGTAAAAAGAGGGTGATTTGGCTAAAAAGTATGCTGTGACTCTGCTGGTCTTCCATGGGTACAGTACTGGTCATATGCACATGCCTCAGTTTTCAGCAGAGGAGCAGCACTGTTACAGGCTGAGTTGCTGAGCCAGCACCTGAATACATGGAAATGCTTTTCACCCTTTTCATTTCTTTAGCAGAGCTTCATTCACACCAGTGACTAAGAAGATATTTTTACTTTTGCACATCTGTCCTTGATCTATTGAGTATTTTTCTTCCAACAAGCAGTCACCAAAAGGGCATGTGTCTGTATGTGTGCGTGCAGGACAGTTCTGCCTAAATAGTTGCCATCCTGCCTTGATGTCATTTACAAAAAAAAAAAAAAAAAAAGATTTATTGCTGCAGCTCAGAAGTCTGAAGAACTTAATGACATATGTTAAACCCAGCAAGACTGCAGTCTGGGATACTGATTCAGTCTGGGCTCATGAAAATGTTCTTCATGCATATTTCATGTACAAGCAATTGTCCATCTCTTTTTCCCTGCTTGCGTCCCAGCAGTCACCAGAGAAATGTATGCTATCCACTGAGGTAGAACCCACATATTTTTAGGTGCTGGTTTGATGACGGGGAGTTGGGATAATTCCTGGAGACTGCAATACAGCTGAAAGGTTGAACTGCTGTAGTCTAAGCTATGGATTTGAGGTGTTCTGACTAAAATCCCAAGCAACTCATATCTTCTGTGAAATAAGTAGCAAGGAGAGGTCTCGATCACACGCACATACATGCACACAAACCAGTTGGGGATGGTAGCACAGGGCTGCACCACTTTAAAATGACCAAAACTGAAGGAGCTGTGCAGGAAAAAGTGCCCCCTACAAGCTTGCTGTTCAGGGATTAAATGGATATTAGTTGCCTCTTTGTACCAGGAGACTGGAGAATTGCATAATGGGGCATACTGAAGAGTTTCTGAAGAGGAAGTGAGTCAAAGTTTGTTATTTTCAGTGCAGTCAGGATTGTGTTTTCTGCCACTTTTTGGGGGGGGTTGATTTACCCAGCATAGTTGTGCTACAGGAATCACAGCCAGCATCAGGAGCAAACATCTCAGTTGCGACATCCTGGCAAGAAGATTGTTCTAACAAGTAACTATTTTGAGAATAGGAACAAAAAAGAACAAAAGTTGGCAGAAAGAGCTGCAAAGGGCTGCACTTCATACGGATGCTCGCTTCTGCTCCCCAGGCCTTGCAGACCTGGCTGTGCCCTCCCTCTGCTCTGCCAAAACAACTTCTTTGTCCGTCTTTGAGGCACTCCTGAACACCCACAGTGTTTCTTAACTCTGCCTGCCTGTCCTTGGGCCGTGGTTCCCTGCCAGCTGCCGGCACTCCCATGTGCTGTTCTGCACAGCCCGGTTGAAGGCGGCTCCAGTTTTCCCTGCGCTGTTTATTCCCTAATGCAGCAGCATCCAGGTGCACCGAGGGTATTGCACCATGTGCCTCAGGCAACACGCCTGCCTGTCACTACCCATAAGGTCTGAAATATTCATGGAGGGCTTAACTTGCCAGTGCCCAGCTCTCCTTTGGTCATTCACATCTGGGCAAAGGAAACATGAGGTGGCTGTGATATACGACCAAATGTGAGTAGCTGTAAACTGACAAGGGCCATCTGTCACTCTTATTAATCCCCTGAGTCACACTGCCTCCAGATATTTCCTGTGTCACCACTATTTTTATTTCTTCACAAATAAAGGCTGTAGACTTCAGTTTGCTCCTGCTCACATCAGGCTTGACTCAAGCCTCTGACAGGGAGAATTACACGAGACTTGCCCCAGCAAGGTTGGAAACTATATCCTAGGTTCTGCACAATTGTGCAATAATTACAAAATATATGTTGGTGCTGGAGTACTAAATAGCATCAGGAAATAATGTGATATTAACAGTTTCTTGAAGACCGACCAAGAAAACAGACCATCTATTATCCTGAATATTGCAGAAAATTTGGATTCTAGGTTCAAGGCTGACTTTTTTCTTCTTTTTTTTCTTTTTATTTTTTTTCCCAATTACTGACTTAATGCTATCTAACATCAAAGGAAATACTTTCAAGCATTATCCCAAACAAAATCTCTGCAGCTGAGGCACAGCAGACGTCAGGCAGTATGAAGTGCAGTAGCCTGAAAGTGTTTGAGCCATCCGGACCTTTGACATTAGCCTGAGGTTGGTTAAATCACCTACTTAGATGCATGGCAAAATGCTTCACACTGAAATAGCTCTCAGTTGCTTTCCACTGGCAATTGATGTGTTTGTGATACTTATATGGAAGACTTTTAAAATATGATTGGGCAGTATTTGGTTAGCACTAGTGGGGGTGTATTAGTAAAATTTAACCTTTCTCCCAAAATCTTAAGAGTATGCCTTTTATTTAAATTGAGAGCTTTACTAAGTAGCATTTGCTTTGAGATCCCTGGACTGCAGAGTACAAATGTGAAGACAGAGAAAATCAAGATTATTGTTCCCTCATATAATAGGCTTCAGATTAAGCAAGCCAGGCATACATTGAATTGCAGTGACCTGGAGCTCTTATCTACCTCCAACAACACAGCACAGCTCTGACTAATACAAGTTTCTCAAACTCAGGCATCAAGTACTTGGTGAGACAATGATAAAGAGGGTGCCAGGACATGCCTCAGATATACCAGGATCACTGAGTCACAGGAAGGGACAGCTGAGTGCTAGTGACTTGGGTTTATAGTCCTGTTGTTACATTCAGACGCTCAAGTGATGCTCTTCCTCTCCTTAGAAATGACAAGTGGCCATTCGTCAGCTGCTGACTGTAGGGAGAAAAACATGTCAAAGTGGGAACCCAAAAGGAAAGGATATTTTTGCTCAGTGCCTTGGGACCTTGGCTGAAAAAAAGTCCACAATGAACACTCCCAGGAGTCAAAGATATCATATGGAAATCAACTAATTCTGTCTCTTACAAATAAACTGGATTCTTCTTCCTCACCAAAGGGATTTAATAGGTTTTTAGAGACTTGCAAACAGTAGAAAATAACTTCATAAAACTGGCAGTTTTCTGGCAAAATATTTTATTCCAGTTAATCATTCTGTGCATTCTCTGGAAATTTGGTGTGATATCATGTCTGGCTCTAATTCTCTTTTGTGGAACACTGACACTGGCTATCACATCCACAGCACCAGGCAGCATCCCTGAGGGATTCATTCAGTTGTTTAGCCTGAGAACTGGCCCACTCTCTCATCCCTCTAGAAGTCCAGCAGCTGCACGATGGTGGTTTCACCACTCTCCTTCCAGGTAATGGGCAGTTTTCTGCCCAGCTCTGAGAAGTCAAGCCTCAGGTAGCCACATTGTTAAAGTCATCTGCTCAATATGCAGTAAGGTGGAAAATGCCTTTATGCACTGTACTTCAGTGTGCAGCCTTTCCCAAGAAGTTCCCTCATTTTCTCCTCTATCTTTGCCCCTTTTACAAACCCTTCATGCTGTGCTCCCTGTGCAGGAACTGTTCTGCTCCACAAAGCTCTGGATGCTGCTTCTGTTCAGTGTCCATCCCAGCACAGCCCAAACACCATCCCAAAGAGCTGTCACGTACTTGGCTCTGCTCCCATCTGCACCACACTCTGCACCTCACAGCACTCTTGAGGATGGCAGCGGGGCCAGTCTTCAAACCTGGCAGCCTTCAGAGTTCATTTTGTCCTTGAGTCTCTTACCTAGGCTCAGCCTGAGATTTTTCTGATTCCTGAATTCTCCCATCAGGGTTTTGAGATGTTTCTCACTGGCACCAGTGTGACCTTCTGTGTGTTGAAGGCTGTAGGCTGATGCTCTGTTTCACCTAAGCCCTGTAATTTCTGTTTGTCTTCCTTCCAAAAAGACCTTCAAAAGCTGAATTAGGAGACATTTAGAGGTGAAGGCTTCATAGTTTCCTGAGCAGTTTGATTCAGTGGTTAATTACTTTGACTGCTAAAACTGTTACCCTTAATTTTTTCACTTGATCTTGTCTGACATTAATTCCCAGGCACCTATTTTGTTGCGCCTTTAGTTGACTTTGTACTCTGTGTTTACTCCACTCACCCCTTTGAACTTCCTGTTGATGCCTTAAGTGTCTGCCTGTCAGGCATGTTTTCCAGTCACAGTGTCTTTCTTTTTCCTGCACCTATTTTTAAATTTTTTATCTCCATTTGAAGGTGGACACAGTGTTGTCCAGTGCAGCAATCCGATGACAAGTGGAAGACGCAGGCTGATGAAACAGCTTTGTCTTTGAGAGAAAGCAACTAAATCTGTAGTTCCTTTGCAACATTTGGCTTAGGTCTTGGCCAAAACTTTCTCAAAGAAACCATAACAGGACAAGATGTTGATTTGGCTATTTATGTGACAGTCACCAAAGTCCTGGTCACTAAGGATCCTATATTTGGGCTTACACTTGGCCCATCAGACAGGACAGTCATAGCATCCAAGGGATGCTGAGGGAGTAATTGTGTGCTCCTGGTGCAAGGATTATGCACAGTAATTATATATTCCCAAAGTGTACAATGCTTGGTAATTATACACAGCAGACCCAAAAATATCATTTAACACGTGTGCTGGTTTTTAAGACAAAAGTAATGGTGAATTTGCTTTGTGATTATATGGTCCTTACCACATAAACTTTCTGCCAGTATTTGATACTTACTATGTCATTAAATGGTCAGCAATTGCTTTGGAGGCAAAGACTGCTTGGAAAATTGTTCCCTGCAAAATGGACCATTATTTAAAAATCATTAACATTTTTCCCCACAGTGCTTTTTCTAAGTGAAAATATACAAGTCATGCAATTTTACTTCAGTCTGTATTCTTCTGGAGGTGTATTGTGTTCCTGTTGTTCTGAGAAAGCGTAGTGATGCCAGTCTCAAACTCCTTTAATCAATGTTCCTCTCTGTTTGTTTTCCTCTCTCAAGTTCCTCCCTCTTAAGCCAGAAATAAAAATTGAAAGCTGACTGTAATTTTAAACCAACAACATTACTGTTCCTAGTGAAGCCAATGGATGTGGCATAGTTCCCATTGACTTCTCATAGTACAAGTTCTGTTTTAAGGATTCTTGTCATGTGGATGGAGTAACTCCACCAAGGTCAACAGGGTTGCATGGAAAATGCCTGGGTACAATAGCAGCAGAACCCATCCTAGTGGCAGGAGGATCTCTTCCAATTTCTTCCTACTCACGCATATCTACACATGCATGCACACACACCACAGTGGAGCTTGCAGTTCACAAACTCTCTCTCTGTTTGCCAGCATGCTATGCTATTTTGTTTGATTGCTGGGCTGCAGCGCAGAAACACCAATCAGCCCAACTTGGCCTGATTGCAAATTAAAGAAAATGTAGCTGGAAAGAAACAAAGAGGTAACTTTAGTCAAGTAACTATATAAGACTTAGAGGGCTCTAACTAGAGTAATCTTGTGGCTCCTAATGTATGGACTAAATTTCTATTTAGCCCTTTTGCTTTTGCTTATGTTTTCTATTTATTCCAAGGAGTGCTGACAATATTTTGGTGGTGATTCATAACAGCGTGACACCAGTTAAGTTCTAAGACTGGAATTCACTAATTTTCAGAAGACCAACAGAAAGGCAGTACATTACTGTATTGTCAAAATTTAGCTCAAATGAGACTGTGGCAAAGTAGTAGCCCTTTCTGTCTGCCTGAATAGGGGAGAATTTCATCCTATTTTGCAGATCTTTGCCAATATGACAATATTCAGGACAAACTGTACCCAAAAGCTATGTGTACATGAAAGACATGACTCTCATTAGTTCCTGTGGACATGGTACTCATCCCTAAGTCTGCAAACAGGATCTGTTAATTTGTAGTTGCTCCTACCCCATTTTGTTTTCAGGCCTGGTGAAAACAATGAGTGGTTTATGAAAGCAAAGACCAGACAGCTAGGAGCAGCTTGGGTGGAAAAGGAAGGTATGAACACAGCACCTTGGCCACAAAATTACTTGCTGTCTGGTGGCTACAAAAAAGTGATTTTAATAGTTACAATGCTGGACCACATGGTATAGTTCAAATGCTAAATGTCAGACTAAAAATGTTTTATGGACTGGATTCTTTAATAATAATAATAAAGTATATCTCCTCTGAGAGCCACACGCTTTCTTTAGGCATTTTTCTTTTGAGGAAAACCACCCTTTTTCAGATGTTTCTCAGCTGATAGATTCTACATTTCCTGTCTTAGAAAATGGATGCATCCTGCTTCTGCATGCCTGTGTCAGAAGAGTGAGTTTTAAAATAGCTGTTTCTACTGAAAATACCTCCTGATTATATGATAATGCAAAGCTACTTCAGGGGTTCAAAGCAACTATTCCCCTCAGGCATCTTTGTCCAGGTCCAAGTAATATAAACTTTCCCCCCTGGAACCTCTTTTTATTTTTTTATTTCTTTTTAATTCACTTGGGACAAGCACTTTCTTTGGGAACACAGTATAGCCACAGAATGACTGCTCTCAAATGTTTGCTACCAGCTGAGACAAAACCTAGGCTTTGGGGCACCTGTATTTTATAATATTACTAAAAATACTATGTGAGCCTTTGGGTTTCAGCATTTCCCAGCTCATAACATCCTGATTCTCTCCGCTCTCCCACAGAGAACAAAGTCTACTCCTGTTTAACTAGCAAGAAGCTCCAAAAAGCATCTCTGCAAGCTCAGCCAGCAGCAAAGCAAGTAGATTTGCTCTGAAAATAGAAGCAGCAAAAGAAAGATGGGTGATGACTCACGGCTTAGCTCTGCTCTTGTTTACAGTGGCACAAAACAAGAGCAACTCCCTTGACATTGGTGAAGTTAACACCCTTTCAAGTAGCCACACTTTTTGGGTAATTTTAGATCAGCCTACACTAGGCCATCATGATTCAGCTTTGATATTCGATTCACTCCACTGGTTTACAATTCAGTGAGGCTCCAATGCATCTTGATCAATCAAGAGTAATGAGTGAGGCTGGGCTGAATTGTACTGGTGCAAATAGTGTCATTGCTTGGGTGACACGGATTCCACATCATGCTGACTGGGACTTCCCCAGAGCTCCCCTGCAGTGACTGGTTAGGTATTAGTTTAAATGGAGTGGGAAAACGTGGAGAGATAGCTTGGCTGAGGGATGAGTGAGAGTATTAGTTGGTTTCTTGCATTTCGATGGGATTACACCACACAATTTTTGCAGACTGGCTATATTCCTACCTGGAGGAACCTGCTGACCACAATGGTGGGTTGAGGATTTTTGCTTGCTTGTCTGTTTTCCTCTGAAAAGTGGGAGGTTTCTCATTAAGAGCTTATGGGAAACTCACTCGTAATAAAGATGTTTCTGTTTTAGTGAAAATATTCACTAGGGGGAAAATGTTTCTCAGCCCTCTGTACTGTGTGTTTTCAGTTCCCGAAAAAAGAAAAGAAAGGTGCCTGACATCCTGTGGGAAGTCCCACAGTATGTATCACATATGCAAAACAACCCAAAAGTTTGGCAACAGACCTAGGGCAATCAGAAGTACATGAAAAGCTCTAAACAATGCCCAAATTACTGAGCTATCTATTGTCATGAAGCCCATGTAAATGCTGATGGAGGTATTCTGCTGATCCAGTAGTATGTTATTCTCTGGCCAGACCCCCCACTTAGATTTCTGGGCCACCCCATAGCAAGCAAGAGAAGTTATCAGACTTTGTTGATTGTCCACCGAGGAGTGGAAATGAAAACAGCTAAACATCTGCTCTTCTTCACAGCAGCATTACAGCTCAGCTATGCAATCCACCTAGCTAACTTCTATGCAAACGAAACGGTGCACCAGCATTTCCAGGATTATAAATCAAGGTTACAACCTGAGATGCTTTTAGGGATACTATAAATAAAGATAAGTATATGTGGGGCAGGGGAAAGATAATAAAAAAGATCCCACATCTGTGGGGATTTGTGCTATTGCTCAAATAAAAGGATGGGATTCAACAGGCACAGCTGTTCCTTGGCTGTTGCTGCCTCCGCCCATACGTTTTATACAATATCCATATTTAATTGAGCATTCTGAACGATATTTTCTCAAGTGCTTTTGAAAGGTCTGTGTGGTTCGTTTTTCCTTGGCGTCTTTATCTTCCAGCTCTTAATTTCCTTATTACTGAGGACCCTGTCACTCACAGGAGGTCTTAATCTTCACTGGTCCTGCATTCTGTATATTTTAAAGCTGATGTGGCAGGACACTGTCCATTGCGATATAATGGTGGATTTTAGAAGTAATTATAGTCAGATCATGCCTTTAAAGAAGTATATTGGAAAAGGCAGTGGCCAGGTTTTGTCCCCTTTGAAGCAGCAGTCAGCAGCAGTCAAGTAGCATGCAAATGCTGTTCTGTGCCTGCTCCACACTTCCTTTTGGGATCATCTGTGTAGCAATTTGCTGACAGCAGAAAATGGCAAGTTAAGGCTTTCCCTGCATTTGGCTATTGCACTGTGGAGCTGAAGCCTGAGGAAAAGGACATGTGTGACATCTACACACGTGCATACAGTGAGGTGAGGACACATGAGCTGGGACAGAGCAACATCTTGTAATTCCCAGTGGGGGCCCTTGGCACAGATTGCCTGTGCTGGAAGAAAGAGCAACCCTGATCCCGAGTCTGGACTACTCTGTCATCCTGGTGGAGCTACAGCAGGGGAAGGGAGTCCCACAGAGAATCAAACCCTCATATATCTTCATAACTTCTGGATTCTAAGCCCTACTGCTAACCCAGTCCAAAGTCAGGTGTGTAAATGGAGTTTGAAAGGCAAAGGAAGCCAGCAAAATCTTGGAAATAGACCCGCTTTTACAGTTCAGGGTTGGTTTTTATTTTTGGTAAAGCACTGTTCAGTCAAGTCTGGTCTGTGCTCCAAACTCCAGGCATCAGGGCACGTTTGAGGTCATGGGATGGGCACTGCTTTAGCCAACCCTTGGGAGGGAGGAAGATGATGGGGAACTGCTGAGACATCTCAGAAGAAAGAAAAGCTGCTACCTGAGGCACATGGTGTAGACACCCCAGAGTGTCTGCAAGTAGTCAGCATGGGTCACCCAGCCTCAGCTCCTGGTGGGTCAGCCACATTTGGGGCTATCTGAGCCCAGCAAAAAGGGACTGGCAGACATTCCTGCCCCAAGGGCCCTGGCCCTGGAGTGGGGAGGTTGCAGAACACCAGCAAACAGGATGCATGAAGCATAAGATTACTGTAGATAAGAGTAAAAGATAGTCTAGTTCTCCCTAGCGGTGCAATTTCTTTGTTAAAAACAATTAAATTTTGCTTGACAGAGGGTACAATTTCAGGACTTGTTCTGGGATGACTGAATAAATTCAAGCAGTTGAAAGGTATCACACAGCAGTTACAGACGAGGTCAGCATGAAGATATCAGACACTTTTTATGCCTTTGATTTTCTTTATGGCCCTTTCCATCAATTTCAAAGCAGTTATCTCCTCCTTGAAAATCAGTAGTGCTGAAGGGCGTGATCAGGCTGTGGCCAAGTGATAGGATAGAATTTTAAGGGAAATGAAGACATAAAGTAATGGGATAAATCTGCTCTGCTTAATGCATTTCTGCAGGCAATAGATGTGGCTAACACTGAACAGAGGTAGGGGAAACTTATTTAAAATATGTAAATTAAATATGTACATTAAAGTAAATATGCTTCTGACCATAAAATATATGATCAAGAAGAATTGATTGCTGAAATGTGTGCTTGGCACAGTTTAGATGTAACTGCTCTGGTCAGTGTTAGGTTCTACTTGCAATACCACTACAATCCATTTAGTTGGCCAAGAAAAATCTGGGAAGGAATTTAATGCTATCTAGATGAACACAGAAGAAGAATTTGCTCTCACAAGCTGGACATTTTTTATTACTGAGGACTGAACTGCAGTGTCATTGACATTTGCTTAATTTTGAAATGGCAGATACTAGGAAAGTGCAAACATAGGCAAAGCAACCTGATAGATGTTGTGTATGTCTGCAAAGGAAGGCTTTCTCCTTTTAATGATCTAAAAAACCCCAAACCCATTCATAATCCCAAAATGGGATTGCCCATTTAATCTAATTATGCACTCTGGAAAATCCTGAGAGTTTCCTGTTATGCTATTTGGCTTTATCCTTCATCTGAGCTGAAACCTCTGAGCTCATTTTGAGTCTCTGTGACACCGTGGATCTGATTCAGCAAAACACTTAAGTATACACTCAGCCCAAGCACTTTGAGGACTTGCATCCTTGCTTGGCAGTACTTTTAAGCACTTACAGAATTTAAAGCATATACTTAAGTCCCTTCAACTTCACTGAAGCATAAGATCTACTTAAGTATTTTGTTTAATGAAAGTATAAGTGATTAGAATATCACAAATGCAAACTAATTTTTCTCTGGTGTGCATTGCTCACTTCATTCAAAGTGGCCCAGCTTGTCAGATCTATTTGTTTATACTCACTTTAAATGCAGAGCTGTGTGTGGGAACTCTACAATTAAATTCTCCAGTCTGTTTGTTTGACTTTCCCTGCAGATGTAGGGGTTCCCAGCTCTTTTGGGAAGTGCTGTGCTGCAAAATATTTAGCACTATGCTGAAGCCGTAGCAGAGCTACCAGTCAGGTTCACTGCAAGTGACAGAAGCAGATGAGTAAGCTAAACTCTGTTTCAGCCCTCTTGGGCAAGATCTGTGCACATTTGGCTCTAATCTTGCAAGCCATATATGAGCAGACAATCTTCATCCAATCAAATACATCCTTGAAGTTTTAAGAAGCAGTCAATGCACATAAAGTTTGTAAGGATTGATCCTTAAGTAAAAAGAGGAAAAAACAGTGTAAACCTAATCCAAAAGAGATCATGTGCATCTGCCACTGAAGTCAGTGGCAATTTAGCACCAGCTTCAGCTTCATCAGGTTCAGTGTTGAAGGCAGGGCTGGCTCTGTTGCTATCTGTGCCATCCATATAAACAAGCAGAAAGATTGCTTTTCCCAGACTATTGTGGCATGATATAAATGAGCTCAGGCAAGACCATCTATAAATCCTCTCCTTTGAAATCTCTTTTATAAGCTACGTAATTATATAGGAATTAATTCTCAGCCTGAATTTTCAGTGGCCTCTGAAAAATACAAAGATGTTTGGCTTCATCAGAAAACAAGTTTTGTGCTGCAAACCTGTTTTGCTACACCCATGAGAAGAGCCCAGGCTGCACAGCCTGTGTGTGAATGCATCTCCCACTAGTCCTTCCCTTTAGCAGATGAGTCCATCCTAATTTTTCCCTGACAAAAAGACACAGCTTGATTTCTAAAGCTACAGGATGACATGCCAGCTGCTGGGAAATCTGGCATCTGTGATGAGGCAGGAGGGATTTTGGCACTGGATTATGCCCCACAGGAGAGCAATTCTGCTCCGCAGATTGGCCAGAGATAGTTTTAAAGTGGGATTTTTTTTCTCAGGACATACTTTAGAGAAAAGCCATCTTAGAGGAGGTAAAAGCAAGTGGTAAAACTGTACCAGGTTCAATAAACTATGTTGACAGAGCAGCACTAAAATGAAAAGAAGATTAATCTAGCTTTGGTGATGCTAATGCACTGGGGAATCAATTAGTACAAAGGGACTGCAGAAAGCCCTAAAAACTCTCAATATACTGAATCCTAGTCAGAAGGTTCTTTTAGAAAAGACCAAAACACCCAGGAAACCAGTGGCTTTTAAACAGAGAGAGGTACAAAGAGAGAGGTCAGCCAGATGAAGAGAAATACTACTTTTTCTCTTAGCTTTGAGGGGTTTTACCTTTGAACAGACCTGGTCAGCAACACCAAACAACATCTGTAAAAGGGTAGCTAAGCACAGGACAGGCATCAAGGACACCCAATTTTATAACCATCATCTTAAACAGAGGATTTTAAATCTGATTTAATCTCAGGCATCTAGAGTTATTTCTCTGAAACATGCATGTGAAGTGGTTTTCTTGGCCTGTGCTTCTTCCATAGTCACAAGGGAGAGGATGATTCAGCTCATCTATTCTTCATGTGCAGTCTCGGCTGATGGTTGAGGGAGTCATGTCAGGGAAAGGATTTAGTTCTGGCCAAACTTACAGGGCTTATTTCCTTGTCTTACATTCTTCACAAAAAGTCATAATAATTCCTGGTCATACTCTTCCTTTGATTTTTCTGTTTGATTTTGAAGACTGTGAAAACAGGTAGAGACCTTCAGCTATTATGCTAATATATAGTGTAAGTTAGCTAAATTATGATGTTCACTAGCAAATGTCCCTGCAATATTGTGGCCACAGTTCCAGGAGTCTTAACTAAGTCATATTTGTTCAGAGGCATCTTGACAATTTAGAACTCAGATATGTTTAGCTTCACTTTTTTATGAGATATGTGTACAGGGTTTTTATATTTTTATTTACACTGCATTCTGACTTCATTTGTGGGCATATCCTCTGCATAATTTCTACACAGTGGGAAAAGAGTGTCTAAAACTTTAAAATATGAGAGTCTGAGAGCAGCCTGGGCTGTGATGTCTTTATTTCTGGGCAGTAAATTCAAATCAAGATATTTTTTTCAACCTGTGACTAGAAAATCATAATCAAAGGACCTCCTTTTCAGAAATGTCTCCTGTGGGAGCTGCCCGTGCTCCCCACACTGGCAGATCAAAGAGGTGAGGTCTGCAGCAGTGGGCTGCTCCAGCCCTTGGCAGCCAAGGTCTTGAAGTGGGCTCTGGTGGGTTCAGCTTCTGTGGAGTGCTGGGTCAAGCCTTGAGTATTCCTCCTGCTATTGACAAGGGAGGGTTTCTGTGAGATGGGTGTCCCAAGGCAAGCCCCGAAAATGTCTGCAGAGTAGTTACCCAGCCCTGTGTGGTGGTGGGACACCCTGATGGTGGTTCCCACCATCCCAAACCAGGGCTTTTGGGGTGACCTCAGCACACATCTCTCACCGGGGCCACCAAACTCCCTGGCCTTGCCTCCTCTGTTCCCCAGCTCATGGCCACAAAAGGCCTTATGGGGCTCAGCTTCTGCATCACCAGCACTTCCAGCACAGGTGGCCATGGGCTCTCCAGTGCAAGCCAAGACACCCCGGGCTATCCGCATCCCTTCCCGTGGACACAGTGACCCTTGGCACACCCACCATGGGGGTTCACATGGCAGAGTACCTTATTTAACCCTGGGGGAGGGAAACACCAGCTCTTTCCCCTCTCAGCATTTGTTTTTGGTGGCTAGTCCAGGAAACACACGTCCTTTCTATTTACTTAGAAAAGAATGAATAACAACCATGTTTCTCCCCAGTTCCTTCCCCCTCTCCGGTCCTCTCCTCACTCCCCTCCCCACCTTGCTATTAAAATGGCAAGCTCTGTGTTACAGACAGCGCCGGGCTGTTAGAGCACTTAAGCAGCACCCTGTGAGCTGCAGCCATTTACTATGTGCGATTGTTTCTGCGAGACCTAATAATTCTACCATTGTTATTATAACACTGTGCACTAATACAAATGAGCTTGTAAATAGGGGTCCAACTAAAATAAAACCATTATAATCACAGCCCAGGCTGTAAATCACAGACTAGTGTATTCTGCTGTGGTTTGACCCAGAGCCAGGCAATAGTCAAATAATCAAACTGCAGATGTTGGGATAGCAAATCTGCTTAAATTTAAACAGTGGCAGAGGTCCAAACAACAGGGGGGGCAGAAAAGAGTCCTTTGCACAATGTAGGAATTTCCCCACTCTCCCCCTGCCCTGGCCCTTCTTGTTAACCAGGTCTGTAAAGTAACCAGACGTGGTACCCGGTAATAGCACTGCTCCTCGTCAGCCTGTGCACGCCAGTGCCGGCTCGCAGGCGCGATGCCACGCAAAGCAACTGCAGGGACTGATCATTAGCACTGGCTCCCAGCCCTTTGGGGACATTCCCCTCGACAGCCCCATGGCCGCTGCCAATGGTGAGATCAAGCCCTCCAAACTTTCCCAGGGGAGTAGCTCAGGGGTACCCAATAACGTTCCGCACCATGAACTTCATCAGAGTTACCCCAAAAGTCAATGGTGCATAGTCACAGCTTGACTCTCTAATTTCTGAAGCTTCTTGCTATGACTAAATCCCCTCCCTCCTCCATCTTACTCTTAGATGACCCTACTCCCATAATAAAGCCCAGGATGCAGCTGCAATTTGGATTCTTGCTCAGGGGTGTTCACGGGGGGCACATACCACCCCATGCTGGGCCAAGGGCTCATGCCCCTGCCTCAAACCATCCTTGGTCAGGGCACACAGAGAGACCTACCTAGAAGTGGCACAGTGAGGATCATTTCACTGAGCAAAGCAGCATGTGAGGGGCAGCAGGGAGACTGTGCTGCCAACATAGGGCAGCTGAGAAGAGGATCCTGATGAGGCTGTCACTCTCTGCCAGCTGTTTTCACGGCTGTGGGAGATGCAGTGTGGTTGTTTTTCCTCCTAGCCAGAAACCAGGATCTGTGTTGGTAGTGCTCACAGGCGATGTGTTTTTGTTTGGAGAATACATGAGCCTTGGCTGTTGCCCCATGACATTTGAAATGCTGCTATAAGCTTCTTTAGAGAAAAGTATATGGTCATTTGTTTTTCTGACAGCCTAAGGCAAACAAGTTGGATGGGTCCTGTTGCTTACCACGTTGTCACATGTGGTCACAGGAGGACTGTTATATGTGAGAACCTCCTTGATGTAACTTTAACTTATTAGGAAGGAATTTTTTGTGCTATTTCTTTTTTAATGTAATATTTAAGCAGCTGCCAGGCAACAAGTCATAAGAACAATCAATCACACAAACAGATGCCATGTAAATATGTCTTTTAAGCAAGTAGCTCAAGAAATCATTGAGGGGATAAAGTAATGATCTCTCCAGGGGAAAATCAGCAAAATGAGCTTGCCAGTCTTGGATGAAGGCTGGACAGGATACAAACCAGTCATCCTTCTGAAGCTGCTTCTTCACTATGGCACTGACACAGCAGCTGTGAATATTAATGTTATTTCCCTAAAACCTTGTGACTAAATTCCACTAGCAGGACAATTTGCCTTTCCTGCTCAGGAAATATTTGCTGTTAAAATGACTCGAAGGCAACATGAACCAAGCTGCAGGGACCCCAGAAGGGGATTTTAGTTATGAAAAGCTCATTCACTGATTTCCTTAGAATTTGAGTAACCAACTTGGAAGAAAGTCCTCTTTCCTTCTTTTTTTTTGTCTATTCTTGGTCCTTTTTAAGGGACAATCTTTCTCCTGGAGGTGGAGAACATTTTTTTGGCCTGAGTCGCCCCCCTGGAAGGAATAAAATGTTAGAAGCAGAAAAATGTGCCACTCCAAGTACGTATTGCAAAATTAACACCTTGGCGCACACTTCTTAAAAATTCATTCTGCTGCATCCAAATTTTCACAGGTTTTCCTGCCCCATTTGTCAAGGGCACCATTTTTAAAAAGTGCTATTTTTTTAGTCTGAGTTACTGTAAGCCCATTGCTCAGAGGAAGCCTGCAGAAAGAGACTGGTTTCCTTTGATGCATTCCTAAGTGTCTTGGTGAGGGGAATTGTTCTGGTGTGTGAATCAACTCTGCTTCCTCTGCTTGTCAGAAAAACAGTGCAACCTTGTACTGCTGATATATGCCACGCTGCACGGGATGTGGTTGATCTCTTCTGCTACTGCTGTTGCTCCACAGAGATCTGTTTCACAATGTGAGCAGTAACCAGATTAAAATCAAGGCTGGAGGTTGTTGTGAACATTAAGCATTAAATAAACTCCAACATTGTACCATAATTCCTCATGAATGATTAGATCATCCTGCTGGGAGTGCTACCGTTATACATAAGGCAAATGTCACTGGGTGCCTCATAAATTTAGCATACAAGTACCAAACATTAGGTCTGAATCACTGCTGCTTCGCTTCAGTTTATCTTAGTAAGAGGCAGAGGAGCTACATCGGCATAAATGTGCAGTGAAACGCTGGTTCCCTTCTCATTTTAAGGGATCAGCTGTTTCCACTGAATTCCATAAGACTGACATTAAGTAGATTCACAGTTGCTCTACTCAAGTTATGTTAACTCTCAGTTATGGTAGACCATGCAAGGGAGCCAGTCCCAGGGAAAAATATAGGCTGGTACTTCTGGCATAGAAATTGCACCCCCTAATAGTGAAGGCTGGTCTAGACTGCAAAAAAATAATGTGCTCTGGAGCTGGATTGAAAAAATCAAATTAGCTGATTTAGGAAAAAAAACCCCACAGCCACAAGGTAGGTTTGCTTTTGACACAGGACAGCTGCTCAAGTGCAAGTCCACCACAGAGCTCATGTTGAACAGGAGCTACATACGTGTTCCAAAACCCAGATTGTCTTCAATTCCCTGGCACTTCAACCAGAGCACACCTGTCAGCCACACTTCCCTGGGGAAAGGGAAGGTTGGCACGGCACCATTTCGGTGTGTTCCACAACTCCCATTCCAAATACAGTAACTTTCCCTCGATGTTTCAGATTTTCCGTAAAAAGAGTAATTTCCCTCAGAAAGAGTTTCTCTCCACCTCCTGTTCATTAGGGTGGAACTGAAAATCTCCTGCCTCAATAACATTGTTAGAAAAACCTTTAAAATCATATGCTATTGACAACAGCACTCACAGTAGAGCAGAATGAGACCTCTGAAGCTCCCTGGTACTCAGCTTTCTCACTGAAGGATTATTCCCTGCAATCCCCCTCAGTGCATGTTGACCAAGGTATTTTTAATGAGGTGTTGACGAATTCCCTCGGGACATTTTTCTGCCGTCTGACAGGTCTCATTGTTAGCATTCTACCCAGCCTAAGTTTTGCTTTACCAGACTTTGTCTCGAACTATTTTCCTCTTTCCTTGGTGTATTTTGCGTCTTTCAAATATTTGTAGGCAGTTATCATATCCCCTTTTTAGCTGCCTGTCAGCCAAGTTAAACATAATTAGCTTTTTTAATCTTCCTCCATAAATCCAGCTTGCTTTCTTGAAATCCAGTCCCCTTCTCCTACTTACGTGTCTTTTTGGTACAATGAAGCCACATATTTTGTGGTTACTTTTCACACGCCACCCCTGTTACCAACAGGAGGAGGTATCAGAAAATCAGACAGTGAATCAGGGATGGGTTCTAGCCTAGGCTGATTTTTTGCTCTTTGCAACATAGACTTAGCTTCCCTGTCAAACTGTTTCCTTTGATTTTTTATATCAGTTAATATTTGCAAAATTCAAATCCTGTACAGTATTTGCAAAGCTAATTGCTGTAAGAGACTAATGAGGAATTTTGTGCACATTTTATGGGTAGACTGGCAACAGTAGAGCACTACTGGAAGATTAATTTACCTGTCATGAAAATGTGTTAACTCATGTGGAAAAATGACATTTTTTTTCCAAAAACAATCAGAAAATATTATCCAGGACTGTTTTCTCGTTTGGCACTAGTGAAGCAAGTGTTCCAATCTCCCAGCACTCACTCCCTGAGCATTTGCTACAGGATGCCAAAACTCCATTTTTCAGATGTATGTAAACAAAGGGAAGCATTTCCCACCTATGCATCTCATGGGAGTAGATGGAAGCTTAACCAGAGTAGTGTTTTTCACACCTATTGGTTCTGGACACAGGCAATATCTATTGACTCATTCAGTCATTATTTATATATACTTATATTTATATCTCTCTCTATATATCTCCTTTGGGAAGAAAGAGGAAGGGGGTTAAGTGCACACTGGAGACAGGAATTGAGTATTCATATTCTCCAGCCATTTTTAAATTTCTCCTTGAGATCCAAAGACTTCAGGGACTTGATAACATTTTAGTTTTAGATGTGCTCTAGAGGTACACTGTGAAAATGCTCAAGAAAATTGTCCACATGGAATCTTAAAGATGAACAGCTTTCATGTCTTGGGTTGTTCAGTTCTCAAGGTGAGTCCGAAAATTTCACCTTCATGCATTAGTAATAAATGACTGAAACAATTTCTCAGGGAATGCAATTGATTCTTCATCCACCAGAATGCTTGTATCGAGGCTTGTTATTTTCTAAATGATAAGCTGTATTTTAAACAGATGCAACTCATATCTGTTGAATCTGTACAACTTCTCTTTAGCAAAAGGAGCAGATTATAAGATAATCCTCTGTTTGCCCTTAAGCATATACTAACATCTCCTTCCTTCGTTGTATGCACACAGATTTGTAGATTTTCACTTCGGCTCCCTCAAATACCATAGCTATGACAAAAAGTGTAAAGAGGAACCCTACTCATCAAAATGCCTTCAGGGAAATTAACAAGTGAAGCAGGAAAATCCCTGCTGCAAGAAAATCCCCTGAAGCAGGGATAGAAGCATGCTCAAGTATAGGCCTCCTTCAATATTAATATCCTTCCTGAGGGCAGAAGTCTTTGTTCTTCAGGCCTCTTATGTACAAACTCTCAAGCCTCCTCTAAATACAGCTGCTGAATGACTGATCAGTGTGGCCACTTGGAGTTTTTGGTATTTTGAAATTTAAATAAAATGCTTTAATTACAATTTGAAAGGAAGTTTGGGATTTTTTTTCAGTGACTTATATTGTTTTTACAACTTTTCCTATGACAATGTGTCTATACCCAAAATCACTGAGACAGTAATTGTTATGCAGGTCTCCAGTTTCTTTGGTTTACTTCACAGTAAGTTCATAAGGAATTCGAGTATGGAAAAGTTAAGAGAAATAGCTGAGTCCAAGCAAAAAAAAAAAAAGAAAAGAGATGGGGCTGCTTTTGTTATTACAATAGCTCAAAATGTCCTGAACTGCCGATTTCACTCACTGACAGAAGCAAAATCCTAGCTGATTTTCTTTTCTTTTGCTGATGATAGCACTCCTTTCGCAAGATCTGCCCAATACCACTCCCCATAGTCATCATGAAAGTGGAACAAAGGCCTGAAAGACATCATGAGACATCTGACATGAGCAATTATGACATCAGTCAGAGCTGTGCTCAGCGAAGAACTGTTGTATAAATGCACATGAAAATTGCATAGCTGTGTACGTGCTCTCACTCCCCCACAAGGAGTTCACAGCCAGCAATGGGCACCACACAGACAGCAGCAATCAAAAAATAGGAGAGGGCACACAGGAGATGCAGCATACAGTTTTATTTCTTAGTTCACCTTTTTAAAAACAAAATAATATTATAACATTACACATTTTTACAAACAGGAAGAAAGCTGGATGAACAGCCAGGAGCAAATGCTCGACTGAGGGAAATCCATCTGGATGCAGACAAGCTGACCTCCCCATCTGCTGTGGGTGGGGGAGCAGAAGCTGCTGTCTGCAGGTTATTGCAGGTCTGAAGGGTCCCAGTGTGACTGTCCTTTCTTGCTCAGCAAACAAGGGAGATTTTGTTCAGGTTAATGGGGACTCCCAGCATGGAAACCAATTGCTTCGATACCCTCAGTCCCTCCTTCCTTCCTGAACGTGGCTGTCTACTTTTAAAGTAAATTGCCTGCCCCAGCAGAAGGTGTAAATTAGCCTTGTTTTAGGGGAGAGAGTGAAAATGAACCATGGGATGGAATGTCCAGTTAAGAACTGGTCTCTGCTGTTGCCTGTGGGAATCCACAAATCAAATCAGCTCGGACAAAATGAACAAAAACATGTGGCCCTTAATTAGCAATGAGCAACAGCAAACCATGCTCCAAGGGAAAACCCCAAAACAACGGTAGAAATGGGGCACAAAAAAACCCCAAGGGGATCAGTCAGTTTAAGGTGTGTGTGGGGCAGAGGATATTTTGGAGGGACAATGCAACAGGGATCCTGGAGGTTTCCTGAGTGTGATGATGCTTTTGGAGCCAGGTCTGGGCTGCTGCTGATGTGTCTGGTCTGCATCTGTGCTGAGACATGCGACATGGCCCATGGGGTGACAAGGAAACTCAGCATGGGTACAGGTGAGGAGAGACCCTTGCAAGATCCATTTCCTTTGAGCTCTGACTTTGCCTCTTCTCTCCTCTTTTTGTTTTACTCCAGCACTTAGAAATCAAGGAGGTTAAAGGTCCATTTTATTATTTTTGTTGGGGTGTTCTAAGAAGTTTAAACCACAGCCTAAGGAGACTACCCATGTCAAAGTCTGCACATAAAGCCAGTCATTTTATAGGTAGGAGAGGATGACCTGTCCACTACAGCAGGGAAGATTTTATGGGCTACAAAATTACAAATGATAGCAACCCTGGATGTAGTGGAACAGCCTCTTCAGTTTTTCTCTCCATCACTAAGCTAGTTGATTCAGTTCCTTCTGAATCCATAATTATATGAAAGAATATGAGTTGCCATTATAATCTTGCTAAAGTGTTCATTCCTTATGCAATAACTCCTATAATGATCCTACCAGAACTGGGAAAATATTCTTCTGGGGGAAAAGCATAGGATAGGCTTTTGAGCTGCTATCTGCAGTAAAAAAGAAAAAAAGAAATCTCTGTGGGTTTTTCCAGTAACTTGAAGAAGGGCAGAACCAGGCTTATGCTGAATGTTTTGGAAAATCTCAGCTTTGATTTGTTAATGACTATTTCTATGATGGACTACTGCAAGCCATTTATCCACAGAAATAAATATTCAAAATAGAAGAAAACAGGATATAGCCAAGCAAGCTGTGGTTTGTACCAAAGCTTCATATTTGCTGAAGGACAGATATATAATATTGCTCAGGGTTGGTTTTTTTTTTTTAAAAAAAAAAACCCTACTGAAGCATTTTTGCCAGCCTCTTTGAGTTCATGTCAGAAAATAATACTGAAAACTGACCTTTGATTTTCCTGGATAGCATTTCACTGTCAGATAGAAAGCCATAGCCCTGAGTCAGCAAGGAAGGGGAAGGCCTGCATTTAAACATATGAGAATTATTTAGAGGAGTAATTTACTGAATCATGGTTCAAATGAGAGAGATAAGGAGGAAGATTTCATAAAAAAGACTAAACTAGAAGAAATCTGGCAGAGGATTTGCCATGTCACATGTGCCCTCTCCCCACCCTCTATTTAAAATGCACTCATTAGCTGCGGCAAAACTCTTCTTTACAAAAAGTGGTGGTGATTTGCTGGAAGATGGACTTAGTGTGATTGCTGCCAGTCTGGTGGTAGACTTAGGTTAAGGTGGAATATGAAATGCAAGCAAAGCCTCCAAATATCAATACAGAGGAGATTACTGGTGGTCTCACCTATGCTAACAGCAAGCTGGACTCATAATTTCCCGAATGCTGAGAAGAACCAGTCAAAGAAGCAACCACCAGACTGAGTTCCTACATTTGCTGTGTCCTCATAGGAAACCACTCATTCTCTAAAAACCAAACCTTACGAGAGTGCCTCAAGTGGGACACTCAGGAACCGTGGCAGCTAAAAGTTTTATAAAACCTCTAGCCTGACCCCACAATGAATTAGTCCAGCACAAGAATAGATATTTCTAACAAAAACTTGCCTGTTCTGATGAAAGACAGTATTTGTAATCACTGGTAAAACAACCACATTTGGTTATTTTTTCTAGTTGTTCCTCACCCTTCCAGCAAGCTGAAATGACTTTCCAACAATAGTTTATTTCTTCTTGGTTTGATCTGAACAAAGGCTTTCTATTCACATGCATGTGAAGGAGAGTATGGATACTTTTGTGGTGAAAAATCAAACCCGTCTTTTGAACTTTGCAGGCTTATTGTCGGACCTCCAGTGCTTTCTGCTGTCCTCTCAGAAACCAGCCAGCCAAAGGTTTGTAGCGAGGAGTACATAAACCAGGGCAGAGGACTGAATTAATCTAGAGCCTTCTGATGCTTCCAACACATTTCTTTCTGGGGGGCAGTTAGTCGGTGTGGCCTCACAGTATTTCTGGGAATTTGCCACTAGACATGGAATGTTCACGCAGGCTGTGTGGACCAGCTTTGACTGGTCGTTAGTGATGTAAGTTTTGTTCCATTTCTCAGTCTGACTTGAGCATCGTTTCTATAACTGGAGGACCTTGCTTCAGCTTTTGACCAAGGCTTCTTCAGAAGAAAAGGCTCTAGCAGGGAAGACTTATAAACAAGATGTGCAAATTCCTGTCTCAATAGGACCACGTAACTTTGTGGTGGAACAGTACAGTTTTAATTAAAATTTAGTGAGTGTGCTGACATAAAAGGCTTTTATGCTATTTGAAGCAATCAAGTCTGCCCAAAACACACGTTTTGAAGTATTTTTAGTGATGGCTTCTGTGGCAAGGGTGCTTTTGCAGGTGTCAGGGAGCGTGCTTATGTCAGAGGGGAAAACATGCAAATCTTCCTTTCTCTGCATGGCAGACCTTTAACAAAAGCTGTCCCTGACAGCCGAATTCAAACACATTAAGGGCTCTGATCCCTCTCTCACGCTACAGTTGTCTCTGTACCAGAGCTCCCTGGAGGGGCTCCTGGAGCTCTCCCTCTGCAAGTTAGCAAGCAGGATCCCATTCTCCCCACAATACTGCAGTTCTGCTGAAAATGGTGACTAGGGGCAAATTTGCAGCTCTTGTGAGCAAACCTAACCACTTGTTCTTGACATGGGAAAAGGAATGAGGGAAGATCCAGTAAATCTGCCCCAGTTTTAGAATGGAACACCAGGAGGAAATTAATTTATTCACTTACCTCCAGTGCAAGAAAAGACTGTCCCTCTGTTCTTTCACTAAGATAAAATGTGGTCCCTATTCTGCTTCATTTTCTGTAATCATCAATAGTTTTGTTTCTTCCAGAATTACCCACCTAAGTCATTGCCAGACCAGGGCAATAATTTGGAACTTTTCAGAAAGTAGCATTTTGGCCCTAGTAAAAAACAACTGCAGTTATTTCTTCATAGACCAGGTGACATTGTTCATGTGCTACCTATCTGGGCTGTTGTGTCTTCTCTATTAATGCCAAGAGATGACAATTTTTATGCCTATCCAGGCTGATCTGGTGGGGTACACTGGGACAAGACCATGTTAGAAACTTGACCAACCATACCACTTCCCTTAGGATATGACAGATTTACTGAACTGCAACACTCAAGCTGTTGGGACCTTTGCAAGTATCTTGTTTGCAAGGAGCTGAAGCTCCCTGTTGTCTAAGCAGTACTCCAAGTCATAAAATCCTGAGAAATTAAACACAGTTTGATTTCCTAAAAAATCACCACTGATGATAAAATGCCTATTCAGATGAAGAATTGCTCAATTTCACAAAAGTCTTGGAAGCAGGAACTTGTACAATGCCCCACCATGTCAATGATGTGAAAGACCCCTGCCAGCTAAGGTAAGGCTACAAATATTAGAGTTACTGTCTTGGAGTATCTCCATTTGGAAATATCCACCCTGATGTCCAGTAAGCCTTATTCTGGTAAGCACCAAGTGACCACATTTCAGGCTGAGGTCACAGGAAGAAGAAGGTGGCCATTGGTTTCAAAAATTCAGATGGAGGCAGCTGAAATTGGCTTCTTAGAAACAGATATTTCTAACACCACTTTTGAAAATACACAACTCTTCATATGGAGAAGTCAAATGGTGGGGCCTGAAGCCACTCCCACTGATCCAATCACAATTTCACAATGATAGGAATTTACTTTTTAAGGCTGGATGCTTGTCCAGATTGGGCCAGCACCAGTTTGCACCATCTGGAAATGTAATACTCGACTGTTACCCGTTGCCTCTTTCCACTCTGACACCATTTTTTACTGGGAGTGCAAAGTGCTTAACTACCTTGGGGTTTCTAGGGGTTGGAGCTAACTGAACATTCCTTGTGGCACTGAGTTGTATGGGAATTCAGCAAAGATCTCTTCTCAGGCAGCAGATCCCTCATCTCAAGAAATCTTCCAATTAAACCATCAAGCTGCAGGACGTGCAGCTAAAGAGAACAACAGAGAACATTTGAAGAAATATTTTTGACAATTCCCAGTGCAGCCAGGATGATGACACACACTCTGGTCCTAGCAATCTCGCCTGGCAGGCGAAAGCTAGGGCTTTATATGTAAATATAAACATATATTTACATATTTCCTAACATCTGTTATGAATTTATTTTCCCTTTGGTTCTATTTAAAGTATGTCTTGTCCTATTATCTCTGAGGCTGAAATTTGGATGGGTTTGTTAATAAACTCTATGTACTGTAGAGCCACAAGACAAACGCTCCCTCCTCCCTGGCTTTTCAGATGGTTCTACAGTTATTCCTTGTATTTCTAAATGCAATAGCATCTCCCCAGCCTATGAAAGGAGCACAGTTTTTTAAGTGGATTCCTGCTGGGGAGGGTATAATCTCACCATCAGCTTCTGGGGATTTATACTTGGTTGGTCTAACCCATTTTTCCTGGCAGCCCAGCTTGGTAATTGTTCCTTGGCATGGTGTCTCTTTCAGAGAGCTCCCCACTATTCACTCAAGGTCCCATCCTCAGTTTCTGCATTGTGGAAGAAAAGCTACCTGCTGCAAAGCACCAGCACTAGAGCTGCTGCCACAGAAGGATCCAAACAGCCCCCAAAGCAGAGGCTGTGCCACAGCCAGGGTTAGTGCTGCAAAAGGACCTCGTGAGCAAAGTTCAACTCACTGTCCTGACAGGCTATTACGCAGTCCATGGAGCAAAACTAAACAGGATGGCAAACAAGATTTGGACTACGTGAGAGAGGCACACATTATTTGTGTTAAGTAAATAGGCTAAAGTGAAAGGCAAAAGGGCAAAAAGAAAATGTCAAGGTGGGTTGACGCCAACATCTCCACGTGGCATCTGACTGCAAAGGCTTTAGTGTTGGGTGAGCATTTTGAGAAAGCTCAGGCATGAGTTTTCAGAGGTGCTCACTGTCAAAAAACCCCAGAGCTCACACTGGCAGCAGAGCTGCATTCCTGAATGAAGAAGTAGGGTGGTGTCCTCACCTACAGGTGCATCCCTGGCCAGCACCCACAGCTGATTTCCTTATTTTGATGGCAGCCACCCATATAATTCCTTCACAGCTCCAGGTCTGGTGCAATTCTGTGTGAGTTCTAAGCCCAGCACTTGAGTTAGGAGTCTTCTACTGATGCATAAAATTGTCTTGTAAATGCTTTTCCAAGGAACAACTAAGCACCAGTGTAAATAAGTACAATTTCCTTAAAAGTTCAAGGCTCTGTATGGCCAGATGACACACAAATCAAAGGGGTTTCTGCACTGATGAAATTCCAGGAAATATGGGGTTAGGAGTAAGGGCTAGAGAGAGATAGCCAGAAACAAAATGCTCAGATTATCTATCCAAAAAAGTTGCTTCTACAGCCAAATTACTCAGTCTTTTTATGAGAAAGATGTCTTGGTTTGGCAAGGAGGAAAAGACAGCTCCACCAGACAATAAAAAAAAGAAAAAAAAAAAAAAAGAAAAAAGAGTCCTAGTTGAATTCTAAATACCATTAACCTAGTGGAAACACAGCTTGTTCTCTGTGGTAAAACTTTCAGCTGAAACCCTGAAACCACTAACCCTGGGACAGGTACTGAAGACCCTGGGCTGACACTAGCAAACATCAGTTTCTATTGGCTCAACAACAGCATTCCTGCAGATTTGTCTCCAGAAGCATCTCATTAAAATGAGCTGTGAATCACTAAGATGTTTAACTAAACTGGTAAGCTTCTCATATATACTGAATTTACATGAGTATTGGACTTCTCCCTTCATTAGGCTGGTTATGACTTACCCTGTAGCTATAACCAAGGCTCTGCTGTTGCAAAGTTTATTATTACACAAGCTTATGGAGTCACTAACAAATTTATCTGTCTGCAATAACTAAAAACACCATCTCTTCCCTCCAGTTTAGCTTGCTTTCAGACTCCCTTGAGTCTCTAAACAGAGACCAGTCTCTTCTATGAGAAGAGGTGCAACTACACACCAAGTGCACACGTTTATGGCCAGAAATTCTGCTGTAGCACTTTGCTCTGAATTTTCTCTTGCCAGCACTACGGGCTGGTTGTGGGCATCCCCTCAGAGGCTGTGACAGCACTGGAAGACCCCACTGTGTTGGCACAAGTTCTCTCTCTCTGCACGAGTGGTTTGGGGCTGGTGAGCTTTGAGGGCCAAGCATCAGGCTGTCATGGGAGTTTTCGTGCTGGCCTTCAAGTGCTCTATAGATAAATGGAAGCATTGCTCAGCATCAGGCAGCACTGCCCATGACAGATGGTCCCAGGACTTCAGCAAGCCCACCACAGCAGTGAGAGAGATCCCTGACATTACTATGCTACGTACACTGCTTTGCAGGATCAGAAATGGGTTAACAAAGGGTTATAATGGACAAAACTACTTGTGGCTGCATGAAAAAAAAACCAAACAAACCACTACTGCTTTTGTCACTCAACTTTGTAGCTTCCAAGGCCTCTGTCTTGCTTTCTTGCTCCTGTCTTGCCCAATCCATAGAAACTAATGATTCCTGAGAAGCACTGGAATGCCCATGGAGCAAGCATGAAAGACCAGGTCTGTCTACAGACTTACTGTGTAACTTTAGCTCTCTACACTTATCTTCTGCAATGAACAGGAAAACTAGACTCCCAGCTCCTACCCCAGAAGTGTGCATTCTCAGAGCTATACAAACATGTACATAATGAGTCCTCAGAGCTTGCCACAAACACACAGCATACCCAGCCATCCAGAACCTTTTAAAAGTCATTATTTTAAAACAAAACAAAGTTTGCCCTCAGCTTCACTTTTCCCCCAGTGTGTTAAAAAAAAAAAAAATAATAAAATTGTTTCATAATTGCTATTACAGAAGAGACTTGCAGTACATTTTCCACCACCCAGCACCCACACAATTAGACTTTCTTCACCTCAGGTACAAGAACACTGTGCTGACTTTGAATATGCACCTTACAATTCCTGACTCAATTAGCACACAGTAGATAATCATTGCCTTTGTAATGCATTAAAGGCTGTTTGCCTTCCTGCATCATTCGCTTTCCCCCTTTATTTCCAGTGGTTTTTAAGTGGTTCTAAGGAACAAAATCTAGCACCTACAGCCACGGGTTCTTGCTTTAGAAAGCTGGAGAGAGAAAACAAATTAGAAAAGAGCAAGCTTTTTTTTTCCTGATATCCAAACCTCGGATCCTAATCCAAACTGCCTGTAATTTAAAAAGCAGAATATACACTACAGGTATCTTGGCTGGCTGCATCAAGGGTGAAGTTTAATGGTGTCTTGCTCAGAGCCAACATGAAGATATTGCCAACCATTTCCTTTATTTTAACAGGTCCCCAGCACATGCAGCATACCTAACACCCAGCTTCCCTTCTGATGCCCACGTGTTTTCCAAGAAAAACAATCTAAAGCCTTCTGGTTATCATGGGGACTCCAAAAAAATGAAAACTGACTCCCCTTCTTCCCTCTCACTAGCAGATTATGCAGGCTGCTCAGAGCCATCTGAGCGAAATCAACCCTCATTTGACAGCAGTGGATGGCCACCAGTCTTTTTTCCTCAAATATTTGCTCCAAAGCCCTAAATTTTGTCTACGGGTACATTGTCAATAAGCTGTCCCTCGCCCCCCCAGAGGGGAAAGGACCATGACCATCTGTCTCTGGGCTACAAATGAGTTGTGCTGTGTCTGCTCAGCTCTGTCTCACCTACAGCACACCTGGCCCACAGACCTCATTTACCTCCAACAGAAAACCCCCAGTCAGCTATTCTCCACCAAACATTTCCATAGCTGAAAGCTCTGGGTGCTTTGTAGTGCCAAAAGCTTCCTAGCAGAGGAGTGTCTGTGGCCACCCACATTATATTCAAATGCACAAACGAGCCAAGAAGCTTTGCATAAACAACTTGGTACAAAGTGCTGAGATGCTGCTGTATTTCTGCATGACAAGTTCATTACCATTTGGCATTGGCTTATGCTGATGTACAGTAAAAAAGAAAAGGGAGAGAGACTCTTCACAGTTACATTAACTTCATTTTATTTAATAAAAAACAGTATCAGATTAAAAATACAAACACTTCGGGTGATTATCCAGCGTTTTTCCCTGTGTGCCTCGTAGAGCTCAAACCAACCAAGGATTGGGAGAAAAAAACAAAAAAACCCCAAAAATAACACCAAACAATTTTGGCTGGAGCTGTAAAATAATGTTGCACCAATTAAATTACACCAAATATATTATTATACCTTTGAAATGGCTTTCAGACCAATAAATAAAAAAAAAAAAGACAAATTCAAATAAAAAAGTCGACTTTGTATTACAAAAAAAATTAAATAAGAATCACAACACTAATAATAACAATGTGCAGTCAAGTTTTTTTTCTTCTCTTCTAGGAATGATAACATGCCAGTAAACATGTAACATGCCAGTAACATGCCAGTAAATCCCTACATTACATTTCCAGTTTGGCAGCAAGCAGTCACTCACTCATTCACATTTGTACACAAGGAAGCAGGCCTGGGCAAAGGCCTTGGGGTGCTCCTCACTTCCCTGCTATGGCTCGCTGAGTTCCCTTCCCTTCATCCTGAAACCTCTATAAATCCACTCAAGATTTAGTGCCAGATGTGCAGGGAAGGTGTCAATCAGTGTAACCCCACCAAAGTGATGCTCCAACATGTCAGTGGGACAGCGCTCATTTACACCAGCTGAGGATGCAGCTCTTGCACTCCAGGGCATGAGTTAAAAGCCATGGCTGCAAGGCACATCCACCCTTGTTTCAGAAGACCAAGGAGACTAAGTGGAGTTGTTTTAAAATGCACCACAGCAAACCTGTTAACACACTGCAAAGTGGGGTACTGGTTTGGGATGGGCTAAAAGAGCACATGCAGGGCTTGTGAGAGAAGATGAGATGCCTGATTATCATACAGAGAGGTACACATCTGTAGAGAAGTGACCTGCAGTTGCCCTTCCTAAGCAAGTGACAGTGAGCTGGATTTCACTTGACCGCCTGAGAGCGTGTCTCTCAGAGATTTCATGGTATTGATGCCATTTATTTCAGAGCCAAATTTGGTCCAGTGTAAGTAAATAAGTAAAGGTTCTCCACAGAAGCAGATTAACTGATTTAGGAAACTCAAGCTGGTTCATCTTTATGCTAGGCAGCCCACTTGATTTGTAGGAGGAACCAGCAGACTTAAGTACCATGATACACTGAATAAGGAATCTGCAAGTGAAATAGCTCCCTGCCCCAGATGACAACGACTTATGGAGTTATCCCCAATTCCCAAGGAAACCCCAGAGGAATTCTATTAGGTTTCTGCACCATCTCTAGGATTTGGGACACAATGGGTCACATTCCACTTTCAGTTCCAGTTCTAGGGCAGGAGTGAGACCAGAACTTGCCCCATGCTCCTCTGCTCTGGGTATGTGTGTAGATACAAGTTTTGCAGCTGTGGATCATTTGACATCATAGGCTGAAACCTGTGATTTAATCACACCAGTGCACCTCCAAGAAAGCCAGTGGCTATGTGCTCAAGGAAATGAGACTGAAATGGGCCTGAAGATTCCAGTTTGCCCAGGCCTGTTAAACACACAGTGCCTTTCTGACATAGGGTTACATTCAGGTAATCCAGTAGACCCATGTGGTACCTTTATGGGAGTTGAAGCCTTCGGTCTGGATAGCTGGATATGTCTGAGAACACAAACACATATCCGTTTTTTTTCAAACTGGTATCATTGCACACACAGTACCAGCTACACTAGATTGAGGCAGGCCCACAATCTTATGCTAACTCTGTTATTAACTCTACCATTATCATTTCATCGCTCAATTCTTTCTACTCCATTATCACCTACCTAGAAACATTTTCATTTGGAGAAAGGCATCTTCCCACTAACTTTCTGACCTCTATCTGTTTCCTACATGCTACAACCTTTTCCTTACCTAACATTCTGGTTGCAAACTACCTATCACCCCCAAATACTACAAGCTAGCAGCAAGGTGGCACCATTTGCTGACAGTGACTGAACTCTAGATTGGAGGGTCAGCTAACCCTTGAGACCCTTTGCCAGATCCATCTTTATCTGGGCATTCTTCTGGCCGGCCATTTTGAGAGAGTCTCAAATTGAACACATGGGTTGAAATGTCTTAAAAGGTTATTTAGCTGCTGATAACATCCATTCCTTCCAGTTCCCATTACCATTCTGTGGCTCTGTTTTTGCTGGTAGGAGTGGTAGTTGCAAACAATTTTAGAACTTTCTGCTCACTGAAGAGCAATGGCTCTGGACCCTGTGGGAGGGTTCAGATCTGAATGCCTGCTCCATGCCTTGTCCACAAACACCTCATGAGGCGTTTTTCTGGGCAGAGTCCCTCAAATTATCTGTTCCAGAACATGTTCAGAACCTCTCAGGTCACCCTGGTGGAATGGACCATGGTGACTACCTTGCCTGGCCTCCTGCATAATGCAAGCCAAAGATCCCCACTGTGCAATGACTGTATCCAGATGAGTAACTTCAGGGGGAACTAAAGCCTCTCTTTCTAAAAGGCATCCAAATTTGACTTGAAGAATTCAGCTCATCTCTTGATAAAACTTAGCCAATATTAATCAGAAACTTCTCAAAACATGTGTCCCTCAATTCCAGTTTTAATTCTGTCTAGCTTTGACTTTGAGCCATCAAATCTTGATGCTTTTGTCAGCTAGTTCCTGATGTGCTTATGTCATGGATACAAAGACCAAAGGTTTTTTCCTCTGGTCAGGTAGGTTATATTTTGAGGACACAAAATTAGAGAAGTGTGAGATGGCTTTGGGGCTACTTTACCAGGAGTTCAGCTAAGTAGGTACAGTCAGATCCTCTGAAGCAAAACCTACCATTGTCAGCAAATCAGTGACCTGGCTTACTCCATCATAAAGGTACACAGAAAACCTCCCTTCCCTCCTTTTCCATCTTCCCTCTGCTAGTTGAGCTTGTTGCAGATCTCTAGGGCTTTCTTGTAGACCTGAGTCACATCATCCATGTCTGTGAGAAGAGAAAAACTGCTGTCCCCCAGACGGTTGCGATAACGCTTTAGATACTGTGGCCGTGGGCGGTTCTGAAGTCCCTCGAAGTCTTGGATCTGGAGGAAATTTTCAGCAGAGACACAGCTCCGTATTCTCTGTCTGTTTGGCCTGTTCTCTTGCAAATCCAGCAAATCAAATGAGTCATTGGACAAAATACTGTCATCACTAATCACGCTGGAAGGGCGGCTGTAACTTCGAGGTAATGCATCCCCAGGCAGGACCACTTCTTCCATGGCTTCCAGGGTTGGTGTGTCAGGGCTAATCAAAGCAGGTTCAGTGCCACTGGTAGAATACTTGCTGTTATGTTTCAAGATGCCCTTACGCCTGCAGGAATGGCTGTAAGACCCATTTCTGGGTGGCTCTGTGACCCCTGGAGAAGTGTCACTGTTTATTGTCTCATCATTATTGTCCAAGAGTTCAGAAGATTCACTTCTTTCTGGAGAGGAGTAATAGCCAGACTCCCTCTGCTGAGTCTTCTTTAAGATTCCTTTTTTTGGCATTAGTGAAGACTGCTTAGTGCCATATTTGACAGCTACCTCTCCCTCCACAACACTTTTAATGGCTACACCAGTCCTACACAGCTCTTGCTCCAGCTTAAAAGCAGAGGGTAACACCGGGCTCACCACTCCTTCAATGAAACCTGCACTGTGAGATCGATGCTCACTGTTGCTCCTCTTCTTCAGGATGCCTTTGGGTCTCTTGGAAGTGGGTTTGGTTGCATTTTCAGCTCCTCCTTCCTGGATGGACTGTGCAATGTCATTTTCCTTTTTTGATTTTTTCAGAGACCTTTGTCTCTCTAGTGTGACTTCAGGACCTTTGGGCTTAGAAAGGCACTTCATTTTGGTATCAGTCTCTGGTTGGAGGCCAGTAGAACGGTGATGCCAATCAATGAACCTTGCCAGCAATGGGGACTCAGAGTCCCTCATGGCATCACAGTCACAAACACTACTCTTGTAGCCCCAGTTAACCCACCAGTGGTTGGCAATGTCTTCAATGGTTGCTCGGCGTTCGGGGTTCACCATCAGCATCCATCTGATAAGACCACGAGCATCTATGGACAAAGAATGGCATGTAAAATTTTTAAAACATGGGCATTCTTAGCTTTGTCAGTTTCAACTGGAAGTGTGAAACCAATCAGATGAGCAAAAATAACGCTCTTTACAACAGGAGAAGTGAAAGAGGGCAAGGCTTTGTCCATCAGTCAATGACAGAAAAGGCATTTGAGCACTGCTTCTTATCAGAAGAATATGATTCACTCTGGGAAATGTACACTGGGCTATCAAATAAATTAGTATTTGTACTGTATTAGACAGTGAATAGTTCCATCTTACTGAAGGAAATCACCAACCTTTTGACTCTAATAATGACAAAACTTAGAGGAAAACAAAGGGGAACTGGGATATTTGCTTTTGTATTTACTTTTTCCATAAACAGTGTAGTCTTCTGTGTATTTTAAAGGTTTATTTTCATACAGATTAGTGAGAAGACAGAAAATTGAAAGGGATTGCAAATAACTGACACAAGACAAATATTCATTTAAATATAATATATACATAGATGTCTAAGTCTGGAAGGAGTCATTATAATCAACAACCCAGACTTAGCTGATGCTTTCCTCTCAGGTGACTGCTTAATGTGCTATCCTCTAAGTAGAAGTGAATGCAAACATTGTGACATTAATTCAGATTTTGTCTTGCCTTCTTGAATAAGAGACTGTGTTGCTTTGATCATTCATCTTCTCCCTGCTTGTGATATATCACAGTGTAGTTAAAGGACTGATCTGTACCAGTGTGTTGTATCAGTTTATAGCTTGCCCGAACAGTTCCACTTGCAATAGCTAACAGACCTTCCTTCCACTGTCACAGATCTAGTTAAAAGAGCCCGTTACAGCTTCCCCAAGGGAAAAAAAATCTATCTGCTACAAAACTGTAATTTCAAAAGGGCTTTTGGTAAATGCTGTATACAGATGGGCATTTATAGAAGACGAAGTCAGTAGGGGATGAGATTTTTTTCTGCATCATTCTAATATGACACCAAAACACATTGGAATGGGCTGGACAAACCCTCTATTCTGAATCCCTGTCAGCTCAGTGCATGGCCCTCCCTCCTTTTTCATACCTGAGGTCTGTGTTGGCTCACGATATTCTCCACTGCTGATTTGCCTGATGAGATTCTTGTGATCAAAGCCATCAAAGGGCATCGTTCCATAAACCAGAGTGTAAAGCAATACACCAAGGGCCCAGCTGTCAACCTGAAATACAGACACAACACGTGTGAAGCCCAAGAAAGATGATCCCTGCCCTTCTCCCTGCCACTGGCACCACAAGAGCAGCATCATGTCCAGCTGCACCTGCTGGTGGGCAAACCAGTATTTAACATCTGACTAACCACTCACAGGCAAAGCAAACAAAAGCAAACAAGGCAGCTTAAGAACTTTAAATATGGGACAGACCAAAGCGAACTCACATGTACAACAACATTCACACTAAGACTAATCCTCAAAAATACCATCATCATCATCAAAGACATCCCCACACCACCACAGAAAAGCTGACCCTTCTTACCTCTGGGCCTCTGTAAGGTCGTCCATTAACTATTTCAGGGGAAGCATACAGTGGGCTTCCGCAAAAGGTCTGCAGAAACTTGTCTTTATGATAAAGATTGGAGAGTCCAAAATCAGCAATCTGCAAATAGAATTGCAAAAGGCTCCTGTAGTACTAATGATATCTTAAAGAAACAAAAAATCCTTTATCAGGAAAGACTTAGCTATATTTGACTCTGCTGTAGGGCAGGGATTTTGATATGGATAATCTCTCAAGCTCCCTGGCCAACCCATTATTCCATAATTTTTTGACTTTCCTCTCTAAAGATCTTTCAGACAAGAAAGGTTCCCAGTTTAGATCCTCCTGATTAGGAACAAGGATGCTTTGGTTCCATTCACACACAGGTCACCAACTGACTGTACAACCATCAGTCAGTAATTTTATCCTGGATGAACTGCATATGCTTGCAAAGACAACCTCATACTGGGAGGCACTGGGCAAGCTGTCCACTGATTGCTCTTCATCTTGTATAATCATTAGTATCAAAGGAACGCAAGCAGAAAGTACCACCCTTCTTATTACACATATGCAAGCCAAAAGCCAAGACCTTTTTCAACAGGAGGAGTGAGTTAGGAGTGTTGTAGGAAACTAACCAATAGAGAAGAAATAATTTTTGAAATCATCTGGAACATAGCTATGCTTGAATGATGTGTAAAGTGAGGCAGTCTTAACTCTTCCAGATTCAAGGACACCAGGCTGAGGAATCTGAGCTGTTAAGCCCATGAGATATCTATCACGAGATAATAAACAGAAGTCTTATTCCTAACTGGAAACAATGGACCCAAATCTGGCTTTCCCAACACAAACAAAACTTCCCTTGAGACTGTTGGGAATTTTGCCCATGTAGGAATTGCAGGAGCAGGTCCAAATATTTTGTTTACTTCAATTCTCTGTTCTTGTTCTTACAAAAACAAAGGCTGAGGATAGCAACACTGAATACTCCCACAACCTTTGCATTTTTTTTGTTTCTCCAGCACAAGGCAACGCATCTCGTTCCTTTGCTTGTTTAAATCCCAAATGCTTCTGCTCCACAGAGATACTTGTATTACAGTCCACTATTGACATAAGGCATATATAAAAGACAGAAAGCATAGGCATTAAAAACATATTACAGCTATAAGAAAAAGAAGTTCTCTCTGGGTTTTGTTCACCTTATTCATGTCTTTCCTGACAGAAAGAAATGAAATCCCAGGAATTTTCACGAAAGAAAAATTCATGAAAACACAAAGTGAATGGAAAAGAAAAGGATTTACCAGCAGCATCATTTGCTCCTGGCTTTCTAAAATGTGTATCAGCAGTGCCTCTAATAACTGCTGAATTGCAATGTTTAGTGATCTCTTGGGAGAGGTAAAGTCTTTGTATCTACTATCTAAACTTCTACAGCTAAACTGAAAAATGACACAGGTGAGATCAAAACAGAAACATTCATATCCTTGAAAAATGAATATAATATAGTTGTTAGATACTTTCCATTTGGAAATATAAACTTTTTTTCTAAATGTCATTTTCACGCAATTATGAAAGTCACAGGTCAGATACAAGATTTCACACTTCACCTTCTCTTATTTTAATATTCTGCCTGTGCAGGTGTTTCACCAACAATTTGAACTCATCCTGCTCAAAGAGCAACCGATTCCTGTTCATGAATGTTAATTCATCTCACCATGTCCATTCATAGATTGAATTCACTCAGTCCCTCAAACAGTGTATTATCAACCCACAGCAGAAAATTCAACCCTTAAATAAATGCAGTTTGTAAAATCTTCATTGTATGGCTGGAATGTCATTGAAAACAGCTGGTGTACAATTGCAGTCTGCAAACATATTCTCATGGCTCAGATTGCACTTAATTGCCCTGAATTCCACTTTCTTATCAAGTCACCCTGCCTGGCTTGCAGGAAGTTGGTTTTAAGCCTTATGAAGTGTGCCTTGTCAATCAGGGGAAGAATGGGATCACTTCAATGTTAAAAATTCTTGCTGGTCATTGATTTTTATTTTAGTTCAGGATGCAGCTAAGACAAGGACAAACACTGCACAGTGTGATTCCTTATGAAAATACATTCCCTTAACACCATGGAATGTATAAAATGCATGTGGATGTCCATGAATATATATATAGGGATACACATACCATTGTTCACTCTAAGAAACTCTCAGACTTGGGCATTCATGTTTTCATTTTGACCATTCAGGAAAAGAGTGTTTATGTTACAGTCCACTCCCATACTCACAGACTGATGTTTATCAGCTTTTCCCATTAAAACTGTCATGCCCCCCAAAACAAGATTAATAGAAGCCAACATTACTTCATGTTCTTGGCACTTAAATGGAACTAAGGCATCAAGTCAAAAAAACTTCCTAAATTGGGAGGAGCAGGGAAATAGAGTTTTATTCCCCTGGCTTCAGTAGTGTATGTTTCATATTTACTGCCAGCTATGATAAACCAGATGTAATTTATTGTTAAAGTGTGGAATATAAATTCCACGAAGTTCACACTTAAGGAAATTGTCAGTTTTATCCCACTTAAGAATCTGTCTTTCTGTACTGCAGATAGAGAAATAATAATTAGGTCTCTTAAAGCCAATGAAATGTATGAGTAGTTGGTGAGACTTCCGGCAAGGTAAATCCCAATTACATATCCTTACTCTGTATATATGAAACCCTCATGGGCTTTTAGTGGTTAGTCTGATTGGTGTCCCCTTACCAGCCCAAGAGAAAGTGCAGTTAGTAGGATTATGTTACTATTATACTTGCATTTTTCTCTCCTTCTATCACTTTGGGGTTGATCATACGGTTTACATCAACCTCTGCTAGACATCTCTTGTAGGTGCAATTCCCAGCCCAGGAGCCACCACAGCCCTACCATGAACAAGGAGGCCCCTCTATTGTGCCACGCTGCATGATAGAGGTGTCCCTGGGGGCAGCTTGTGCCATGGGGCAGGAACACAGTATTTGGATAGTCCTGCAAGAGGCATTAACTCCCTGGCTGCCACACTAGGCTCTCCACCTCCCTGCATGCATTTCTGGAGATTTAGGCACTGGGGAGAACTGCACTGCTTGGGGACATGTGGTCCCTATCAGACCAAACTGCAGGAGCCATGGGCCAATGGAGGCAGCGACACACTTGCCCTGCTGCTATTTCTCCTAGTAAATCCATAGCTACAATGAACCAAAAGTTAGCATGCTCAATCCTTTCAAAACTAATGAAGAGAAGGCACCACTAGAAGGTTTTTTTGAAGACCACCAAAGGCAAATGCCTAAAGCCATCATCAATCTCTTCCCACAAGGGGCTTCCTAACTGCCTGACTCAGGGCAGCTTTTGCAATGCTTTGGAGCTGCCTTAGCCCTCCTGCCTGTCTGACCCTGTCCATCTCCAGCTGTGTTAGGAGGATGAATGATTATATCCTCTTGATGGGATGACAATGCCAGTGAGAAGCTGCTCTGCTGCTGCGTGGCAGGGGCAGCAGCTGTACCCACTCCAGAAACCCAGGGGAGCAGAGGGGGCAGCTCCAAGGTGCCTAAAGCTGCAGGGTGGAAGTCACCAAGCGCAGACAACTGAAAGGAGTAAATTTTAAGGTGGTGCTGTTACCAGCTGGCACATGGATGTGAGGGAGGAGAGGCTTGTACACTCTGCAGAAACCCTGAATTCTTTGCCATGTTATTTCTGTAAAGAACATGGCACCATGAAAACAAGGTAAGAAAGCAAATAATGCTCTTCTGGCCCAGGAGGCTGCAGGGTCTTAGTAATATTTAGCTCTAGGACTGTGCCCCACTGTTGCTCTCCACAGACAAGCTAGGTCCCAGGAGAAACACACTCTGGGTTTCTGCTACATAGTAGGGCGTGCATCTGGGGATCAAGGCAAGGTACCATTGGCTGGATGAACCCCATGAATGCCATAGATATGCAGGCAAGCTCAGTCTCACAGGTGTTTAAAACTCATTTTATTCACTCCTGCTTGCTGCATTTAGGGGTTTTACGTAACAGTTTGCATGAAATAGTACCGCATATGCCAATTATACACCACAGAGGGGATCACTTTCTTCCCCTCATCACTCTCCACCGCTGGCCTGTGGATGTGCAGAACTCTTCAAACTGTGTAATTTTTTTGTCAACTTCGAGACACTGGTGTTTCCCTGTTGCTGTACTTTAACACGAGTCTGTTTCCAGAGATTATTACTCACCATCATAACTCTTAAAAACAAAAAAAGCTGATAACGTCTCCAAACACTCCTTCATGACCTTCTTTTAATTAGCTAGAACTTAAAAATTGTTTCAAAGTTAGTGTAGTACTATGTAAAATGGCTCGGGGCCCTCTTAGGTTGGATAATAATTTCTAATGGATTACTTGTTCTCTTTATTTCCTGTTTTAAAAGTACTGTTTAAGCTGCTATACAGGGATCTGGTTTTAGAACATCTTATTTTTTCTTCACATTACTATGACACATTTTTGGAAGTCATAATGTATAGTTCACTGGCTTCTTCAAAAACACATATTTAATTGCACATTGCACCCAAGAACCAAGAGATTCCTTCCACTTTCTCATTTTTTAAAGCAAACTGCCAATTTTGTGTTTGCAATCCACTGAATATAAATACTAGGAAAGTACAGATAAGGCTATCACTCCATTTCTAGAAAATGCCTTCCACTGAGTATTTGAAGCCATCAGTCAATACCAAACCCCAAACTGCACACCTTCTTTTTTTGCCTGAATACACCACATATAAATATGCTCAGAATGAGGACCTGATAAATTTACTCCTAATAAATAATTTACAGTTCCATATGTGTTTCCTTGGCAACGGTTACTGTTTAGTGAAACAAAAAAAACATGAGGAGTAAAACTGTGCAAGTAACATAGAAACCACAGTAACATATTCAAAGCTTCAGCATCAGGCAGTATGCTTAACACTGAGTATTTAAAGCCGACCTTAGTCACAAGGTGTAAAAAAAGAGAACATGAAGAAAAAGGAAAACCATACCAATACAAATTCAAACACCATTGACTGCAAGAGGTATAAAATATCTAAAAGTTCTGTCTGTTTTTCAGTTTCATGAGACCCTTTGTAAATACAGTTACTAGGGGTCAGCAAGGAGGCTTGCAGCCTCTTGCCCACACCAAGGCAGCATTGCCTGCTCAGAGGCCTTAAGACTGAGAGAAGTAACTGCAGAAAGCAACTGGAAACAGGCAAAATACCTATACAGCAGCTTAAACACAACACAATTCAGGAAAGGGAAACCTTCAAGAAAAAGAGATATTGGAAATATTGGAAGGTATGTGGGGTGGTACAAATACATGACTTTCTTCCACAGCAGTGGCACTCACTATGGCAGCTGAAATGCATCTGAATGCTGGACCCACAGGAGGATTAGACTCCCATAAAGAAGAGATGGGCGGGAGCAGCGCCTTCTGACAAAGCTCAGCTCCCCAGAGGCTTGGGGAAGTGATTGGTTTTGCATATGAGGACCACAGTGCAGAGATCCAGCCCAGGGCAGCTAGCAAATTCCTCAAATTCCTCTTTTCTCTCAAGAATTCTCTGATTAGCTGGGAAGATAGTTTAGCGTGTAATGTGGAAAGAAAGGTCATCCTGCCTGCGGAAGTCTGATTCGTATACAATGTCCTAGAAAGGCTACTTTTCGTTTTCAGCGCTGCTGAGAACAGCTCTGGCTGCTGCAGCCGGTGTCCCTGTAGGAACAGGAGTGGGGAGGTTTGCTCTGACACTGGATGCTAACAGCAAAACGTCCAAATATTGCATTGGATGGGCCTTCTGTAAAAGACTATTTTTGGAAACCCCATATTTATGTGCCTTTAATCCACTAGTTGATCCAAGCTAGCTTCTGTCATCAGCGTTACACAGATGGCAGCTACCACATGCTACTTTCCATTTCCATTGCACATCAGCTTAAAATGAAGACAATCCCTCCAGCGTGGAGTGCAGAAGGCAGTCCGTGCAGCCCCATGGCTTTCAGGGGAGACAACAGGAAGACCCAGGCTATTTAGATATTTGGCTACACAAGTAGCTCCTTGATTGCTTTTTAAATTAAAGAAGGATGCTCAAGCGCCAGCAGAAACTCTTTGGGGTTCCTCCCTCTGTCTGTTTGCCCACAAATGGGCACAACCAGGCACCCTTACATCCAGCTACCCAGGGAGGAGCAAAGTTGAAAGTGAAAAAGGTTCAGCCACCTGGGATTTACACTTATTTGATATAGAAATATATGTAACATATATATAGGAAATTACACTGGAAATTAAATCTCTGCATTATTTAACTTTGTGATACAGCTATAAACAATAAAAGACGTGAAAAAAGGGTTATTCCCATGCTTTCACTGGGGAGAAATGACATGGAAATGACATCATTGACATCACTATCCAAAGTATACGTTTGTGTCTGAAGTTCCAAGACCATTTCCTAATGAAGCACATGTGCTTTACTGGGTTTATTTTGAAACTCTATTTGCTTATTTTCCAGCCATGATCAAAAGAACATTCTGTGTAGCGTTCTGTAGGAGGCACTTGAACCCTGTAGACCAGAACAGTTTTTTCCTACCCTCAGAAGCAGCCAGCAATAATATCATTTGTACAATAAACCTGACTACATGAAATGCTCAGTGTTTCTACCAGTAAATAGGTGTTGCATTGGGAATCGTGGCTCTTGCGTGGCAGGACAGGGCCCTCTCCCCCAAAGTATGCAAAGTTTCATTTAGTGTGTATTACTGGTAATGAGTGGTGTCTTCCCCCAACCTCCAAACCCCTGAGCCTCTTGCCAGATGCTGTTGCTTAGTAGCTATTGCCATAACACTAGCTCTTCTAATACTCTGGATAAAAATGTAACAAAACATGCAAATCCATTTTGAAAAACTGAGAAAAAGAATCCTACCTTAATATTAAAATTGTCATCAAGAAGGATGTTTTCCAGTTTTAGGTCCCTGTGGACAACACCGTTCTGAAACAAGGAAGAAAAAAAAGGGGAAGAAGATGAGAAAATATTGGGAAAACTAAAGGTGAGCTGGCAGGGTGGTCCTGGCATCTACACTTTAGGGCTGATTTCGCTGCTGTAACACTCATGGCCCAGTGACTAGTGACAGGCGCTGTATTAGTCACTTGGTGTGTGGTTAAGGGAAGGATGACTGGAATCTGTCCTCCCACAAAGACTCTAAAACAGCAGGGGGGTGGGGGGTGGAGGGCTGGGGGGTGTCTTTTCGGAACTTAATTTCATCCTGGATCCTGCCCCCACTGTGTGAAAGCAATATATTCTTCCCAGGCACCAGAAAACAATATTTGTCAATGACGTTAGTCCCTGCAAAAGCTCTCATTCCTCCAATGTGCAGCCATGTGGATTGGAGGAGTTATAATCCTGAAGGACTGTAAATGTTAGAGATGGAAGTGAACAAACTGGGTTTAGGTCAGAGCCTTCTTTAAAGAAATTTGGGAGAATTAACTGCACCAGGAATAGCACTGCAGCTTTTCAACACAATGCAGTGAGGACTTTGAAAAAATCCCTTGTTTATCAGAATTCAGGTAGAGATTTAAGTGTTTAAGAACTCGAATAAAAAATTGTGTTAGCTGCTCACTGTCTTTAGCTTCATACAAGTTTGGCTCTGTTAGGTTGGTTCATAAGCAGGGATTAAAGGTCAGTGATGACAGCCAGTCAGCTACCATAGGTTTAATTGCTTAAATTGTCATTCTAAGTTGGTACCATGATGGATAAGGTCATTTGCAAATGGTATCTTTCTACATCATCTCCTGCTACATCTGAAAAAGCTACTTTTACCTACCCAGAATGAGTATATGCTAAAGCTCATCCATGAACCTCATACCTTTCTCTTGGCTCTTTCTCTCATACAGTGTATCTTCGATTCTAAATTTGTTCATTAGTATATTCAAATTGCAAACTATCATTCATTTGAATGCATTAGTGTAAATGATGTAGAAGTTATATGGGATGTCTTCTCTAGTTTAGGCTGGAATTTTTGTTTTTTAATGTAAGGAGAATGATTTCAAAGGCAAAAATGAAATGTAGGGCTAAAGTAGGGGAGTGGCTGGTATCTGCCATAACACAGGAAAACATCATTAGTCTTTATGAACAGGCAGTAGTTCAGTGTAGCACTTTTAATGAAGATCTTCTGTTGTACTGATAAAATCACATGTTCTGATACTTAATAATGAATGCTGTTGCCTCAGACATGCTTTGAAATATATAAGTCAGTAATCAGCCTTCAAATAGCATTTTTTAATATTAAGTCCTTTGCTCACCTTGTGGCAGTAATGTACAGCAGAGACTATTTGTCGAAAGAAGTGTCTTGTCTCTCTTTCGCTTAATCGCCGCCTCTCACTGATGTAATCATACAACTCTCCTTTACTTGCATACTCCATGATGATCACAATCTTATCTTTATTTTCAAACACTGCACAGAATAAAAGAAAAGAAAAAACACCACAGTTGATTTAATACATTTGAAAACTGGCACTTTAAAGAGTGAAGAAGATGCAGGATGTCTGAACGTACCTTAGATGACCGCTGCAGCCTGGAAATACGTACTACCTATCCCACTGCAAAAAGCAGGCTACTTTCTACCAGAGGAAGATTACAACATCACAGACCAAGAGAAGGAAGTTCAGGCTATCTTCACTTTCATATGGCTATAAGAACGAAGCTCTTTGCCTCAAAAATATGGGGTTGTAGTGTGATAAAGTCAACTTGGTCCTAATGAGGTGAGGTGGATACTTGTGCCAGTGACAACCAAATACTAACTCCTGCTCCAACAGGGACTTCCTCTTACCAGTAGCCCTCTTGAAGATAGAGAACAGAAGCAAACAGGAGTCCTCACATCATTTGGAAAGGGTTAATAGAAGTCATAATAAATTCTTATCTTCAATGACTGTTTGATACAGTCATTGCCATTTGACTTGCAACGATTGTTGGTTGGCTTTCACCTACCACCAAAATCCAACAAGTGAACTGATAACATGTGTCCTCTTCCATTCCAAGTCTGGAACAGCATGGTGGCCATGGAGCTACCTGTGGCTGCAACATCTCCAGCTCTTGTCAGTATGGCTCTGTACCCCAACTCATCCTCAAGCTTACTTATCTGCTGCCTCCACAGCATGGCCCACTGCATGCCATAGATTGCACGCTGTAATCCTCTGTCACTTGCGCAGAGCCGGCAGCAAGGCACAACTCCAATGTAAGGAGTGCAATGAAAATTCATCTAATACACGTCATGACCTGACTCTTCACTGGGGATAAGAGGATTCTGTGTCACATGCTGTCAAGGACTTCACTGTGAGTGGCAGATAACTAGTATTTAATCTAGTAAAACAGGCTGTTAGTCTGGAATTGCTGCAATGCCCTGATTGCTAAAGAGTTCTTCTCTTCTGTCACCAAAAATCCACTGCAACGCACTGGAAACTTCCTGCACCTGCCATGAATAACCACTTCTAGATGAAAACACAGTGATTTTCCTTTTCTTTTCATCTGTGGCAGCAGACTGCTGAGGCTAGGTCATGCTGGCAGCAAAACACCTACAAGTTAATGAGGTTAAAGGGTATATTACAAATGGATGCTAGTTTTGACCAACCCTACTGAAATGATGCTTTTCTATATCTCTTCAGCAAAGCTCAGCCAATAGTCCTTAGTGATTAAAAAAGAAAGCCCAAAATCAACCTCTGGCTTTTGCAGTGAAATGCGAAGCTGCCTCTCTCAACACAGATTCTTGCTTCTCTTAGGCTTTGCCTCATGTCCTCTCACACCTTGTCACTCAAATCTACAAGCCAAAGCCTCTGCAGTTCCCTCTAACACCCTTGAACCCCAGCCAAACAGCTCTGATAAAACGGAGAGGGAACAGCCAGATAAAATTGGCTGCTTACTTGTCTGCTGGCCTCACCATACCCCGAAGCCGAGGCTCCTGCCAGTGATTACATCCTATATGCATCCTCATTAGCAATAAACTTCGGAAACTGGAAGAGCCGTCTCTGGATGGATTATACAGACAGTATCCTCTCCAAGAATGACAGACTGATATTGTCTGGGAAAAACTGAACATGCCCTGTATCATACAGGGAAGTGCTGTGATGTGTTATCAGTAAAGCAGTCATGCACATACTCGTTTCTCTAAGCTTGGAAAAGCTTGTTAGGTACAGGCTTGTGTAAGAAGGCAAAGAGAAACAGTTTCAATAAGCTGAGACAAACCACTAAAAATGCTCTTATTTAAGAGATCTGATTTAAAACAAACAGCACAAAAAGAACAAAAAAAAGCAATCCCCCAACCCCCCAAAACCCCCAGCAGATTCCACGAGTTAGGGTCTATTATATCGTGCACATATAGGTGAAGTCACCACATGGCACTAATGATCTCAAAGCACTCTCATGGGAGTGTACATCCCAAGCAGTTCCAACAAAGGACCACCCTCAGCTATCGGCTCTTCCCACCCTGCTCCCCCAGCTGCTGCTGACAATAACAGTAATAACAGCCCTGCCATGATGGAGCATTCTTCCAGCCTGTCTTTATTAAAAGTTTTGCCTTCATCACTCAAGTCATGAGAGCTTTCACAAACCATCCTTGATGTTCTGAAGTTTTAAGTCCCAAAATCTAATTTTTTTTTACTCAAATTTGCCACATTAATACAAATCCTGATCCAGACATATTTTCCAACATTTCTAGAGAAATGAGGTGGAAAGCACTTCGATTGGAGGAATGTGCATTTAAAGGCATTTTCCATTTCAAATTTTCTCTTATGCCCTCTAGGAAACTGAGATAATACCCTCAAATTGAATTTAGGAAAACATAACTCACTGTTCCAAATTTCAAATTTTTGTCAGAAAGCCATGCTAGAATTAATGAGAATAGAATCATCTCAGTAACCCATTCTCAGCTTACAGTTTACCAGCACGCTTGGAAAAAATTGGCACATTCTTCTTCTTCATGAGGGAGCATCGTGAGAGAGAAACTGTCCTTGAACTTAAATGAAATAACAGAGGCCTCCTCACCATCATCATAGCTGAATGATTGCAGAATTAAACAGCAATTGATTTCTCCACCAAGGAGCAGAGATGAATAGGGAAGTATTTTTTTAGAACTGCTTCACTTCAGTTTAGAGCACCTCCATCATATCAGCTGAATCTCATGAGAGGGCACACAGCTTCTTTCCTGAAGAAGCAGAGCAGGAACTGAACAGCAGACAAAAACATCTAAAATGAGAGAGCTGCCACTGCAGGAAGAGCAAGATGAAAGGCAGTGGAATTTATGTCTATACACACACACAATCATGGTCAAAACTATCAGGCACATGACAAGGTGGTATTCTGGAACCATTAGCCAAGTACACCATGAATGTTCACAGTATTTAAAGGATGTCAGGCAGGTTTCACATAGGCACTTCTGAACTTCCCTTCTGAGCACAGCACGTAGTTTTATAAATACACACTCAAGAAAGCCTCGTGGCCAATGGCTGGGGGAAGAGAGCAGGGCATTAATTAAAGGCTGAATTGACTTACTGCAAACAATAATGAGCTAATAAATATACTGCCCTGTTAGCACCTAGGCTGTAACCTGCAGGCTGACAACAGACAGATTGCCTCCATATAGCTTCTGTGACTGCTTGGTTCAGTCTCTGCTTTTGTTGCAGAGGATTTATTACGTGCCATCCTACTGCATATTCATTCCAAAACTCACCCTCACCTACAAGTGTGCCTGAACCCTGGCTGCACCTGCTGCCAATGGAGAAACATGGCTTTGGCAGGATGCTCCACCCCAGGAACATCCCACAGCTTGCTACTGCTGGGACAGCTGTGTCGTAGGAGGCTGCTCCTCCACCCTGAGCAAGGTCAAGGGAAGGAGGGAGGTTATGTATAAGTTAAGGTGGGGCTGCTCTAGCTTCTTTCAAACTATTGATACTCTGCAAACAGCTGGCCAAATAAGATAAGAAGAGAACTGTCAGTAAGAACTATCAGTATCAACACGCAGACATGGATAGCAGGAGAGATGGCCTGTCAATCAAAAATCAAGAGATGGGGGTTGCTTAGATACGAGGCATGAGCTCCACATATTAGAGGTGACAGCAGCAGGAGAAATGCTTGCTACTGGCTGTGTGTCATTTATTTCTGAGCCACTGTGTTTATTTTCACCACTGTGCAAGCTGAGTTACACTGAGAGAACTGCAGGAAGACCTCGGTGTGGTGGGAGGGCTGCTGCACTACCTCTGCCAGGAAGGTCAAGTGGTGCAGGGTGGTGGTTGCAAATCACTAGTACTGCCTTGTAGACAGAGCCTGCCAGCTGAAGGCTTGACTTCTTACATGGCTACACTTCCACATGGCCACAGGGGAGGAAGCAGGGACAGCACTGTGAGAGCACATCAGGAACCAGGGAGAGGGAACTGCATGTACCACAAGGTGTGAGGAACACAACTGTAACCCCATGAGATAAGTGCTGTGTTATTGTACTAAGAAACTGGTTCCAGCAATGGAGAGAAACAGCATTTTCCAGTGGGCTACAAGCTTGCTTGGGCTTGGTCTGTTCACCCCAAGAGCCTTGGCAATCCAAGCAGCAAAAGGTGCTTAAGATGCAGTGGTCAAAGAAAGATTTCTTAAAACTTTTCTTTAAATTTCCCCATAACCCTAATGCGTTTGTTTCTTTTTTTTTTAAATGACAGAAAGAAGTTCAATACTTCTAGACTGATAATTGGAACAAAATCTGCTGGCTTCACAGCTCATTGAATATAAATGTGAAACTGGGAAAGAACTTCTCACTATCAAAGACATATCTGAGGCAAAGTACATTCTGTAACATCAACAATCTGTCTCTTTCACAGGTTGTTCTACTACAGCAATAATTCTTGGATATAATCTCTCCACTTATTTATATTTAGAGGCTGTGAAATTATGAACTCAGCTTCTATCTACAGCTTCCCATTTTCCAAATAGCTCTGGTTGTGCTGGGACCTCTTGCTCATCAGCACTCTTCTTTTCAACCCTACTGCCAAATTCTTCCCTTTAGCTACACTGAAGTCACCTCCTCTTAAACTCATGGAACAAGTGTGACACCAGATGAACATACATGCTATCCTTCTTAAATGCTAAGATGTGCTTTGCCCTAAAATTGTTGAAAGCCCACATGGGCACAGTTTTGCAAATATCAGTCAGAAAGATTCAATGGTACATTGTACACCTCTCTCTTAGGACAGTTCACTTTGGACTTACTACCAAATTAAAAAAGCAAAACAAAGCAGAAGGCTTTTGCCCTTCCTCCAAGCTTACGGGATACTGAAGTCAGAGTGAGTGCCGACAGGGGTGGATTTTTCCCCCCCTTAATGGACTACCTCCTTGTGGGCTGATTCCATTTGGTTTACTTGTAACCCTGGGGTAAGGATTTTAGTTTGTTAGTTTAAGAGGGGCGGCCAATCTCTTTGCACTGGAACCATTTGAATTCTCCTCATGCCTTTGCTCTCTATCAGAGCAATCTCCTAAATTAGTTCCAGTATGTTGACATTCCTTCCATCTGGTGTCTTTCCATTCAGCGGTATTTTTATTACTCTCCTAACAGCCGCAGACAGAAGTACCTTTCCACTGCTACAAAATGCTCTTTTATTAAAGGTCAGCCAAATCAAAAGAACAAGTGAGTTTGTTTTTAATTTTGGAGATGCAGACTAGAATAACCTTTTCATTCAGAAAAGTCATGTATGACCCAATTACCTCACTTTTGTAAAAAGGCTTGAATTATTCTTCAAAAAGATATACGAGTACTGAAAACTGTCTTTTACCTTCAAAATTTAGCCTGATGCAACTTTTGCGTTCTTGACTGCTTTGAAAGCTTTAGAGGCCCTTGGCATATTTTTTATTTGGGTGTTTTTTGAGTTTTGTTATTAGTAGTAGTATTTTATTACTGTTTTTAATAGAGCACACAGCAGTCATGAAAACATTCAAGGTCCAATGAGAAAACCACTTGTATGCATCCACATAAATTTATGCATATGCTTAATTACAATTGAAGATAGCAAGATATATAGTAGGTGTTTTAATATTGAGCTTGTGTTAAATTGTTTTCCTGAATTAGGGCCTTATTCAGCCAAATTACACCTCTTTTTAAATTAAAGGAATGTAGTTAAGATCCTGTAATAATCTTTCTAAATAAGACAGAGTGCTATAATTTACTCCCCAGTGAGGAGATTATATCAGAATGAGAACTATTATCCTTGGTGAGGTTGTTTCTCAGAGAGTGAGACTGAGGATATGCAGAATGTGATAGTTTACTCTTTAAAAAGGAAGGAAAAGTGACAGTTGCTGATTTGGCCACAGTAACGCCACACTAATTGTCTTTTGTTTCAGCAAAGAATACAAGAGGTAATTCCTCCTTTTTAAAATTATGAGTAAAAGTGATAAGGATCTTCAGATAAACAAATATTTACATTGCAGTGGGAGGACTGTGTAAATGGGAATATAGAAATAAATTTCATCACTGCTTGCAGTCATTTTGACATTTGAATTGGACCTGCCAGTGATATCCCCACATTTGAGTTTATGTCATGTCTGATGAAGTGCAGTTTAGGCAATCACCCTGAATGACAGGAAATTCATAAAGCTGGCATATGGTAACTAAAGGGTTAAGTTTATTTATTCTTGTTTCATTACTATCGCCAGACACTTGAAATATTACTTGATGTTCTTGGATGTTATCAACTGAAAACAATGGGAATAAAGCACTCGAAGGTCAAATGCCTACATAATTAGAGGAAATCAATTAGAAATGTGGTTAAATAGTATCACTGCTAAGTATTTTCTCTTGGCCAAACATCACTTCAGCTTTCCAACTTCCATCATTCTTGATTAAAGCCCAGTCATTCATGTGATGTTGGAAGAGACTTTTGACTTTTTCAGGTGTTTTGCACACAGAAAGGGTGGAGTCATTAGGCACCACAGTTTGTTTTGATTATGTCTGAAAACCAGGAGATAGCAGGGCTGGGACAGAGGCTGGGATTGCCTGCCCAGAGCTGTCACCCTGAGACAAGTGACAAACCTGACTATGGTGTGAGCTGCCACGCCGGTCCCTGGCTGCCTGCCCCATCCAGAGGTGCACTTCGCAGCCGATGGTGGGGGGCACTTGCCTGAACTGGTGCTGCTGTGGGGGATGTAGTTCCTCAGCAATGGCTCGTGTCCACACACCTTGCCAGCTGCCACCCAGGCAGATTTTTGGCAATGCAGCTGTTTTTGCTGATGACATGGTGACTTGACTGACACAACTCAAGGAGCCCCACACTGGAGACAGGTCTATGTGTGTCTAAAACACCAAGTGTGCGTTTGTCTTTTGGTGCATGAAGTCTGGCACAAAATGTGAGACTGAACATGTATTTGGCAAGTAAGATGAGTGTCCTGAAACACTATGCCACTGCCATTACACACTGTCAGATCTTCTTCCACTGCCTTTGGGATTTGAAAGTACAGAAGAGCTGAACCAGTTTACTGATTACCCAAAGCATGAAACCTAGCTCAAGTCACTGTGGAGTGGCAGACAGATAACGGAGAATCTCTGTACTTTTTCTTAAGAGTACCAAAAATGCAACCTAAAAATTAAAAAAGTAAGAAGTGCATCTTACTCAGGAAATCCATATTTTGTGCCTTGTGGATGCAAAGGGTCCAGCACCATTATAAGCATCCTGGCCCCAATCCAGCAAAGCACTTCAGTACACGCTTTCCTATAGTTACTCATAATACTCATATATACTCATATAGTTAATGCCATTGTGTTCCCCTGGCACCAAAATGTGATCCTAATATTTATTCATTTTCAGGGAATATCTTCATTAAACTATTTCTATAATCACAGTAGCTGATAGTCTTTTAATTTTTAAGTGCATTTTGCGAATGGTCTGACTTCTCTGTATGATTATGCTGACCAAGGACAACTCTTTCAGCACAGAAACAGTCATGTGAAAACTGTATTTCACACTACAAAGACTCAAGATCTCATTCCCGAATGTACCAAGTATAACTTCAACCTCATGATTGGCCCAACACGTGTTTAAATGTTTGCAGAATCAGGCCTGATGTTCTTTCCCTGGTTTAACTTTTATAAAGTATTGCCAGATGAGATCGATTTTGCACTCAGGCTACCCCTGGAAAAATATGTTAGCTCTTAAAGGCTTTATAATAAAATCCTGAAGTTTTTAAGGAAAGAAATAGGGCAGGGGAAGGGCGGGGGTGCAGGCGAGAGACAGACAGATGAATGGACAGCGGCATTATTCTATAAATTAAAATTTATGTGCTGAAATCAGAACACTGCCAGCAAAGCCAACTTCATTTATCCAGTCCCTTTCAAGGAGTTTAAAGTCACTTGAAAGAGCACTTCCCTTGCAGCCACATTCGACAGATTGCCAATTACAGCCCTGCTGAGAGAATGGAATTTCTTTGGAGTCACAACTGTACATCTGCCCTTGCAGTAATGGGCAAGAACCATGTCTTTTGATTAGGTTACAAAAAATATCTCTAAACTGGACAGCTTTGTTTTCACACATCTGAATTTGCTTGGTATCAAAAAAAAAAAAAAGATAAGCTTGTGTTTACATCAAGTTGACAAATTCAGAGGTTAATTGCTTTTAAGCAGGAAGGTCAAAAGGATACCTAAACAAGGATCCTACTTAAGGAAAACACATGTTTGTAAATGCAATACAAAGAGCTTTCAAAGATATTACAGAGACATACAGCATTGTCCATGCTAGGTATATCTGTGCGACCTGGTGCCTGTTGAAAGCGGTCAGATGTGCAGTGGCAGTCTGAAAACCTACAGTAAGAATTTGTGACAGAGGAGCAAAATATCTCTAGGGTGGCTTCAGCTTAAAAGCATCTGATCTAAGTTAGTCAGCTAGGTTCCATCTATAGCCAACAGGAGCCTCCAATATGTCATTTATCCCACCTATCTGTAAAAACACCTTCCAGGAGGGAGCCAATCACCCTGTGAAGATGCGATCCCTCTTGACTAGAGAGGGACTCTAAGACTTGTAGCATACACCAACTGCATAAATGTTGGAGCGCTTAAATTTGGTGAGATTAAGCCCGTCTCTCAGCATTTATTGACTTCAACATCTTGTGTCAGAGAATAGCAATATTATCACCCTTTATGCATCACTCAAGAGGAGTAGCCATGTGTTTAAAATCCAGGTTCAAGAGGCTACAAATACTTCAGTCCTAGATGTAGTCCCTTAACTTCACGACAAGTACTCTTCATCTGAAAATGAAGCACATGCTTAAGGATCCCTGAGTTCACATCCTTACCTCTGGGCAGTACTTGACTACTCCTGCAGGTTCAGTTGCACAACCATGCATCTTCCCAGTGCTACCATATCTAAGTTACAGCATTGGATGCTAAAGGCCAAATACTGCCTCTGACTGCTTGGAAAATACACCATCACCTGACATAGCTGCTCATCCTCCTGCAGAGAGAATGAACTCTCCATCATGGACCTTGACTGGCTCTGCTGCAGAAGCGCTGTTCCTCCTTCTGCAGGGCCAGAGGAAGGTTTGCTCTCACAGGACTTTATTGTCTGCTTCCTAAAAATGCTGTAATCTTTTTAACTTTTACAAATGTTTTAACTCAGTAAAAACTATTTAAAGTAAGGATGAGAAGGGCAATTGGTCAAAGGACCACAGCATGCTTAATCTTTTTTCTTTCCGAGTTCCCGTCCACATTTGAAGTAACTTTTGTTCCATTTGCAACCCACATGCTGACACAGCATCCCTCCCCTTTTCTGTTCCCAGATCCTTTTATGAGTTTATTCAATAAAAAGACAGATACTCATCTCTTTTCAAGTACAAGAACATGCTTTTGAATAACTCAATATGCGATCCTGTAACAGTACGCCAAGACAGCCCTTGTTTTAATCAGTCGTATCAACTCTCAGAGCAGAGCTGCCATACACATATCATCACCTTGTGCATTTACCTCACGTCTATGTAAATATGCAGGGCTGAATTCAAGCTGCCTGCTCTGTATGTAGGAAGAGAGGCGATCCCCAGGGAAAAGGCTGCCCAAGCCAGGTCCCTCTGAACCTCTGGAATCTATGTCCTGGGTCCACCATGCAGCCACCCTCCTTGCAGCAACAAACCTCTTGGCCAGTGTCTTTTAGCACATACCCAGCCTGAATCTCTCAGCCAGTGCTGGGATGTTACTTGAGGAAGAAAGAAAGGAAGGAAGGAAGGAGGAGGAGATTTTATTACAGAGTGACACTCTATAAATACATAAACAAACAAACTGGCAAATCAGGGAGGAATGCCCCTGGCTTCCTGTTCCTTGCTGTAAGACCAGGGAGCAGCTCCGGGAGGCAGGAATTAGTGGGCTTCCCAGCTGTGTCCCAGGAAGAAGGGAGTTAGAGGGGGAAGACAGGAAGAAAGGAAACAGGAATGATAAGCCAGCGACCAGACTGACAGGCAAGTGTGCAAAGGTGGATAGGAAGGGGATGCTGGGATTCAGGGGGAAAAGCAGCAATGACAGAACTAGCAACAACAACTGGCAAGTAAGGGAGGACCAAAGTTCTAAAGTAGGTAAGACTGGTCTTGTGCAGTCCAAGGAAAATAAAACATACATGGACTGGTTTAGGGACTGGGGACAGAAGCAGACATCAGGCTTGTTCATGAGAGAGGATGAAATGAAACAGAACTGTCCAGTGAAAGCAAGAAGATGAGGTGATACATGCCACAATTTCCCACCTGTCATGGACACAGTGCTTAACTCACACAAAAAGAAGCTCTTCCAAGCACAGGGTTATGCACCTGGTAGCTCAGAGGGAAGGTAGTGCTCAAAGGAGGCTCGTTGGTGAGGGTTGGGTTACAGTAGGAGTAGGGGTTTGTTTGGTGCACCATCTCAAGAAACATGAACATCAAGTCTGCAAGAACGTAACAAAGCAGTCAGGGAGGAAAATCACATTCACTAACCTTCATATATGGTGATGATATGGGGGTGGCTGAGGGATGACATGATCTCAATCTCCCGTCTGATGTGAACCATATCTTGTTCATCCTTAATTTTGTCCTTACGAATGGATTTTATTGCAACCTATAAATTCAGGAAATCAAGCATTATTCTTGGAACTGAACAGATGCAGCTAATCCATTAAGAAGAGTTCAAAAAATAAAATACAGATGTTAGATGTTGGCAGAATGTGGAATGACCAAAACAAAGTTTTAAAATACAAGCCTCAATGTCCCAGCTCCCTCATAGCAGTAAATACACTCTCTTTACAGTAATGGGTGACATGAAGTTTTAGAGTTTTTAGGTCTTAGGACTTCACTGCGGGGGAACACAGCATCTTTTGGAATGATCTCTGTGCCAGCCTAAATACTCTCCTTCTGAGGCAAATGGCAAAACTTGCAAGAGATTTTCACGGGCTGTACATTTACTAAGACATAACTGTATCAGAAAATTTCAAACAGAAGTTTTGGAGACAATTTCTCTGAAAAAAGGTTGAGATGTCTGATGAAACAAAGGCTGAGAACCCAGGGTGCCAATTACATATTGATATTTGTCCATGTTAATACAAAGAGGAACACATTAACACAGGTTAGTCCATGGTTCTCTAAAGCAAGCAGACTGTTTAAGAGTTATGACTTACTCAAAAATCAGAAGAAATAAATCTTTGAAATTCAAATTTAAACTCGTCCTCATATAAACCCAAGACTTTCAGGTCCTACACAGCACTTATGAAATCACTGCAAAACCATATCCTTCCTGCATCCTTCCTCAATCAGCAACCTTTTTTACAAGCATATCGTGTGACTGGGTATCTTTCCAAAAGGCAGGGTGGGAACAGAGGAAGTGATAGCTGAACTTGCAATATAAACTCAAATTATAACAGTCCTTGTGAGTGTGTGTATGTGTGTCGCCTGTGAAGAAAGGGCTTATCTGAACAGCGCCATAAGTAATCGCAGAGGTCATCTTATGCCCTATGAGAAATGCAGAAGCCAACAATGCAGAGACGCTTGTGGGAGAGGGAAGGTGAGGGCATTGTGCATACTGAATGGCAGCATGGCCTTTATTATACTCAATATTTGCCCTGCTTTATTTTTGCAAGACAGAGTTCAAGGCATAAATTACCAGCTAGCTTAAAATCAACCATACATGTCTTTGAGAAACATCATTGACCTGCTGAGATGACCACCCTTTTATGGGTAAACCAAACTTGTGTTGTTCTTTGCAGCCAACTACTGTGGACTTCTCCTAGGAAAACATTTGTAAATCTGTGATTTACTAATTTCCCCAGTTCCTTCAGAAAAAAAAATTTCACTGCCTACTTCAGTAATTGCAAGTGGCATGACTGGTATTGTTTTCATTATATGATGTAGCATCGAGGATATTGAAGAAACAAGGGAAAAACTTCTTATAGTAAAAAATATTATAAAATTGAAATGTACACAAACAGGAGCCAGTTTAAAGGATCAGGTTTCCTAGTTTCCTACAAAGACTTCAACTCTGAAAAGCAACATTGTTCAAAAAGCATTAAGCACATGCCCCATCCCGTTGAATTCCCAAAGATTGCTGCACATGCTTAAAATTAAGCTCATGCTCAAGTGCTCCCCTACTTTGGGACAGCAGTACAAAAAACCAGAAGTCAAGGGACAGACCAATTTGCATGTTAAAGCCAAAACAATTCTATTCCTTCTCTTGACCCAAACATTTGGCACAGAGATTTTAACAGTAACTATGTAACTATGGTCTTATTTACATGGCACATATTTCTAGAAAAAGTAATACAACAGATCTTAATTGAAGGAGTGACCAAGATAATCCCCAAGTAATTCTAAAGATGGAAAAGGCAACCAGCTTTAAAGATGACACTGGATTTTTCCCCCTTCCCACGTTTGCACTGGGACTGTCTACAGAAGGATGTGGGTGGCTCTTGGAGCAGCATGTGCATTCCTGTAAGAAATAAATATAGACATGGGTAAAAACACATTCTTTATTAAAACACAGCCTTGTACTTGGCTCTGAGGAAGAATTTAAGAAGGGTTTCATTGTCAAATATACAACGAGGAGCAAATTCTTCCCCATTCACGGCTGGTAAAGTAATAACAGCAGACCAGAGGCCGTGCCAATCTCCTACTGACTTGACTCTGTGCTTCACAGGCAGGACTTTTGTACATCTATACATAAGTACTACAACTGGCCTTCATGGAGTAATTGTGTATAAGAAAACATATATTTTTAGATACAAAAATGCAAATGTGATTGAAAAATGTGGTAGCACACTGTAAATATATGTTTGGATTAATATTCTAATGCAAACAGATGTGTTGCCTGGGAACCTATTTTTCAATAGGACCAGAAAGTTTAGAGTCTCACAAGCCAAGCTGAAGAGCGGTTAACAGGCATCTAAGAGCCTTAATTTGTAAAGGTTATTCCCAAAAGTTTAACTAAATTTTGGAGGAGGTAAATGCCCCCTGTATGTTATCAGTACAAGCACACCATAAGTAAACAAGGCTTACTTGTACATACTAATGCATCACTACCTATTTGCATAGCACAAGTGTGCTCAAAATGGAGCGTAACCATTTATTAATTGAATCTTCGTAGGCAAGCGGTGAAACAGCACTATTCACCTACTTTTAGGAGTTGAGGAAATAAAACAGAAAGCCAATGTGACTCCTGAAGAAAACAAGGACAGCAGCATCTCAGAATTTGCTGCCTGTCAAACTGCGCAACACACCACAGAAGTGCCTTGTTTAACAAACCATCTATTTATTAAAGGTTGATTTAGCTTTCCCCATGTTCAATTGCTGTTTTTCTCCTCAAAAAGAGACTCAGGAAAGTGAAAGGTTTGAAGGCATCTCAATAAATACTTTTTACTCTGTGCCACCTGCCTGGTGGCCTCCACAATCCCCAATTGGGCAGGCTCCACATTTCAAAGGCTACCAGGAATGCAGAGTCTTGCTGATGACCTGGTCCAAAAAGCCAAACAGGGAGTGATCACTGTCAGCAGGCTGCCACTGTCAGAGGTGGCATCCCAAAGCAGGCTTAGTGGAGCAGCCCAACAGAGTTTGTTCCAGCTCTTCCCATCTAAGAAAGGGATTTCGGCCAGCCAAGTGTCTTTCACCTGCATCATTTTGCTCAGACCATGTCAGCAAGGATACTTGGGCTCTAGTCTACTGATGTGAAAAAACCAGCACACACAAGAAAGCAGGCCAGTTGTTTTCTTTCAGTATTTCATGAAAACATTGCAAGTTATAATTGCATTTTAGGTATTTATTATACATACACATACATATAGTTCATTGCTTTCAACTCTGAGCAGAATAAGATCCCTAGTTGTATGTTATGGTATCAGACTGTAAAACAAGTCCCTCTTCCAGGTATTTTAAAATATCAATAATGTAACCTCTTTCATGAAATGTATTTTTCTCAGAAATATATTCCAGAAAATAAATTTTCAAAGTATGCTTATACTTTTAAGACCAGACAGAGCTGGCTCAATTTTTCAAAACTCCACTTGCAGGACTGCTACATGATAAACCTGAATAACTTAAGCATAATAAAAAAAAAATCTCAGTTGAGAAATACCTTATGAAAGAACTTGTTTGTTCATTCTTTAGGCCCCTTTCTTTCTTTCTTGCCTGCTTACTTTCCTTTCTCTGAAAGCAACAGCTTCACTGCATGCAACATCAAAATTTATTAAGGGTCACAGCCTATGAATCAAGAGTAGGGCAAACGCAACATGCTTTTTTACATCAGCTACAATAACTACTCCAAATATTGCAGCTCAAGATCTGCAGAGAAAGTGCTGTAAGTCCCTTTGGTACTCTCAAAATGCTGTACTTATACCTCTACCACACTTTCTCAATATATTTTACTGGGTTTAAGACTTAGATAATTTAATTATAGTATTTTTAGTAACTTTACTAGTGGAGGAATTTATATTTTTCCTAGCTTCTTGTCTTAATGAGAATTTCAGATAACTCCAAGACCTTGCACTCAGAGAGAGTAACATATCAGATTCCTAATAATGAAATCTTAAGCCTCTAACCCCAACAAAACAGGTTCAAGTTCACCCAAAGCCCCTATAGACACAGTATTCAATCTGGCAAAACACTTTAGCACATGCCTAACTTCACACATGTGAGCAGGCCATTGGCTTTTGTGGGATAGCTCACACACATGAAGTTAAATATATGCATAAGCACCAAGGTCACAGCTCAAAACTGGGCCATGTGACAGTCCCTCTGGGAATCAATACTGGCCGTACACACCAATAATGTCCTCGCTACCTCTCCTGCAGCTCTGATGGCTGCACAGTCCCTCACATGGGGTCACAGGGGGAGAAAGACCATCAGAGATGGGCTGAAACCACCTCCATCTGCACTGTCAGTTCTGGTACCAGCCTCTGCTCAGAAGCAGGTAGAGAGAAGACCCTCTCCAAAATGTATGGTAGAGGAGAGAGAAAGCAGGGGGGTTGTGAGCTCTAATATTGCCAGAAATTTCTCAACAGCTCTGCACAAGCACAGCCCTATCTCCACTGCTGCTCTGCCTTCCAGAAGCAGATAGTAAAGGGGGAGAACAGCTTTTGGCTTCCCATCCCTCTGTGAGTCAGCTTGCAAAGTTTGCTGGACAGGAAGCGTGGAGAAATAAGCTGCTTTCTTCAAGGCTGCAATAAATTACCTGTCTCCATTTGCTGGAAAGAGAATTTATAGTCACCCTCTGAACTGGTGTAGAGAGATTATAAAGTATTTTCCAACACACTTCATGCTTCTTTGCTTTTGTTTCATACAAATAACTGGAATTGAACTATAAATACTTCAAGAAGATGACGGTTGCAAAGGTTTCTGTACATTCAGTCCTATCTGTGAGAGAAATGTCTTTCCTCCTTTTCGAGCTTCTCAGCTGCTTAGCAGAGCAGGGTAGAATTCATTTTTACAGAGCCTGATCAAGACCATTACGTACAGAAAAATATCTCCAAGTCTACGCATTTGGCAAAAGGCATGGCAGGCAGTAGTGTGACCATTTCCATATCAAATCTCCATGTCTGCTGAGTCACTGCTGGCATCATCATTTATGGCATGAGCTAAAAAGCTGTATTTTCATCAAAGTGAAAAGCTGTTTCACTTCATTTCAGGAAGTTGGTTCACGTGTTTGATTTTAATGTAATGAACCTACATTTGCCTCATTTCCAGCTGAGACATGAATATAAACAAAGGTAGAACAAGCCACAGTAAAACAAGCCACAGTGCAAACAGTCATAGATTTTTAAGTAGGCTACAGTGCTGTAGCTGAGTCTGACCACCTGAATGCCACAAACCACTGACCCCTTCCCAGCAACTTCTGCGTGCAGTACATTCAGTCCCATTGAAAACAATCTTCCAACTCTCTATTATCTACCAAGGCTATTTTTAGGACTGTAGTGAGATATGAACTTCTTTTTTCCACCATGGTGGCTGTGACTTTTAAGCTGCTTCCAGCGCTTGTGCATACCACCCATGCTCGAGCAAATTCCAATGGGCTCTTGCAATACTATTGTGGAGTGTCAAAAAAACAACATCAGGACAGAGAGTGCAGTCCCCTGAGAAAGGGAAACCAGCTTGCTGTCACCATGAGATATGTCAGAAAAGCAGTTTAAAGAACATTGTTAAAAATTATTTTCTTTGGGTGAAGAGTGAGGGGAGGGTTAAATTCTCCTTTCTGAAAGCTGTGAACTGAGGCCATCCCCACCCAGCAATGGGAAGTGGGCGAGCCCAGCCAGTTTCACAGCTCTGCTTCCTTTCTTTGAGACTCGGAGGTGGGAAGTGCAATGTGCCAAGTGCCAACGGGGTGTGGAGGTAAAGAATAGGTGGATCAACCAGGGGGGAAGAGAAAGGGAAAGCAGAGGATGTTTGGGGGTGGGGAGAGAACATGTACATTGTTCTTTCTCCAGCTCCACAGAGCCGAGCAAGAAAGAATAAAGTCTGGGACTGTATTATGTTTTTTCCAGGGGAGTCTCTGACTATGGCTCTTGGCCCAGACATCACCAACACAAGAGGAAAAGAAACAAAGCTATGAAACTCTGTGGTCCCTGAGGTGGCTGCAATCAAATGATAAGAAGGGGGATACTGATAATGCAATTGCATTGAAATGGCACTTCCAGAGGCTGCACAAAGGAGAAGGGAAAGGCAGGGGATGGGTGGAATAACTGTCTGTCTGGCCTCTGGACCTTCCAGGCGGAAAGAAGGAGACATGAACAGATATTCCTATGTGGAAAAGAAGCATCCAAAGGTTCTGCAAAGGTATTCTCGTGCAGACTTCTTGTATGCCTCTTCCCACAGGCATATATCTTTATATCTTTGCTGTGTCTATTTGCTGGAAAAAAAGCTATCTTGAGACTCCAGCTCTGGACCAAATGCAGTGCTAAAGAGCATCACACAGGACGGGTATTTCTAAGAACAAGCTTCTGCACAGTCATAGAAAACATTTCATGCACCCACTAAAAAGTTGGACAAAAGGCCACTGTGAGTGAAAGCAAAATTAGCGCCTGGTGGTGTGAGATCTGCTAACACATCTCTGAGAGCTCTCCCTTTCAGAGAAAGAGTAAGGTTGACACAATGCCATTGTTTTGGAGATTGTTAGTTTTCACATCCTAAAAGCCAGATCATCTCCATGGTGATACTGCCTGGGAGACAAGCATGCAACAAAATCCTTATTAATTATTTATCAGCAGCCCAACTCTATTGTTTGATATGTTGGCAAACTATGCGGTAATCAGGGGAGCTGCTCAAAGTGGTAACCAGTGCCATTGCAAAGTGAGACTTTGCTGATTTAAATCTCAGGGCTCCTCCCCATTACTCTGTTCCATCACATGTTTGTTCACATCATGGATGTTACCAAGGACAAAACACTGTTATTGCCTTGAGCCAGCAGCTGCACGCATAAAGGGTGAGGATGCACGTGCCGTGATGCACCTTTCACGTCCATTTGCTTGTATGAGGTAAAGGTATTTTTTACAGCTGCCTCATTCTGCATGATAAAAGCATAAAGAAAACATCTGCATCTCTCTGTTTCATTCCCCTCTTCACAATGTGCCACATAAAATAGATCATGTTTCTGAAACCAAAGCTGATGTCATTACCTATAGAGAAAATCACTCTTGTGCCGAGACCCAAGTCAAAATTCTATCTGCATAAGCTGAGGCACAATGTGCCACTGCCTCTTGGAGAACCAAGGTACGATTACCTCAGGTTTAACTTTCCTTTTCTGGTTCTGCTGAACATAGTTGTTGCTATCATATTATAAATGATGATTCATCAAGTGAAGAAGAGGAATTAACTAATCATAAACACTAGGTCAGGGGATTATATATTCTCTCTAGTTCCCCCTTTATTCACAGAGAAAGATATCTGTGGCATCAACTTTTAATGAGCAGTAGAAGGCATCAGATGAACACATTTATACTGTACATATACAAAGTGGGTGCCAGGAGGAACACATACAACACCCTTCCTCTGCTTCTTTCCTCACCCCGCATACAGTGCCTGTTAACAGGATTCATGAGCACATTTCCTGAGTAACTACTGCCTTACTGGGAAATTTACATCCCTTCATTGTTTGGTACCCGCTATCCTTGGCCATGTATATGAAGCCTGGCATATTTACAGCATGCATTCCCCAACAAATTTACCTGGCAGATCTTTCTTCGTTTAATGCTGAGAATCCTGGCCTTGAGTTATATACGTTAAAAATCTACTAAAAAGCTTCTCACTTCCCAAAATAAAATTTTTTTACACAGCATTACTGAAGTTCCACGTCATAGGACTGTTCAGTTTTAGAAGAAAGACCCTACAAATAATTACCATCCCTAGCAGTAAAGTGTTTTCCACAGTGCTACCTCAAGTTGCCCCTTCTCACCCCTTCCCACTGTCCCAATAGCACACTACAGCAAATCTGCATCCACTTCAATGCTCACTGATCCACAGTAAAATGAATTTGCCCTGGTAGGAGCAGAGATTGCAAAGGATTTGTTGAAAAGCAGAGATCTGACAAGACTGGGTTATTAAAGATGTTTACAGCTGTGGCCTGTCAGGACCAGAGTCCAAGGCTGGCATCCTGGAAGAGTCCCTGTCAAGTACAGGCTTCATTTTCCTGAAGTAAAGAGGGAGACAGCTTACATTTTTTTCTAATACACTTCTAAGTGTAACTCCATATCCTTCTGAATATCCAAAGATGCAATAGTCAATACTTTAAAATATTGATCACTCTGCCTGCAAAAAAGAGTCTTATGATCTAATTCTGAAGGACTAAAGAGAAAACAAAATGGCTAAGTTAAAGGTTTGGGGCTGTCATGCTTAGATCGATAGAGGATCACCTCCTTTCCAAAGCCTAATAACTCACAAATATCCCATCCAACTACCTTCAAGTTTTCAAAAACAGTTCATGCGTTGGCATATAAGAAATTATATCTGGAAAGGAACTAGGGTAGGGGATTTCCTCAAGGCAACAGAGGTTCATAACTGTAATTAAAAGAAAAAAATGCTTCACAGCCTCAACTAGGGATCATTCTCCTTAATAGATGTTAACCAGCATTCAATGCCATATTCACTGAAAAGATGAAAACTGCATTTACAGTTAACATCTGGTAAAGTTGCCAAGCAGATGTTTATTTTTGGCTTCCACATTTACTAAAGCCAAATTCTACACTGAACTGGGATTTCACAAAGTCTAACTGCTTTTCTTCCAGGTTACAATTTTGTTGGAACCAAAAAGAAAAAAAAAAAAAAAAAGGAGAGAAAAGGGGAAAGCAGCAAAAAAGAAAAAAAAAAAGCTGACTTCACTTTTAAGTAGGAAAAAGACTGGTAGCATCCGTTTCTATCATGTCTGTTTATATCATAGTTTAAATGAGGTTAGAATTGTGCAATCATTATTGATCAACTTCCAAACACAGCATAGCTCCATCCAGCACATGTGCAAAAGAGGAAAAGTCACTGGAAGCAAATCCTGTGTCAGTCAGTCTTTTACTTCTGCAAGTCTGTGCGCAGACTGTTTAGCACTAATTAAATTACTAGCAAGTCAGAATAAAGAGGAGTGAAAGAATTCACAAGCCCCAAGTTCACTGTTCTCAATGTTACATGGGTATTCCAGACCCGCTCTCCAAAAACTGGAAGATAGATTTCACATTAATTCTGAGGCTTGATCTCACAGCTACCACAGCTGCTGATGTAATGCAAAATGCTAACCTGAGGCAGCAGAGAGGGACTTTAATTCAATGTTGTTTTTTCATTGTGAATAAGCAGTGAACCACACTGAAGTAATCCTCCAAAGTAGGAGTGCACACTGTTCAAGGCATCAATTTGGGGATGAAACACAAAACCAGTATCTTGGCTACGTTGTTATAAAAAGCCCTTTATGACATTTTTAAGAAGATAGGTATAAAGCCCTGGTGCCCGGATCTAATTCCAGTTTGAAAATTACACAGTCTCCTGCAATTCCTCCCAATAATTTAAATTGGAAATGGGGTTATTCACACCCTCTGAGCAACTGCTGCACATTGTTGCAATGTGCTGCTAAATAATTGCTAAATAATGGTAACCTCAGCAGTTTCAGAGTCTCTAAAGTGATTTTGCAGGTTTAGGTGAAAGGTGCTACATCAGTGCAAGGCTGTAATTCACATTAAACAAGGAAGAAGGTTAGACGTTGCTTGAACTCTTTCTTAGAACTAGTTTTTTCCCAAGAAGTCACCTCACAGCACATTTTCATTCACTGGTACATTCTGCTTGAGAAAGTTGTGAGTAAATAAATGTAACTCAGCTTATTCTCTCTCTTTCACTGAAGTTTCCATGAGCTCAGAGAAACCTCAGAACCACTGAGAGCTTTGCACATCTTTACAATGCCTCTTCCACCACGAACGTGAAGTCAGCTGATATTGTGCAGATCTTTTCATTTTGCTCTCCTGGTTCTGCAGTCCTTCAGAGAACAAAAGGAAGTCCTATGTCACCATGAGAATTACAATAGTAGAAGGAAAATTTGGGAAGATATTTTCCTATTTACCACAATACCAAATGTTTTAGCTTCATGCACCACAAGACTCATTAAAACTCAACACAATACTGCTTGAGCACCTCAAATTCCTGATTAACAGAATGGAATTTTGAAGTGCAGAGAGATTTTAAAGTTGAATTTACATAGTTTAGGCTTTTGGATTAATATGGATGAGCAGAGATTCCTTGTGCAAAGCCAGTGGGCCACACAGATTTTACCATGGAAGGCACACAGATATGTTTAAACAGCAGAATTGGAAGGGTTAGTGACACAGAACTATCAGAAGCACCTATGTCTAGTATATTTCTCTAAATTGATCTAAGGTGGATCAAAATATAAACACTACTTCTTTGTGGGAACCTTGCAAACCATAAACCCATATCCTATTTGGAAAAACACTCCTGGAAAACAAAAAGACTGGCAATTGTGTATCAAAGCCTCACCCAGATTATTTTGCTCCAGGGCTTACAGATCACTTTGCAACATTAAATTTGTTTTTGTTAATGCACTGCTTCAGTATTACATTGTTCTGCCTGGACATTACCTATTTAATGGCCCCTTCTGGGAAGGGACTGTCCTAGAATTTATGACAGAATGTGGTGGAATTACTCCAGCAGGAGGAAAGGAGTTTGCTAAAATTCCTTCCCCATTCGTCTCTGATTTCTGAGGAATATTTATACCCCTGAAGGTAGAGGAACCTCCTGTTGTTCCCTTCTATTTATTGGAAGTATATTACCAGGGCCACCCTAATGGCTCAGTGGAGAGAGTAACACAGGAACAGGAACACTCTTGCTCCCTGTGGCCAGTTGGGCTTGGAGTGGTTGTGAGAGGGTGAGGAATGAATTACGCTCTCCTACAAAGGGTGGCTGGCGATCAAGCAATTTTGCAGCCTTAAACGCATAATTCCAGCTTTCCCTGCTAGGAGTTCACAACTGCAGGCAGTTGTTCTAAGTAGTTATGAGGAGGCTTAACTTTGGACGGGAGAAACAGCAAAGCGAGGGTTTTTTCAGGTTGGAAAGCTTTTGCCTAAGAACTCCCCCAGACCCTGCAATCTCCAGGACTGTTGCCTCCTTCTTCAACACGCACAAACACCTTTTTTGGCACGTGTTTTGGCTGGAGTCAGCTGAACAAGGGAGTTAGAACTCGGGTTTCTGGGATCCCCTTGCCAGAAGCTGAGCTGTTAGGTAGTGTAACAACAGCAGCCCAGGCTTCCCACTTCACCCTGCCAGTGACCTTCACACAGACTTGGACAGACCCCCTTCCTCAGAGTGAGGACCAATTCCCTCTCACTCTGCTCAGTCCAGAAACTCATCTCAGCAAATACCACAAATCATGTCAGACTGAGCAGGACTATTAAACCAGTGCAGCATAATGTGAATTGCTGTCCACAAGGGACAGGACCAAGAGACTGCCTAACCCACTTTGTTTAACTTTTTAGTTAAACAATCCTGAAAGGGGAAGCTGCATTGCTGGTCTGGAAATTACAACTTTAATCTCATTTGAACCACGCATTCCTCAGTTAAACTGTAGAAATAATTTAAGAACCAACTCCCAAATAAGACATTTTTCAACAATTCCTACATTTCCTGGAAACATATTACCTCCAATGCTGCGAAATAAAAGCAGAGTTATTAATTTACCCAGGTTAAAGTTCTTCCAGTAGCCCAAATAAACTCTAATGTCAGGCTAATTAGACGCATTTCCCCCCTTTTTGCATTTTCACATTCTTCAAAGCAACACTCCCCACCACCACTGGAACATTGATCCTTCCCAATCCAACCCCACAAACCATTTGGACATATTGCATCCATCACTCGCTCACGCTGCAATGCCCATGGCAGGAATCAATAGTGCTTTGCTGAGAACAGAGTGAGCTCTGCTTCCCCTTCCTCGGGCACGCTTTAATGCACGTGCCACAGCTCAGAGGTGCCAGCGTTTATTGGGTTATTTAAACAGCGTTTAGAGTTTTTCTGGGCAGATAAGAAGAATAACTTGGGTGTACAGTAAAACAAAGACATAGCCGTTTGTGCCAAACATTCAGTTTATGGCAATACTTCATAGGAATTATTCCCCATAACAACTGAACTGTCATATCCTACAACTACATCCCAGGCAACCTCCCAGCTGAGCTCACTAGGGCTGCTGTCTGATGCACTCTACATACAAACACCCAGAACAACCCAGATGTTCTCTATGTAAAACATTTGGTTTGAAACATGCAGCGCTTCTTTCCAAAAAGCCATTACATTTGTTTAATGGACTTGCACAGTTCAACTAAAATATCCTGGAGCAGACATTTGACTGCAACTTTACTCTACAAGCCCCATCTGCAAAAAGAAAAAAAGAAAGAAAAAGTAAATGAGAATTCTTTACATGATTTATGCAGTCTTTATGATCAGTCAGTTCATAAAATACAAGCTCTGCTCTACAGACAATAACACAAGTCGCTTTCAAGTGTATTGTTTAGTCCTTGCCTGTGTTAAACAAATATTTCAATTGAAACAAAGAGCCGAACTCTACTCTTCAGCTTACAAGTGCTAATGTAACTGAGAGCAGCATTTTACCCACGGACATCACAGGGGATGCAATTTTTTTGTTTTATGCTTGGAGTGAGTGAGTAATGACATCCAATAATGATAACCAGTTACATTCACGGCTGCAGAGTTTTCCTTTCATCCAAGAAAAGCTGGAAGGAGGTCGAAGTACAGCATGAAATCCTTCTCCCTGATGAATTCCTCATGAGTAATGCACAACCCACAACGAGGCATTTCACAGGTCCCATTATACCACATTTTCATCACAAAACGCCAGACAGGATGGGAGAATACATTTGTTTTACTGCAACAGAGAGCCTCGTAGAAAAATCTCAAACTGTACACAATAAAAAACCCCTGTAGTTGAAAAAGATGGCTAGTACCTGGCCTGGATGTAAGCACACTGCACAGTCTAGCTAAAGGCCCTCATTCCTCCCAGGTTGTGAGGACACAATGACCAAGTGGTACCAACTGGTGCTCAACGGTGGTGACCTGTCTCCAAGTCACAAGAGATGGTGAGCTTCTGAAAAACTGGCACCATCCTTTCAAAGTGTGATTACAGCCATGAAAGAAGATGCTCATTTCGAGAGCAACCTTCCTGAGATGGTTATATCCACACAAGGAATGGCTCAGTGCAGCGCTGCAGCTGTAGTCGATCTCAGCTCTCCTCGTGGCTCTGCCGTAAACTTTCAGGATGGACCTCAGGAAAACCACTCACACACAGAGTGCCCAAAGCACAGGTGTAACAAACCAGGTCCTACAGAAGATGGAGCTTAAACCCACAGATCACCATTTAATTACTTCATTTTGGTACCCTGGAGAGAATAAAAACACAGCAAAGAAAGTAGCATGAAGGACACTATTCCTCATGTATAGTCCTGATTAAAAATGTGTCTTCCCAAGAGGGCAATGTGGACACCTCTCAGTTGCATCCCTACGCACTTCAGCTAAGCCTGTATTGCCTCCAGCAGGTATTTACAGGAATCTTCCAGGTTCCAGGCCACATGGCATTAGAGTACACACCAGCTCAGAAGGTTGTGCTCTCCCCTCCTTTCCTCCCAAAGGCTACTGTTTTCCACATGCCAAAAACGAGCCGCCAGCTCAGCCCTGCTGAATTCACTGTGCCAGGTGTCTGCAGGCATCTCCAGGCACTTGAGGGACTGGCTGGCCTTCACTCCCTCTTCCTGAGCTGCACTCCTCCAGGAAAGCTGCAATACATGATCTGTGCAGAGCGCGATGGCAAAAATATGCAAATAAGTGACAGTTCTGAATACGTGCCTCAGGAGCTGTTTTTTTAACAAATGCTTTGCTGTTTTCCCCTGTCAAACTTGTGTGCAAAGGACTTAACCTTTTTGCATAAACAACAAAGCACCATTTAACAAAAAAGAACACTTGTTTAGTTACCACACAGCTCAAAAACATATTTCTACCCAACCCTCACTGCAATCTTGTGTGATTAAAAAAATATTCACACTCACTTTTAAAATGACACTTGTATCTCAAATAAAGGGAGATATCCCTCACCATCGGGCATTTCATGGGGATTAGAAATTGCAGCACAGATCAAATACCTTTTTGTGTACAGGAAACATGATATGAAGGCTTTGAGATCTCCATCACCAGCAGGACCACAATCTTCCTGAACTGCCTGTGAATAGCTAAATTTAGTCTCTGAGCTTGGCATGGTAACTTTTCACAGGAACCCTATTTTTTTTTAAGCTTAATATCCCTTAACTGGTGTCTTTATTATGAGCTAGTAATGCTCCAGGCCAAATATGCTGACTCAGCTCCTCAGCACAGCGAGACATTAGGATAATTGCAAGTCCCTCAAGCCGCCAGACCTCAGAACAAAGACAGTCCTCCAGCCTCTCTGCTTAAGTTGTCCCACATGCCAGCTGCTGGGCCAGAGTGGCCCAGAGGCTCTGGGATTACCACAGGCTAACCAGGAAGGTGAGGCAACAGGGACAGAGCAGCCTGCCAAGCACTGATGCTTCACCACAATGGCACTCAAGAGGCACCACACAAGGTGAAGAAGACACCCCCACTCACCAGGCTGACATCCAGGGGACCCAAGAGCAAGGGGTCTTAAGCACCATGCTGGAGGTGTAGCTGAGGTGGGAAATGCCAACAGGGAGAAGGAAAGGCTGAGGAGGAATGCAGAAATTAACAGCTACGTTATGTGCATGTTAAACTAAGCAACCTCAACTGTCTTCTTAATACTTACAAACAACAAGACTTGCATTTATTTTGTGATTTTGCATTTGCTTACAAGTGGCCAGGACAGCTTCACACATGCCAGCCATGCCAACTCCTTTTGCCTTCGCTGCTGTGTGACTGGGTTTTTTTTTCAAGTAAAAGAAGTCACCCATTAAAGTATTTTATTATGTCCTCCATTGTCAAGAACAGAGTCTGAAAATGTTTACACTTGAGCAAGACCCAGGTCTTGTATCCCATTCAGACCAGTGGCAGCTTTAAGGACTGAGTCTCATAAACCAACAGATTTAGAAGCAAGTCCCAGTTTGACAGACTGCATGGAGGCTTGGACCACAGTCTTCAGTTCAAAATATAAAAATTACTGAGCTCAAATAAGAGTACTAGAACAATGGAAGATTAAGGGATGGCTACAGCCTTGCCCCCTCCACCCTCTGCAACACACAGCAAAGGTTGTGGGAGGGCTTCCATGTCTATTGAACATCTGGCATTTCTGGTGTGGGTCCAGGATGTTTGATGGGTATGGCCAGACACGGTAAGCACACAGAGTATCTCACCCAGCCCCATAGTGTTCAAAGGTCTAGGATCCCCTAATTTATACAACATACTATGCTGCCTGTGAAGACACGGTGATAAATATATTCTGTTTAAAAGCAGATACTTCTCAAATCATAACTTGCAGATGCTTGAAGTCTTTCATGTGGGTAAGACAAATGAGAGCCATAGAGACTGATTTTGTAGCCAGGGAGTACAGGAAGCAACAGCAGGAGAACACTATTGAAAGCCTGGATACACTTATGGCTTTAATGAATTGGTCATCAAATATAACAACACACATATGCAGCTTTTACCTTGCTTTGTAGTTTGCTCCCCACCCTCCCCAGCTATTCCCCATATATCTAGCAAAGTGGAAATTATTTTGAGTATAGTTTATTAAATGGACACACATGGTACTCACATCTGCTGGAAGATATTTGAGGAAAACGCTGACAAATATCATTTACATATTTAGTTGGAGACCTTTTCATCTAAAACATTTCCTCTGACATACCAACTGTCCTAAGTACATCAACCCATCAGGGCTAATGACAAGAGTTTTTTCTTTAAAGTGTCTGGTGCACGCCTAGGCAATTTAGGGACAAATCCTGACTTATGTAGGAGGCAAGAAGAGACAAGAACAACATTCTCTGTAGGTCAGAGATTTCCATGCCAACACACCCATCACTGGTGATGTGTAAACTATTGAAACTGAACACCACAGCTGGACACTGGCTGCAGCCTCCACCCCTGCCCAGGTCAGAAGCTGCTGATGCTGTGGCCACTCCGAGCAGAGGAGTTGGCAGCTGCCACCACTACGTTTTGCCATCGATTCTGCAAGCTCCTATCCCACCCCAAGCCTGGTGGCAAACCTGCACCTCTGGCTTTGGAAGATCATCCAGAGCTGTAGCAGAAAACCGTGTTTGGTCCTACTTTTTTACTGAAAGAAGGTACAAGACAACAACGAGGAGAATAGAGTCCTACTTAGAGGACTGTAGTTGCATAGCAAGAGGAGGTGCTTTGGCATTGGCGTCCTGGTTTGCACAGACAGAGAGTATATGAGTGTGGTACAGGAGACAGCATCTTGAACCAGGGAGAAGCTCGTGTCAAACCCAAGGTCAGCAGCCAGCTTCCGAATCTCTGGTATACTGGTTTTGGAAACATGTCCCATATGCTCTACATTTGGATAACCATGGCTTTACACACATTCACCTGCTGGTGTTCAATGCTGTTATACCCAGAAGTGGTTTTCAACTCACATTTGTCATTCTTCCTTGGCACTGCTGTGGACACTGCATTCCTATCCCCAGTCCTTCACTCCAGCAAAGACTCTCAAGTTATTTATTTACCAGACAAAACACAGACTAACTACAATTACAGTTCTCTAAAGAATAAACAATTGTTCACAAGAACTGCACATTCCACACAGTTTTATTCAACATGTATGACCCCAAACTAGAATATATACAGTAATTGTCTCCACATGGCAAATCCACACTGTGGTTCCTAAAAAAATAATAATAATTTTTAGAACACATGCCACTAAAAAAAATGCAGTACATTTCAGTAATATCTAATGAAAGACTTTGTACAAGGAATTTCCATTCTGTTGTGTTTTCTAGCATATGGTGCTGTGAAACCATTTGTAAAAATGCTTAAACATGTTATAGTGCTTTTAGCTGAAGGCTGTATTATACACATTGGCTCAAATTCTGTTGTGAATTACACATTTAGAGGGAATCATACTAGGTATGTATCAGGTCAAAACGTGCCCTCTCCATTAGTCTAACTTTCCTATATTAAGTAGTATCCCTTCAGAAATTAATACACTGAGACACAGGGAAGTTAATTGACCTGCCCCAAATTGTTCAATCCAGTGCAGGAGAGAGGGTGGGCAGGGGAAATTAAAAACAAGAAGCAACAGTCTCTTGGAAATTTTTAATTCCTTCACCTGTAAGAAAGTACAAAATCATTGAAAAAACATCACTTGATGCCCACTCAAAGCTCCAAGAACATGCTGTTCTTTAATTTGGTAAAAGATTCAACAAGCTAGTATATTCAGATGACCCCTTACTGGCTAGTCATTAATACAGACTTTCATACCACTGAACCATCCTCCCCTGAACAATCTGCTTCTCCAGCAAAAATTTTCAGTGCAGAAAACTAGCATTTTGTATTAGAGCCTTTCTCCTGATGACATTCATGCTGTAATCAGTTATTTCTGTCTGCAGACCTTGATGTTGAGGTCTCCTTTGGCATTTCAATTAAACAAGTGTTTATGTGAAGACCAAGTAATTTTATACAACCAGGTAGGAACTCCTAATAAGCCCACAATATTCACTGTGAATGACATTAGAATAATTCCAGTGGTTTTTATTAGACTGATTCCAGTGGGCTTTTTTCCATTTCCTATTATTTTTGTCTTTTTTGAACCAGAATCTCGGAACACACCTAATAACTAAGAGTGGAACAAATAACAGATTAACAGCAAAACTATTTTCAAGCCCATATACTCTTTCCAACTTCTCTTCATTCCAGATCTAGAATTTCCATGCATGCAGAGGATGACCTGAGTTTCACTAACATGCTTTCAGCACCATGAAAACATTGTCCAGATTTAGTCACATTACGAGTGCATAGAAGAACTCAGTTCGCACATCTTAAATAAATAACCACGTAAATACATACATACATAAATAAGATATAGGTGACACATTTTGCAAGAACCTCTCTTCCCCTCCTCCTCTGGCCCCTCGTAAGTATTGCACGGCAGGAGAGGTGTATGCAGCAGCCACCCCAGGCTGTGCAGATCGTGCTGGCAGCTACCAGCTTGGAAGCAGGCAGCAAAGCAGCACGCTCTGCGCGGGTCACAGCGCTGGCACGCACAACAAAGCAAGAGGCAGTGGAGTGCAAAAAGGCCAGGAATGGAGAACCAAAGCTGGATGTCACACAGGGACAAAAGCCCAGGGTAAAGAGAGAGCCCAGGAGGCAGGAGAGACTGAGGAGGAGGAGGCTGTCATCCACAGGACCCTGACATAACGCACCCTATGTGGCTGGAAAAATCCAATATTAGGTTGTGCACTCAATACTAGCTGATACTTCCGATGATTTTGGCTTTAACTGGCAAGTTTTTCCTCTCTCATGTATAAAATGGAGTAGTGATACAAGCTATTGTTTCTATAATTCAAGTGTATTATCATAGCTGTGGAAGCCACATTCACGAATCAGGAACCTGCTGTGCAAAGTGCTGTACAAGCACTTCACATCACAGCAGTGTTGTGTAGATACTTACACCGGTGTCTGCAACAAAGGAAGATATCTTAACAAGAGCAACAAAGAACTTCAAAAAAATAAACAATTCTGTGTCAGATTTGAACATTATCCTGAGTAGTTTGGATGTTACACTGAAAAATCAAGATACAAATCAATATGAAGCAGTGACCCAGGTGCTAAGTGAAACAGAAGTTCTCAGGGAGAAAAAAGTGGAAATATACCACATCTTTAAAGATAAAAGAATTCACATGTTTGAGAGGGATACCAACATTTTCTGTGATATCAGTAGTGCAGATGAGAAAATTGAGACAAATGTTCCATCTGGCTTTCACCACCCTCAGTGACCCACGAGCATACTTTTATCCTGTTATATGGAACCCTTAAAAACCACACCACAAACAAACAAACGGTTGTGTGGCCAACAAGGCCTTAATTACTGATATGACAGAGCTGCCATTGTTGGTATTCATGTTTTGGTTTTGTCATGATATGGAGAAATACAAATCAGCAAAGCAAAGATCCTCCTTTCATGTACTCTGTTGCTGTTTCAGGGTTTCAAAAACCGTATGCAACCCTTCAAATGTATCACAAAGCAGACCTGTTTCAAAGCAAAGGTTTTCACCGGAGTTGCAAATAAAAAGATTTGTTGCTTTCAAGTTTGAGGGCTTTTTACGAGATTTTGATTCAGAAATCAGTTTCATTTGGCAACATCCTTCTACCTGCACTTTCATGCAAAGCAGATAAATAACATGTGCCAGCCACCACACATAACACGCCTGCCCAAATATGAACCACGTGCCTGTTCTTCATGTTGGGCTGCAGCTTGTCATCAATTCCCAAAATAATTAACTTTCTGGAGGCACAGCTGGAGGAGAATAGTGCTTCCTCCACCTGCTGGTGAGGAGGAAGAAAAGATGTCAGGGCTCAGGCTGAAAGGGGGAGATGAAGGTGGAGGGGAGGGATGTCCCTGCAGCTACTCCCTGCAGCCTCCCAAGCGCAGCCTAGGGTGAGCAAGGGAGACAAACTCCTGGCTTCTGCAAACGGCAAAATCTCTCCCAAGAACGGATGATAACAGAAAGGAAGTGCAGATAACACAGGGAGCTTCAAGAGAGGTTGCAACAACCAACAAGCTGCAGGTCCAGTGGTGGCAGGGAAGGCAGAGGACTCTGGGCAGCACATCTGGCCAGAGGGCACCCCAAGGAGCCATACACTGGCCAGGGTATTGAACCTCTGTGTTAAACTTTGTTCGGAGTGCTCCAGGCAGTCTAACAGGGTTTACCTCCCATCTTCAACGTGTTAGAAAGCTCCACTGCTAACACTAATTAAAATAAATGTGCTTTTTTTAATCCAGGTATTGTTTTCTGTATAATACCAGGAACAGACAGATAACAAGACTGAAAACGCCTATCTGTAGTTGCATTCTAATGAGTATTTACTCGAGAGGAATCATTGACTCAAAATAAAACTCAGCAACATTAACCATCTTCATGCACCATGCACAGAATCAGCCAGAGGTGGTCAATATACACCTTAACTAAGGCTGATATAAGTGTAACTCTGGATTACTTGGCTAACAAACACTGAATACACAACACAAACAAAAGTTCATTTCTTTGGTTTAACATGAGCAAGATGTCAAGTGGAGAAAACACTCACAGAAACGTCAACATGAGTGTTAGTTCACAGGTTTGTAATATCATCTCCTCGTCCTTACACCTACTAACAGGTGCCTTAATTTAAAATATCATAAGTTACAACTGCATATACTGAGCCAGTACTAATGAAGAAAATCTTGCTGGCAAAATTAGGCACCTCATATGTCTTGTAGTGGGCAGTATTTGAACTGCTTCATGCAGCATGCAATACTGTCTCTAGTCACTGTGGTAACTAATACACAAATTCACATAAGTTGTTTCCAGTAACCAACCAAATGTATCATACAATCTACCCTGGAGCTTTATGGCAGGAAGCTTTATGATCATGTACCACTGTGTCAGAAGGAAAGACAATAAAGTTAAGAGGAATACCAATTTGAATAAACCTGTAACCTGCTAACATGTGCCAAATGGCATCATTCAAGCCAGCAGAAATCCTGCTATTGATTTCCAGTGGCACAGGACTAAAGCACATCTGTACTTTGGGACCTGTCCTCTCACTTTAGTTTTACTTTATTTACCCACACCTGTCAGTTTCTATTTCATTTCTGAGCTATTTATACGGATGATGGCAAATTCAAAGTTCGTGCCTCATATTAAAAGCCTGGCTAATCATGCAAATATTTTTATGAAAGCCACACTAAAGCTAAAGAGATTGTTGACAGACAAGAAAAATGGAAAGGCCAAATAGAAGAATCACTTCTACAAGGCTGATGAATGGGAACACAATGTCACTGCCAAGGTTCAGCTCCGCAATCTGTTACCAAAGAGCTTCAAATACCTCCTTACCACTGAGTAAAGAAAGAGATGATTACCTAAACTAGTAGCAAAATAGGAAGCAAACAGACCGGACCAGAGCAACCGTAGGCTGCAAGAGGATTGGCATTGGATATGGTGTAAGAGAAAGTGCTGGTCACATCCCCTGCTCTGTGCATCCCCTGCTGGACACAGCAGCATCTGGTCCAACCTGCTCATGGATGATGCAAACACTGCCCACTAACAATAACTGAGAAGAGGAAAGGGAAGAGAAAGTGAAGTGGAAAAAGTTAAGGAAAATTCTGTCCCTTTCTGATCAATCATCCTGTTGATGCCCTTATCTCACCTGTGGAAAGCAATCGGTGTTCACTGTATCAGCCAGACAAGGGAACTGTCGGAAAAACCAGAAGCGTTTTCCATTCACTTAGATCTGGCTGGATTCCTGACAACTAGCTTTTATTCTGCAAGCAGACAAAATGTGGATGCTTTACATACACTTGCAGATGTTACAGTTCAAACAGACACCTTACACCAGAACTCGCCTGCAGACTAGTTAATACTTATGAAGTGCCACACGCCAAGGCTTGCATTACTCCAGTAAAAAACTCACACCCTGGTAGGAACTTTTTTAGCTTCTACATACCAGCTGATAGTGCGGGTGTAACATTTTTATTGTATTTAAAATTGCATGGGTATTCTGATTTTCACCCTCTCCATTTCAAGATGACATTAACCACATAAATTGAGTTCAGACCATATCATCAAAGTATCCTTTAGCTGTGCAGATGAAGTGCTTGACAGTTAGCAAATACAGAAAGGGCTGGTGTGTTGTTAATTTAGATGAGATACACATCTATTCTACATCCTTTCCTGTGAGGGCTCTTCCCAAAGCCAAATCTCATTTACATTGCTGTCACTTTTTCTCAACTCTTTAAAAAAATGTTTTCAATTTATTTGCCTGTTTACTACATTTTGTAATGAAACTCAAAAATAATCTACTTACAAAATAATAGTTATTATATAATATAGCCCTGGAGCTTTTGTTAGCCTGAAGTTGTAAAACGGCCAAGACAGCAAACTTTAAAAATCATGGACTTAGAGTGAGCATGTGCAGAGATGTCCATCTCTGGTTTCTCTTTAGCCAGCCTCCAAATGAGCTAATAAACTGAAAGCATATATGATATGACTCTACAACTTGGCTGAAACTCTCATTTTCACTGTCGACACAAAGATATTCAGTTGCAAAGTAAGTGCTCCTTATTAAAGCCACAGCATCTGAAATTTCATTTTCTGTTTTACACATCCTTCTGCCTCTGGGTGCACGACGAGCTTCCCAGCAACCAGAAGGGAAAGATAAATATAACATCACCAGGGAAATGCCTTGCTTTCAGATGAAGTCTGGTGAAAACTCAATTAGTCCACTCCAGCATGAAGACCTCTGCAGAAAACCATCTATTCCTCCGAACAACCTTTAACACCACAACGCCTGCGAGGCGAGGAAATTTCCTGCGAGGAAATGGTGATGTGAGTTATAGCTGGAGAACCTCGGGGCTGCCTCCAGTCCCCAGCGAGCCAGCCGGCACTGCTGAGCGCTGGAAGGGCTCGTAAAAGCCACTGGGGCTGCCTCGCAGTCCCTGCAGCTTTTTTTAGGTGTCAGCAAAGTTCAGGTCACAGAAGTATGACTGAATCACGGCATTTTTTTAAGCAGGGAAGCCAAGTTTGCGGTTCTGACAGCACCCTGCGAGCAGCCCTGGTTGTGGCAGGGGGGATGTGACAGGTTTCACCAAACCGTGCGCTTCCACTGCGGGGAAAAAACAACTGCTCGCAGTGGACACGCGTGTACAAACAGAACAAAAACAGCGAGCCACCCTCTTTTTCCAATAACAACGCACCCTTTCCAAAGGCACCGATGTGCTGCTGCGGCACCTCGGGCCAGGTGAGAGGGTCTGCGCTCCGAACAAAGCCCCGGAGCGGGGCAGGGTGCGGTGCTGCGGTGCTGACCCCGCTCCGGGGCTGCGCCCACGCCAAGCCCCGCACCAGGGTCCGCAGGCGCTGACCATGACAATTGTGCCTGTACCTGTACACACAGCGCAAACAAACAGAGAGCAGAGACTGCGCCCGCCTTACCACTCTGCCGGAGAACCTCTCGATGGCCCGCTTGACTTTGCCGTAGGTGCCCTTGCCCAGGGTCTCCTGCAGCTCGTAGCGGTGCTTCAGGTTGTGCTTGTGGTGATGCCGCTTCACGCCCTGCTGCTGCTTCCTCGCCGCCGCTGTCTCCGGGGACGGAGCCCCGCCGGCCGGCTGCTCCATGGCCGCAGCCGCCGCCTGCCCGCCGCGGGGCTCTGCGGGGCTGGGGATGCCGTGCCCGTGCCCGTGCCCGTGGCTGTGGTTGAGGCTG
>JAWWEE010000040.1:53906740-53936307 GCA_035221455.1 Xenops minutus | reverse complement strand
AGCCTGCCCCACATCTGCCCCTCCAGGGAGCCTGCCCCACATCTACCGCCCCACCGAGCCTGCCCCACATCTGCCGCCCCACCGAGCCTGCCCCACATCCGCCACCCGGCAGTTCTTTTCCATAAAGCCCCTGATTTCCCCCCATTCACCGAGCGGGCGAGGGTGTCCCGCAGGGTTCCGTGGCAGAACAGCCCGGGCACCCCGCGGTACCGCCGGTGCTGGGCATGGGCAGGCGCCCTTCGCCCGCTCCGGGAGGCCTTTGCCGGTCAGAACCTCCCTAATCGCAGAATTGTCTCTGTAATTACCATCACTTCGAGGCACAGTCCCACTGAGCTCAACTTGCACACCCGCTGTGCCAAGACCTGGAGTGAAGGGGCAGCTCGCCTCTGCTCTAGGGAGCTTTGAAACCCCAAAGAATGCGTTGGGTTTACGCTTTCTTCATTTTTAAGTAAGGTGGTCATTTCTGTCGCAAAGGCGGCTTGGAAACGTAAACCAATACAGCCATACGAATTGTCGCCGAGGTTAAGGCAAATCCAATGTTTCCTTTAGGAAAGAGGCCATCCCCAAGCCCGTGCCAGAGGAGGCAGATGGTCTCTAGTAGCAGAAACGGGACATTTGCGTGGGGTGAGATCACTCTGGCATGCTCCGGTACGGCCAGTTTGCTGGACCAGCACAAAGGCCTTCAAGTGAGAGCCCTGACTGGGCGTCTCTTCCCCACCGACTGTGCCTAAGGTGCAGGTTACAGCTGGGGTCCTCTGCCCTGCAAGGATGGTGCACAGGCCGTTCGAAGTTCTGGGTTCCACGTCGTGGTCGCAGCGATGTCAAGGCACAGAATTTCAGGGATCAACAGCCCCATCCCTCCGTTTTGCTGGAGGAGTGTTAGCACAGACATTGGTCCCTGTGCTCAGCCAGTTTTACTGCCCGGCTCCTGCAAAGGCTCATGTTTCTCAGTGTAACTCAGGAGTGTCAAGGTGATAGGGTTGATACCCAGGCACCAGTTCTGGGGAGGTTCCTCTAACTCGCTGGGCTAGTGCATAAGGCTGAACCTCCTCAAGGTTTCTTACTGAGACAGTGTACACATGGCCCTGAGGTTGCAGCCTTAGCCCCTCTGACTTCAACTTGAAAACAAAAGTTTCTCTGTAATTACCATCACTACACCTTTATTTTAGGATCAGCAGAAGTGCCCAACCTGCTCAAGGCAAGTCTGCCTAGTGCACTACCCTGTTCCCGGCAGGAGCCGGCACCATGCTGCAAGGATTGAAGAAGACAGAAAGAATCCTGCAGGAGTCAGAAGTAACACCTCCCTACGCCGGCTTCTTGATCTTTGGAAGCCTGATATTGACTTAAGCCATGAAGCATGAAATTTAACATCTCTTTCACACAGAGTGCACCACAAACTGACTGTTCCAAAGCAGAAAGGGAAAGGGAAGGCTCCCTCTGTTGCTCTAGAGAAAAAAAAGGGGAAAAAAAAAAAAAAAGGAAAAAAAAGAAAAAATAGAGTGTCTTGGTCTCCCGTAGACCCTTCCTCTATTTTCACTATGGAAAGGACAATAATTCTGTGGTCTTCTCTTTGGACAAGTAAGGTGACAGTTGTAGCTTTGATGTTTTTGTTGTTTTAATGCTCTGAAGTGCTACTGTGTTCCCCCCAGCAGGCACAGAATAAAGCAATGCCTGGGCTACCCAAGCATGCAGTGGCTATCCACAGTGCCCCCAGTTTGGAACTCACCCTTCTCAAACTGAGGGGATACCCCAAGAAATGTCCCCATGAAGGAATGTGGTGCAGACCTGCTGTGAGTAGGGACTGGCACATGGATGGGAATGCAGCAGCACCAAGAGGCAGGAGGGAGCTAGGAAAGGGACTGGCAACACAGGGAACATGAAGGATGTCCTTGACTGGCCAGGAGAAGTGAAAAATTTTCCTGGCATGTGGTTCACCTCAACGCAACTTCACTTAAATAGATTAAATCAGAGTCTCAGTCTTGCTGCGTGCCAAGGGTACAGCAGTCTGTCAAGATGACAGTAACAACTGCCTGGTGGTTTTGCATGTCCAGTTCAAGTCCTAGTCCCGTGGAAGAGGAGAGCGGCCCGGTCCTGCTCTGACCTGTGCCAGATGACTGCGCTGGACTGCAGGAGCAGCTCAGGAATGGCTTGGGCCCCCCAGAGGCAGCAGGGAAGAGTGTCCAGCTATGGTTGTCAGACTGTCTGGAAGCTCCCTTCAGGCTGGAACTCAGTATAGCCTGTTTTCAGGTCATTTATGCCTCTTGAATAGCCAAAAAGCAAGAATGCCAGTGATGAAAATAGGTTTCATTATGTTATGCTCATGAGCGTTGTTAATATTCGCAAGAGTGTTCCCTTCTAGCTCTTTGGAAGCATATATCATCAGTTCCATAAGGAAATAAGTCATGAATCATTGCTATGTATTGTGATTGGAGAGCTATAAGGCATAATAAAATACCAGAAACTCCAAAATGAAAAATGCCAATTTTTAATGGAGTAAGCACAGGTACCATGTAGCATTAGAAATACCACTTTTCATTTTAAATGTCCATGCTCTTCAATGTGAAGCCAGAGGGCACTGAGCAAATCAAATAAGTAAATTAAAACTGGACAAAAGAAAGTTTCTGTGCTCATATGTAATAGCAATGGTAATTGAAAATACTTATCAATATGGAAGTATGCATATGATTGAGTGTATCATCAACATACAAAGGTATTTCCTTTCAATTTTTAGCATGTCGGTGTAAAACATGTAGTGTTCCATTGTTTCTGAAATAAACATTTGGTGAGAATTTTAGCTCTCTGAGTTTCTAGACACCACTAGGGAATTCTTCATTGCTGACAGTATTATTTTACGTAAATGCTTTTCCTTGTTCACAGAAAGGAATTATCCTCCCATTGAAACTAGCAGACTTCTGCTAGCCAGCTTTAAAGGAAATAGGATTAGGGTCTAATTTGCAAAACAGCATTGGAGGATATGTGGTACCAAATCTCAACTATACAGATAATCACAATAACAACAACAAAGCCATTGATTTCAGTAGGTTTATCTTCCTGAAGTCAGTGTTAGGTAATCTTAACAGATTACAGCATGCTAGCAATAAACATCATAAAATTCAGTGCAATTTTTGGTTTAATTCTGCCATGAACTTTCAAAACAGCACAAGTTATTTATTATCTGGCATAGAGACACTCAGGATAAAAAACTCCACTGGCTGAATAGCACTCAGTCTCATATTTAGGTCTCCTCAGAAAGTCTTCAGCATCTAAAATGAGATATGAGTTTCACAGAACTGATGTTAATTCATTCTATGTATTTAGTTAAATAAAAGAAGGGAAAACAAAGCAGGATTTCAAAGATACTTACTACAAATACATATTTTTCTAACCAAGACCAGGTACGATTATGCCTATTGCAGCTTAACTTGGTGAGGTGGTATAATTTGTACTCAGACAGACTTTTTACTCATAAGCATTCTGCAGTGTTTGCAAATTGTTCAGCAGTGTTGTTACCAGCCTTGCAAAGGTCGACTTCCAGGGGGTTGTTGAAGAGCTGAAATACCTTCTTTGACTGTTCCCTGTAGCATAAGATAGAGGAGAGGGAAGAAATGAGTACTAAAGAGATTCATAGATGCAACAGACTTGTTCTCAGATACTTACATGGTGCTCTCTTAGGTTTCAGTCCTCTCTGCTGAGCACTATAGTCTGTATGTGAATAAAAACATAACCATAGTTCTTACAGCCAGTTGAGCTGCTTTGACTGCTCATGCTTGATGATCAAGCTAAGTGTAGGTGTATGCATTTGCTGGACCAAGCTAGAGTGCTCAGCACTGTCCAGACTGCAAATCTAAAGATGATATGACTTGCAAATAATTTGAAAGATACTGGCAGGCAAAACCACAGGACATTCTCTCAATTGAACTTTCTCCTCTGTGTTAAGTACCTGCTGAGAGAGAGCTTTTTGGACTGATGAAGTGAAAGCATGCTAATGTGTTCCACTCGAGAATAGGGATTATCGTTTAGAAAGCAGTGGCTGGCAGAGACAGCTGGCATCCAGCTGGTTGCTGTGGCAGGTATCTGCATATTATCTGCCCTGGCAGATCACATCCAATCTTTGTAATTGCATGCTTTATGAAAATTGCAGGAGTCAAGAAAGTTCAGGATTAAGACTGTAATGCTGATTTTCTCTGTAGTGAGCCACATAAAAAACCCAAACTTTGCCTTGACAAGTAATAGTCTTTTGAGGTGTGTTGTTTGTATCCCACAGATGTCAGTTCACTGTTAAAACAATACTTCAATTGAGTAATGAACACTGACAGGGCCCAGATTCAGAGGTTATAACTTCCATCTAAATTCACGTCTTCTCTTGCTATTGATTGCCTCTAGGCCTCTTGAGATGTCCATACAATAGGAAAAATAGAGACTTACCTAAAGTTAAGCCCCTTGAATCTGGATCCTGGACCCATTACAGAGCCTTATGGACAGTGAAGAAACAGGGATATTTGTAGCACCTGTTTGGAGTGGACTCTGGAATTTAGGCTGGGATTCTCATAAGACTATAAGACTTTCAGTAGGAGAGGAGCTGTATGTCCATAAAATACCTTTTAAAATTCTGTTTCCAAGCCTCAATCCTTTGCTTCAGTGGCTTTCACTGAGAATTTAGACAATGAATGAGTTATAATTTTTGCCTGTATTACTAGTCATTTCTTCTTCTGCTTGGTATGTTTTATTGCAATATCCATAGCACAGACGGTAGCATTCATCTGCTGAATTTACATCTCCAAATCTGAAAATTCATTTACATAAGCACATATGTGCCTGTATGCACATCACTTGATTTTACCCATATAAAATCTGCTTTTCTACGGTCAACAATTCCACATGACACCAAAACTCCTCCCTGTTGTTGCTAAACTCAGGCCCTCAGCACCACAGAGAAGTAAAGAGAAACAACCCAAACTGCTAAGGAGACAAAACTGAAATACAGTGGTTGAGGCTCAGCATCTCTTCTCTTGCAGGGTTTCCAGAAGGATTGACAACACACAGTTCCTTCTTCTGTTTCTTTCCTATTTCTCATTCAGAATATATGTTCTTTCAGTAAAACTCTGTGATGGTGTGTTTACTGTGCTATTTATGTATGAATTTTATTAAATAAATTAGAAATACAATCCAAACTACCAGCCCACTCCATCCCCCTGCACATTAACACAATTTTTTAGATTAAAGTCCACGTAAAGTTCCATCACCATGAGCAGGGAATTGTGTTGGGCCATGGTCAGTAGATTGCTCATTCCACCAATGCAAACTGCAAGAAAAGAACTTTAAAACTTAATTAAGTCACTCAGCAGCACACTCCCCTCCTCTCATCACTTCCCTTCTTTGCCTTCAGCTCCCTCCCTTCCAGCGCTTCTGGTTTTTTGCCCTTATTTTGAGAGACTGACTGACTGCATTGTTTTCCACCATCAGCCAGATCTCCATCCAGGTCATTTTGCCCACCACCAGCTCCTGCATCTGGAACAACTTCTCTCAGCATAGCTTATACACAGAATCACAGAAACAACTAGGTTGAAAAAGACCTCTGAGATCATCAAGTCCAACCTATGACCCAACACCGCCTTGTCAACTCAACCATGGCACCAAATGCCACATCCACACGAACAGCTTCTCCAAAGCATCACCAGGAGTGGTCATCCCCAGCCACCATCTCGCCATTTCTCCAGCCCCAACTCCCCCAGCAAAACGGTGCAGGCAAACGAGGCTCTTAGTGTGGGGTTTTGATGGTGAAACCACAAGCCCTTACCGTGTAAACATGGGTGGTGCTCAGTGGTGCCTGTGGGTTGTGGTGGAAAAGGGTGGAGCTGTGCAGCTGTGGGTTGGTTTGGGGCCAGAGGCAAGCAGGGCAGAGGCAGGGAAGCAAAATGCAGCCGAGCCCTGATGGACTGGGGGGCATCCTGCTGGGAGCTGCGTGCTGCAGGGGCCTCCACTTGGGCATGCTTGTGTGGGAACATAACGGGGGAGCATGAACTTTTACCACTGTGACCCCTTCATCCTGGATGACTCACGGATGAGATGGGGCAGATACAGCCCTCCAGAACTCTGGGATTTCCTGCCCAGTCTGATTGAATGGAGATAGCACAGCCACTGGGTAGATCCTGCAAGGCACGAGGTATTAGCTTTAGTTGTGGCTTTTGTATGGTGTTCATTGTACTGACGCCTATGATGAAGAAAACCAAATGTTTTGCACAAGATGTTTGTTTTGATGTTGAGGTCTGTGGATCTGTGTCTAGATCGTATCGCTCTTTTCATGCAGATATTTGACATGTAACTGATTTTCTTGCAAATATAACAGTAAAGCTGCCCCAATACTATAGGAGTAAAAAATACATAGATATAAGAATATTTTTTTCTTATACATATTTTTTAGAGTAAAGATGATTAAGCCCAAGATGTTATGCTAAAAGTCATGCTGCATGTGACATCAATGAGCTACTGGATGCTCATAATTTTGGATGCACTTCCTGAAAAAGCCTTTCCTCAAGACTGTTGTTGATGGGCAGTTATCTGGGATGATGACAGCAAATGCTGCCCATTTACCAAAAATGGACCCCACAATACTTAGAACAGAACATCCACCATTTTATGATAGATATACAATCTACCTCATCAGACAGAACAGCATTTGTTATGTTATACTGATAACATGCATCACTTCCCTTGGCAGCATGGGTATGCAGTTCAAATCTAGTGGAGAAATGGGCACTGTGTGCCACCTGACGCCTGTTAGAAGACAAAACATAGGGAATTCATGACAATGTAGTCCTCTACTGCCTCTTTTCCCACATGTACTGCAGGCTGGCTGGTAACCTCCTTCCCTCCATAGACAAAGGGCAGCAAGGACTGAACTGTGCCCTCTGAAAAGGTGGACAACTCCATGCCTTGCCACAGGTTCCACGTTAGGGGCACAATCTGACATGGATCATCTCCTCCTTCCCACCTCCCTTTAAATTCCCTCGAAATACTGGAATTCAGCATAGTGTACATCATGGCTTCACAGCTGTAAGACTGTCCATATTTTTCCTTCAGTGATCATTAGTTTGTCAAAGTCAAAACAACACTAAATTAGAAAACAGATTCAGCACAGAGGCTGCCAGCTTCCTTTAGCTTTATTTTGTTTATTTTTCATTTGTTTGCAGCCACTTCCTGGCTTTAAAAAATAGTGTTGTCTGTGACTTGTAAATAAAATTAGATCAAATAATAAAAACTATTAATGGCAATATAATAATTCTATGGCAAGTGATTAGAAAGATGTAAACAGAATATTATGACTTTAGGATGTGTACCAACAATACAGCATGACTTTCACAGGAAAAAGACATACCCAGAATTCTGGGGCAGCAAACTACAAAGAGCAGTTAAGTGGAAAATGGATCTGTTTGCATATAGATGCCTGAGAACCAAATATAATTTTCTATTAGATCTTTTTAAAATCCCATCCTTTACGCCTGTTTGCTAGCAGAGAGGACTCTTTAAATCAATAGCAAATTGGCTAAGTGACAAACTTGATCAAAGCCTCATTATGCATGAAAATTTCATTTTGCTGGCTAGGGAATTATGAGGGGGAAGGTTCTGTGGCTCCCTGTGTTTCCTTTGTGCTTCTCCTGCAGTATAAAGGAAATTGCAAATTTCTAAAATCCCCGTGGTGGGCATAGGGGAGCAGAGGATGGCAGGCTCTCGTGTGTTGTCGTCCAGCAGGACAGTGACAGCCCCTCTGACTCCACTGCTGTCCCTATTGCCAGGCCCACAGCAGGATGAGTGTCAGGCAGGCATGGGATGGAGGGCTCTAAGGGTGGGAAAGAGGTGCTCTTGCTGTGCTGGCAGGGCATTTTCTTTGGAGCTGATGCTAGCTGGTCCACATGACAGACACCCCTAGGCTGTTCTAGCCTGCACTGAAGCCACAGACAGCCACAGTTTAACAACCCCCAAAAGACAATACAGATCTTAAGATGCAGCCCCAATCCCCCAGGGAGATGCAAGGCAACACATTGGTGCCACCACCTGGCCTCTGTCAATGCAAAGTGGGCAATGATTCCTGTAGGAAAAGCTACTTTCCCTGGCAAGTCCACAGAGGCTTAAGTGGATGCCTCCATCTCCTCCATGATCTATGGCCAATCAGAAAATCTGGCCCACAGCCTAAAAACACTTTTAAACTTGTGTCTCCTTATCTTTCCTGAAGAGCTGGAATACTCTTTCCTGCCTCCCAAAAATTATACAAAAATAAATCTTCTTGGATCTGCAGAATGCTTTGCTGACACTAATTGTGTTATAATTGTGTTATAAGAAAGAAACAGATTTATTTTTAATGGAACAGGACACTCATTTCTAAAGAGCCTGTTTGAAGGTCTGTTACTAAAATGAAAAAGTATTCAAATTTAATAAGAGGAGCAATGTGACCTCTGCATATTTCCCATTGCTTTAGCAAGGCCAAATCCTTTTAACTTTACCTCAGCTTGTGCTAATCTCCATGAGGGCTCCGTGCACATGAGCCTTTGCCAGCACCGAGGCTTATGAAGACTACACCAGTTAGGCTGCCTAGAATCAACCAGATGCTGCTGCAAACCAGCTGGAAATTACTAATCCTCTCCCTCCATATTCATCCCCCCTCATCATGGTACTGTCTGAAGTATTCTGTCTCACCCTTCTGGGCTTCTGTTCCCTTCCCTCAATTCCCAACCCACTCTCACTTGCTGGGACAGATGCAGCAGGCTTGTTGGGGACATTTCCTTCCTTAGGACATAGACACAAAGTTCAATAACTTTGCTCCATAAGGGTTTTCATCACCTCTCTGCCCTGACTTGATAAAAAGGAGGGTTTTCACCTTTCATCCCTGTGTGCCACATGGCATCTACAGAGTATGCCTGGGGTATTTCAAGGAAATGAAGAGGTGTCAGTGCCTGAATCTCAGCAGTTTCACACCAAGTGACACATATTCTCTGCTCTGTGTCACTGCAGTTTGAATTCTTGAACATGCAATTGAGTTGATTTCTGTCAGTGGTAATGCCAGAGAAAAAATTACAGCTATATCATCAAGAAAAACAACCGTGGCATGGCATGTTCATTTTTAAATGGGTGCATTCTCCCAGAACACCCCCTCTCCTCCATTTTTTCAGCTCCATTGGAAATATGTATATCAAATATCCAACAGAGGGAAATTAATTGGCTGAGGTTGTAACTTTACACACACATTTGGTGGAGAAATACAATAGCTAGATTTCTAAGATTTCAGCCTGACCATGGCAATGAAGATACTCAGAAGAGAAAAGAGAAAAGAAGAAAGGTGCTTCTTGCCACAGCTTTATCTAATACGATCTCTGGTTACTGCTGATGAAAGAGAAGAAACCTGCTTTGCTTTAGAAAGTGAAGCAGACCCTTTCTGTAGCACCACCAAGTGGTTGAATGTCTCTGTAAAAACCTGTCTGCAAAACAAGCATCAGCAGTGCCTCCCAGCAACATTTTCTAACTACTTTACAGTCTTTTAAGTAAATATGATTTTCAGCCTGTAAAACTGGATGTAAATTGGGATTAATGTCTTTTAAGATAGCCAGAGTGTGGGTGAAGACACTATTAGATGTGTTGCACTCAAAGCTGTCAGGAGAAAACTGACAAAACCTTATTGCTTATCTGGTTTTGGTGTGGGTCAGCAGATGTCTTGAGCTGTGAACCAGACCATGGATGTATTAGGACAGCTATAGGCACAGAGTGAGACAGACCTTTGTTTGACAAATTCTTTCACTGGTGAGTGGTATCAGGAATCACTGGTAGGCAAGATCTTGAAATGCTGTTTTTTAGCAGAAGTTACTTCTCTTCTGGGGGAAAAAAAAAAAAAAGTGTTAATTTATAAATCAGATTTGAACAGCTATGAAAGGGTGACAGAATTGAGACAGGGCTGGTTCCTGGTGCCACAAAAGGTTCATGGTGTAAAATTGCTGTGTGCCAGTGATAAATGACCAGTGAAACTCTTTCATATGACATGTTATAAGTTGTTGCTGCTCTGCCTTCAGCACTGGAGGGTTTCTTTGCCTTGAGTCTTGTTATGATGGAGTGGAGCCTGTAAAAGCTTGATTGCTTGAGCTCACCCCCACTACAAAGAGTCTTTCAGGCAAAGGGATTGCCTGGGATGTCCTTTGTAAAACCTGACTCCCAAAATGGTCTTTAGGTGGACAGAAGCATCTAGCTTAGGAGCCCAAGTCACTGGCATTGTCCTGGTCAGCTTATTTGAACCCACAAATCTGACTAGTGGAAAGACTAAAAGTCCTTCTCCTGGGACCAGACCATCAGGCTACATCTGTGTAAAACTGATGTAAGCAGGTTTCAATGCAGGAGCAAAACCCTTGCATCAGTGGTTATTAGCCCTTAGAAAGGCACACAGTGTAATGTGCCTCTCAGCTATCATGTCCTCCTTTAATTGCTGCATTCATCAGTTGTAGGTATCATTAGATCTCAGCCAATGACCCTTGCTTGTTTTCTGGCCAAAAAGCAGGACACTGAAGCTTGTGTTCATCACTGACCTTTTGCAGCGCCACAGCAACATTAGCTCCCTTCTACCTCCAGAAACAGCAGGGACCAAAGGCATCTCTGCCCTTCACAGGAGCTGCTCAAGTGAAAAGAGCTGCCAGGAGTAATAAAAGGCTACCTTCTTCTGTACTAGCTAATGCTTTTGTAATTAAAAAAGCAGGTGCTCAGTGGCCATTCTGTTTGCCTGCCTGCAAACTTGCAACACAGCCAGAGATGCCTGAAGCGCTGCTGTTTGGAAAAGCAGCAGAAGGACTCAGCATTCCTAATGCCAGAGATACATTTTAAAAAATACATTTCTTAGCATGACAGGCAAAGATGAAAGGGACCTGATGTGAAGTCTGAAGTGAAGCTTTGCAGGTTTCCATTTCAAGGGCAGCAGCTGACAGTGGTATGGTTCTTGGACTCATCCTCTGGTATGTTACTGCAGGCATATAATGGGAATACTTTTATTTGAAAAAGAGAGAAGACCCAAGAGACCAGGACCCATCATCAGCAAGCTTGTGAAAGCTCAGTGTGGTTTTCTGGGGAGGTGATTATGCATGGCTGCCACAACATTGGGTGGGAGCATGGCTATTCAGCCCTCCTGAAGGGAAGGCTAGGTTGATCCTAAGGGAAAGTAAGTAAATTGAGTAAAACACATGGCAGGGTCTAAATTCCAAGGGATTATTATAATCAATAGTAACTCTATGTATTTGTACATATGTGTCAATAATATAATAACCAGCAACATAGATATATGAATATATATAAACAGTAATATTTACATACATGTATATATGTACACATGAAAGCTTGTATTGCTTGAAAAGCTATAGGAGGGATCCTATCAACATTAGCTATCAACATTAAAAGCTATTTTGTGTTTACCTTGATGGCTGAGGATCTAAAAGCCAAAGTTGACAAGGAGTTGAAATATTGTTCACCTATAGCTTTAAAAATACAATCACAGCGGAGCAGAGCACTCCGTTCAAGCTGAAGTCAAGCTGCCTGCTTTAGTACAAAGCTGGGCACCCCATTGTGGCTCTGGCCATCTGCATGCACGCTACACTTAAAATGGAAAAAGGCCTCTAGGGAAAATGAACCAAATTCACTGTGTGTACAAGCAGGCATGGCTCCTTTGAGGTCTGTGGAATGCATTTGTTTACACCAGTAATGGATTTAATCCAGAGCCCATTGTTCTTTATGAACCCTCACTTTCCTTTGTGTTTATGCCAGTGTAATTCCACTTTGGTAGGAATAATGCTGATTTATATAAGTGGCAAAAATTTCTATTTTTGCTTTTCAGCACAGATGCTGCATGACAACTTTCATGGCCTGTTTCCTTTCCTACTTTACTATGGGTTTTCTGCAGGTGCTGTTCCTCTGATTTTTTTACATTTATTTCAGATTTTCATAGTCTCAAAGAGAAGGCAACCAGGCATTGAGTGCCCATATCGACCACCTGCTTCTTAAGATGGATATTTTTCCTTAGTGCATGTCCCATTGCTGATGCTAAAGATTGCCATGTTGCATTCACCAGCATTTCCCTCCTGCCACCATCACAGCCACCGACATCCCAGCCAGGAAGGGCTGTGCTCTCCAGAAGTTCATTAATGCTACTTGTTAATTGCCAAAGACTGGAGACAGAGGGGTCCTGTTTCATGTGCATGAGGCATCCCTTCTCTTCCTTGTGGCTTGGCTGGATAACCTGATTTTCCCTGGAGAAATAGCTTGCAGTTAGTAACACAGGCCATGTCAATAAACCTAGGTAGAAAATAATAGTGTGGAGGTAGCTGGCAGCATTGCAAAGCCAAACAAAAGGGTTTCATATTTAGCAGTCGGGCGTTTAGACCAGAAGCATATTCTGAACTCTCCCTCTGATGCAGTTTTCAAATGCACTCATCTGTCTCTGCCTCTTTTACTGTCAGATTTAACTTTGCACTGAGTTTTGCCACCAAAAGCAATTACATTTTTCCTTAAGTTTTGCTTTCCCTAAAGTCAGTGGCAGAATAGGTGAACAGATTTGGACTGCTGATTTTATGCAGGCTACTTAAAAGAGATCAAGGCAGAAAAGGCTACCTAAGCATCACACCGAGGGTGTCGTGGGAGAGGTTAAAGCAAAAGCTGCCTTTCCTAAAAGCCTGTCCTCTCACTAACTGATGTAATTTCCCCTGATAGCTCGAGCATTAGCCCTCTCTTCAGTTTAAAAAATGAGTCCCCGAGGAGCCTAAATTAAAGATGCCCCTACCAAAGTGCAGGGCCTGACCTCTCACAGCTGCACCGGGGCTAATAGTGATTCATTGTGCTGCTCCGTGTTGCACTCCAAGGGCAGAACAAGGGGCAGGCAAGGGCTATGGGGGCATTTCAGGCTCCTGGTTAGCTCATTCATAGACACCTGGTGTCCCGCCTCCTCCTCACGCTTCGGTGCATCCCACCCCTATTGTATAGAAAATCCACTTCTTTAGAGATCTGAGCTGCTTGGACTGGACAAAGACCAAAATTAAATCCGCAGCTGCCCAGGAAGAGGCTTTCTCTGTCAGGGGTTATTATGGGGGATATCTGATGAGAGAGCAGAGCGGGGAACTCCCCTCGCCCCTGTCAGATCCAGTTACAGGTTCGCATGGATGCGTTCACATGGATTGCTCTTCCTTCACATAAATAGCACGGGCCACTCTGTAGCTGGTGTGGACTGTTGTGCCTCCGCTGACCCAGCTGAGCTCCAGAGTTTTATGAGAGGTATGTGACCCTCTGCACCCACCACGTTAGCAGCCTGCAGGAAACACTCAGTGTCACAGGGCAGTGAGGCCAAAATACCCCCATGGCAGCTCCTTCACCCCCAATGACGATGCATCAAGGGTAAATTTGAATCGACAGTGGCCAGCTCCTATTCTCAGTTACCCTAGAGAGAACCTGGAATTGCACCATTAGCGCCCAAGGAGTTAGTTTGGATCTACAGGGGCATAAGCATGAGCAGAATCTGGCACTGAGTTTAAAGGAGCAAAACAAAGAGAAGTTTATGTCAGGAACAGCAGCAGGTGGCACATATAGTTCTGAGTTTTGAAGGGAAAAGAAACATAAAGTTAACAGAAAACCTTTGTGGCTACTAAATACATTTTATTCTTGAATCCCCTGTAGAACTGCTCAGTCCCAAAACTTATAAAAATAGATGCAACAGGTGTTAGCTTGAAGCCTTTTGTGCTTCATGTTAAGGGCACTCATGGAAAGTTTATGGTCAGTGAAACCTCCAGGAGAAAGTAGGATTACTGTGGAAAAAAATCTGCCCTGCTACACTGGAGAACATCTGGAGCCATGCCGTTGACCAGGGGAATGTAAATCTACATCTCAAAAGCTTTACATATCTGATCACCATTCCTGCTATCTCTGTCTAAATAGCCTCATGCTGGAAACCTGACCTATTTAGTTGGTGGCTGCTCCTTCTGTTCTCTACACATCATTTCTTTCAAGGCAATGCTGAGGATGTGTTGTTATCTGATTTTCTCTTGATTTCCTTCTTTAATCTGATGTGTTTCCTGTGTTTTCTTTGGGTACAACAAGTAAATTGCAGATTTTTAAGACAGCCAAAGACAAGTTGTTGCCTTGGGACTGCCTAGCCAGGCTGCATCATGGGGGTGTGAACATTATGCAAAGAGCAAGATACGGGGCTGAGAGAGGGATCTCAAGCTGCTGTGGGGAACTGTATGACTGAATCCCATTAGGGTTGCAGCAAGTTTTGGCAACCTTGCTCTTCCTGGCCACCTTTGAAGAAGGCTCAGCACAAAGCTGAAGTTTAAATTTTGCATGAAGCAAGAGGCACTGTTACTGCCAAAGGAGTGAGTACTGCTCATTGCTATTGCAGTGGCTGAGTTGGAGGCCGTGGAAGGATCCCCAGGCATGACTTCCATTATCTTATATAAGGATATAAGGAAAAATAAGGAGAATTTCAGGCATTGTCAGAAGCTATTACCAGTGTTGAAGATCTGTCCAAATCTGTACAGATGAATCATCTAGAAAGGTAACTGCAGTGTATCCCTGTACTTGGGAAGACTTGTACATATTTATACCCTATTTATAAAAAGTGATCAATGTTCTTCCTCAGAGATCCAGAGGCACTTTAGCAAATGCTGTTTCACTTACTCATGTGATCTCTTCAGTCACCACAGGCAGCTTGGTCAACAGAAGCTGGCTTTCCTATGCATCACTAGGGCAGCAAATGGGAAATTCTGTTCCAGTTTGAGAATACTATGGGATTTGGGACAGCAAAGGTGAGTTAATCAAACTATTTAGTTCTATGCAACATCTTCAGTAATAAAAGCTCTTGACTGATGATGAATTTCTTTTACACCTTTAAAGTATATTTACACTGCCAGAGTGATGAGAAAGGGCTCTGATGTCTCAACAAACCAAGCTGCAGAATTAGGGGTTTCAGAATTGCATCTTGTCCTAAGGGTGCCACAATGTTCCTTTGCCATCTGCTGCTGAAGCAGTGCAGGAGTGTGACCAGGGAGGGATGAAGCTCTGCAACCTGCTGGACCCAAGTGCCCTGGGAAGGTCCCACACACAGCTGCTTATTCGTATTTAGACACTTAACATCATTAGAGCATCATAATAATGTGTTGTTTTCTTCTTGATTGTAAGTGTGCAGGAGTTTCTTTGATAAGTAAAAAACATACTTTAAAATGGTTTCATTTTGACTTTGAAAAGAGTAAATTGAGTTGAACTGCCTTGAAATACAGTATTTGTTTTTACCAAATACTCCTATTGAAAAGAGGCAGGAGAGAGCAAGACAAGAACAGACAGACCCCAGATATTCCTAGTGAGGGTTAATACAAGGTAGAGCAATATTAAGATTCTCCACAAGATTAGGTCTCATGTTAAAGAAAACAGTTGTTTTAAATAAACATACTGGTACAACCTGAATTAGATCTGCCCAAACATCCAACCTTTCTCCTTGATAACTGCAAAGGAGATTAAAAAATACAGGCAGACAGAGGTTTCATTGTCAGAAATGTGCAAGTAACATCAAAACACACAAAAAGAATTTCAGCTTCACCTAAAATGTTGTTTTTGAAAGCAGCCTAATTGGTGGTCTTGAGCCTTTCACTGCACTTAGGATTTTTCCCCAGAGGGAATTTTCTTCAGCTATGAGGACTCACTCTGCCACACTGTACTGGAAACAATATGAGAAAAGGATTTCTTCCAGTGGTAAAAGCATTTCAGCGAGCACATTGATGAGGAATGTCTGGGATTTAAATACAGGGAAACCCATAGCTGACAGCCTGGAACAGAGGGAGATGCAACAAGGCAACTTAAAAAAAAAAAAAAAAGGGAATTAATTACAAACATGTGTAAAGCATAAGGCAAGAAAAAGAAAACAGGGAAAGAATGGCAAGGATCCCGTGGCAAAGTGACCGGTGGTGAGCTGTCATGCCCAAAGCCACAGGATGAGGCCCGCAGCATTTATTGCTCACTGGAAGTAATTTTTCAAGTCAAGGAGCAATACTTCTCCAACATAAATGAAAAATTCCAGTCAGTAGAGGGTAACTGAAGCCCTCTTAAAACAGAAGTATCATTGAAGAGAGAATAATAAATCACCCAGTGACTAGATTTTTTCATTTGTAGTGCAGAACTCCTCTCTCAAACCGGGTCCCTGTGTCAAGCCCGTCCCTGTGGTATTAACAGAGCACTTCAGGATGTGTTTATCTTTACTTGGAACAAACTTCAGAGGGACCTAAGCACTTTGAATTGGGTGTCAGCACTTTGCCTAGGAGTTTTGACTTGCTGCTGGGAGAGTTAGCTGCTAGCCTGAGCCCCCAGCCCCCCTTTGTCCATAGAAACCCCTAGTAAATCCCTGCTTCTGCTTTCTGGATGCAGACTGGAAGAGAGGGAAGGAAAGAAACTCCTCTGGGTTCCTCTGCCCAATATGTAGCTAACCTCATTCCCAAGCACAGGCTTTTGCCCAAATGCTTCAGTCATAGAGGAAGTTTGGGCTGCTCACACTCAAGACATAGTAGAGCTGTACCCTCCCAAACTCTCTTCCCTTTTGCAGGTTAACAGTAATGAAATGGGCAGGATTTACATGGTGATGTACACTTGCTTGTTGCATTCTTGATTCCTTTTTGCGGGAACCAAGTGCAGATCTCTAGACTCAGCCATCATCCCTGGACAAATTGACCTCCAGATTTTGTCCATGAAATGTTGAAATCAGGGCTGCCTCCAAACAGTTCAGGCAAAAATGCAAACACTGAACTTCACTTGCCATAGTACATCTTTTCTCAGTTCTCTTTTGCCAATGCAAGAAAGCACACCTAGTACTGAGCATGGATTGTGCAGTGAAGACTGTAAGCACTTAGATTTATTTCATTGCCCTTCAGGAGGAGGAGAACTTTTTGTTATAGTGATGTGAGAGAAATTGAAAGGAACAATAAACAGCATTCCAAAAACTCTTTTTAATAGATGTGTTTCTTTTTATAGTCCAAATACTTTCACAAAGAGGGATTTAGCTTTGTGCAACCATTTGAAACAGAAGCTCTGTTACTGCATTAATTTTATAGGTAAAGTAGTACATTATACCAGTTCTAATGAATGTGAAATAGTAAACCTAAGGAAACTGAAGAGTTTTTTGAAGACTAGTGAAAGCAAACCAGTATCTGAACAAAGGACAAAGTAGTAGGACTCTTGGACAGATTAAGCCTTTACTCCAACTGTTTCATGTAGAGGTTTGGGGCAGACCTTCACATGCACAAGCGCTGCATCACTGAGCCATGGTAAGTAGAGAGTCAGCGTGAGTTCTGCAAGGGGCAATATGTGTCATGTGAGACACATAGTTCTCTGAAAAAAAGCATTTGCAGAGCGTCCACTACAACAGCAAGATTACATGTGAGTAGTGATCACTCAGACCAGATGAACAAAAGAATGAAACCTGTATGCAACCCCTCACCCTACCCTTGGTGGTTCCTGTGGACTTTGGTGAAAATACACCAATTCTAGAGAGTTCAAACATGTGATTTATGTCTTGCATTATGGAGCTGCCAGCACTTCTGGAGCAATGCTTAAATGCTTAGCTGCAATGGTTAAACTCCTTGATTTTATTCCTGAGCCAAAAATTATTTTTAAGGGTTGTATTTAACAAATAATACCACTTTGTATTGCCAGCTGCATTATAAGTACTCCCTGTCCATACTGAAAGAATGGAGAGAAAAAATAGAGGATTCTTTTCCTTGGGAAGATTTATAAACTAATAAAGCTTCCAAAACATGGGAAAATATATCATGGGGCCAAAGGCTGAAAAGCAGTAGGACACTATTCTATTTGGTACTCCCCAATTTTGCTTTGTAACTGAATTCTTCAACTTCCCCTATCCCTGTCACACACACAGCTACTCCAATGACTAAGGAAATCAACAGAGAAGGATCTATGTCCATGGACCTTGGGTCATATTGCATGAAAGATGTGATTCCACAGAGGACAGGGAGGGGAGGATGAAGAAACACCTGAAAGTTCACATAAAAACCAGCCACCAGCCACCTGGACTGGTGGATTACTCTGCTGTGTGCCTCACTGCTTTAGCACACCTCCTCTTTGTCCCTCTTCTTTCTATGGTTGATTAGCTCCTTTGGGCAAGGAGTCTCATGTCTGACTGTACAGTGGGCAGAGGGAGCAGTGACACAAAGGACAGCTGCAGCCTGCACCCTCATTTCCTACAGGTCCACAGCTAAATTTCCCCCTGTGTTGTTACCGGATAACTCAAATGTGCATGTGTGATAATACACTCTGAAAGGTCTACAATGTTTCATGGCCTGACTTAATCAAAGGAGGTTCCTCTGAACCCAAAGGAGGCCATGAGAACTCATCCCACCCTCTCTACAGCTGCTGCAGCTTTAAAACCCCCATGACTTAGGGAGGAGGTGCAGGGCTGTTTCCAGTAGGGTCCCCAGTCTGCAGTCACTGGTAGGCAGTGACATTCTTCTAGAATGCTGTAATGCAGTTTGATCACTGAACACATTCAGCTACAGAGGTACTTTTCATAGCTCTAAGAGGTTATTATCACCTCAGTTAATTATCTGTAAGGATTCAGACTCAGGCAAACCTTAATTATCCTTCCATCAATCTCATGCTCACAAAAGCTTAGTAGGACTATTTTTAGCAATACAAATATCTCCCTCCTGAATGGAAAAGCTGCTCTTTTTCTTGCATATCTTATTTTTAAATGTTAAACACATTAGACAGAACCAAGAGGTTTTTTTCCTCTCTTAGAAACCATCCTAAGAATGTGTAATCCTTAATAGATGTGCTAAAATCAATACCATCTTCAGACCTGACTGTATGATGTTAGAAATACGGTATGAGGATGAGGCAAAAATGTTCAGAATGAGGTGCTTGAAGTCCACATTTAATTCTACAAAATATGCCATTGTGAGAGCTGTTTGGTGCCCAGAGCATTCCAGCAGACAGGTGCCTAAATAAGTCTTCTCATCCAGTGCCTATTAGGATAGGGTTTGAACCTCTGGGCACTGGTGTTATACGTTTGATGTAGGAATAACAACAGCTTCATTCAGTCAGGGCACTACATTCAACATACCTTTTGTTTCTAGCTCTAAGGGTTGTGATGAGATCTCTAAAGGCATCAGCTGAACATGTACCAGCGTAGCTACTCTGCCTGAAACTCCAGGCAGCTGGAAACAACAGCATCAAGAAGGCTGTCCCTCAGTGAGGTGTTTACTCTGGAGCTTAATGATGAGCACTGGGCAGCCTACATTGTTAATCTTTTGAACAGAAATAGCTAGTAAACATGCCCTGAGGCCCAGCCTGCTTGCCCAACACCATGAACCATATTTGTTTAAACCATAAACCATATAAGCCAGCACCACTTTCTTTGATAATGTTCTTATGCTGCCATGTCCAGACGCCAAAAATGAAACTTGAAAAACGAAAGGCTTGCTCAGTATGAAAAGATCTGTAGTAGGTATTCTGGTCAGCAACTCTGATGCACTCATAGGAAAGGAGAGGATTTTTTGAGCTTGATGTACTGGAATTCATTGCTGGGTATATTACACACTTTCTGTGTGGCTTTGGGTGAAGTGCTTTGGCCTTGATTTTGCACCAGGAAAGAAAAGGGGAGTGTAGCTCCTGACTTCAGTGGGATCTAGATCAGGACCCTCGTCTCTCCATAATTTTTAAGTTTCTCATCTGGGTGGAAATTTTCTTTTAAAACTTCAGTTTCAATTTACAGACTTTGAGCACTTCACAGAGGTCCAAGAGAAGCTTCCCAGGCTGCACAGATTGGTGGTGTTCTGCTGCCCTTCCCAGGTCCCTGGGTCACAGGCACACCACCTTGCAGGTTGGATCTCACTCTCTTGCAAGAGCATTTTCAGTTTCCAGGGCAGGGAAGTTCCCGTCAGTAAGGTTTTTTGCCTGAGTGACACCAAAGTGTGAACTACTCAAATACACTCTGGGAACTGCAATGTTTTGGTTTTATGCCACTAACAAGGATGTCAACTCGTATGTTTAGATCATGTCTCTTGCAGTGCTCTCTCTAAAGAAGTGGCTCTGCAGTGGCGCTCATCTTAAGCCCTGGCTTTGCTTGTGACTTCAAATTATTATTGAAATCAATTAAAATTTAAGCATAATATTCTGCATCTCCAGGCTATGTATATCCTGGTGTGAAGTTTGGCGAAAAGGGAGAAAGGAGGGAAAAACAGGATCAGAACTTTGAAAGTCAGAGCAATAAAAAATACTTTGAAAGTTTCAGGGTAACCCTGATTCTTCCTCCACTTGTTATGTTTTCCATCCTTACTCATAACTCTAGGATTCCATCCCAACCCCAACCTAAGCAATATTGACAGGAAAGGATTATCCACTGGAATTTGACATATTTACAACTAGAGAGTGCCAAAAGAAAGTCTTCCTGAGTGGAACAAAGCTGGCCTTATTTGAACTAGCTTCTTTCTCTAGAACTGCGGATGGACACCACAGTGAGACATAGGAGTTAATTGTGTAATAAATATTTCCTCAAAACTATTTTTTTCTAAATAGGATATGCAGTAAAATGAGATATGGCTTCTTTGGCTTTTATTTCAGTGAAATTGGAATCACTTGAGAAAAGATTTGTCCCCTTGATGCTAAGCACAGTATCAAAACAGCATCATCGTGGATAAGATTATGAGATGTATTATTTGCATATCCATGGCAGCCAAGGGAACACCTGCTCCCTAAGTTCCAATACAGGGGAAAAAAACCCAAACCAAAACCAGAGTTCAGGGATCTCTTTGTCTGAGGTCCAGCAAGCTACAACTGTGATGCTATATTAACTCTGAATAGCCCTGGGGTTTAGTATTTGCATTATAAATGCAGGAATTATCGAGCTCTGCTCACATAAAGAGATTTCCAAGTTTTTTTACTGAGTGCATGAGGAAGCATTGACTCCAGAGAAGTTACATTATATGGCAATAGACTGTATACTAGACACTCTGGAGAGGTTTTGCTATGTGAGCAAACAGAAAATACACTTCTTGCTTTGGTGTCCCAGGAAGAATTGCCCTTTGAGCATCCCTGGTCAGTGTTAGACTTTGTTTGCTGCTTGGCCCCCTCATGCCAGGGTTTACAAGTAAGTGTTCACAAAGTCCTGCGTGTAAATATTCCCACTCTGCATCTCTGGCATCAGTGAGTATCTGCCCATGGCTGGCAGACGATGACAATGACCCAAATGCACGCAGGAAGGCCAGGGTAGCAGCAATGTAGAGCACCAATTATCGCCACCGGGGGGCACTTCATCCTCTGCCGGTGACCGAGCATCAACACACCCGGCTGCTCGGGCTCCTCACCTGCAACATCTCACCTTCCCTCATCGCCGTGTTTCTCCTGGAGGGAGCCACGCCTTTCCCGCAGTGCTCCAAAGTGGACGGGGACTGCCCTTGGCAGTGCTAAGCCTTGGGCTGCTGTGGTGTTTGTACATCTCCAACAGGCTTTTCTCCCAGTCTTTTCACTCCTCTGCAGCTTTGTTTACAGTACCAGCTGAGTTATGTCAAGTAAGATGGCAAAAAGACTAAATCACTACTCCGTGTTTTAATGAAACCTCTAACACACACACTTTTAGGCCACCAGATGTCCTTCTTGGTTATTTCACTTGAGGTGGTGCTTGAAGCCCAGTGGGAGAAGTCCAGGCAGAAGCACAGGATTTATCTGCATCACATTTGCAAACAGCTATTTGGGCAAGCCCTTTTAAGCAATCAAGTCCACAGTGCCTCAGTGTAATGGTTTCTCCATTTTTGAGAGCTGAAAATGATGGCAAATGTTAATGAATCAGCTCAATCTATACCTCACCAATCAGGTGGACAATTTCAGTTGAAATTTATTACTCTAACATGTTGCTGATCTACTAATAATATAAAGGAATATTGGCAATATAGACAATGTCTTGCTTGAGACCTTCTCCACTGCTTTATTATCTGGTGCTTCCCCAAGCCCTTTCCTGTACGCCTGGGAAACACAGCAATAAGTAAGCAGTGATCAAAAAAGAGGTGCAAAGAATATTCCAAATGTTTATTATGTATTAAAAATACTGCAAATAAGCCATACAGTTCGTTTCACAGTAACCTAAACAACATTGTTCAAGAACTCGAGAAGTCAACAAAGAACAGTGCAGTTCCAACAGTGACAACAGTTACCTTAATGCCATGGGTCCCTCTTTCTTTGCCAGCAATTCTTTCCTGTTTACAGTGGGAACACCACTAGATATGGTTTGGTATCTTACCTAGGAGAACCCCTTTTCACCTGTGCTGTTCCCACAAGCACACCACTTCTGGGAGATGCTGTTTCTAGGAATTCTTCATCTAACAGTCAAGGATCTGTCTAGTGCAGGCTGAGGTGGGCATGATGCCCATGACCTATTTCCAGGGTATTCATGTGCACACTCCTTTACCAGTTCTTTGGATAAAGTTAAAAAGTAAACTTGAAATATTAGAAATCCTCTCCAAAAAGACAGAAAGCCCGAAAATCTCCTTGAGAAAGTGTTTTTTTAAAAGAGCATCTAGAGAATTATGACACTTTCTCCTCACTCTCAGCCATCTCCTAGAAGGATCCTTTGTTACCAATGCCCCAGCCTGGTGACAAAAATGGTGACAAGAATCAGGCACAAAGTCCTGAATACGTAACAAGAGTTCAGGTCACTGTCAGCTGTGTGAAAACTTGGAAACGTATATGCCACAGAAGCAATTCTGCTGATTTCATGGTGATTTTCCCTCTTGAGTGTTTCAGAGTCTATTATTATTGTTGTTAGCATGCTTGCTATATATGGAAGACAATGGGTGTAACTCCGGTCCTTCTTTTTCCTCATTCAAATTTGTGATCATTTTTACAGAGAAATCCTGTATCAAAGACTGAACTATGCCTTTCCAAGAAAGACACAGCCTCATCATGTAAACAGTCTGAAAATATGACAAAAATATTACTATGCCCTCTTGAAATTAATCCCATCCTTCAGATGTCCCTTCTAAGCACTTATCTTCTGCACCAGCAGCTGAAGATGCTGGCCAAGAAGACTGTGATCAAAGGAATCAATCTCTCCAGCCCTTAGGCCTCAGCCCCAGGCAATGCCACTTACCTCAGACAGTGTTAGCTCCTCGATACAGATTAAGGACTCACAGAAATACGCTACAGCTCAGCTGACACCTGGTAAACTGACCACATGGCCAAGTACCCAACTCCAGAAACAAATGAGGTGCTTCAAACCTGCTCCATGCTTCAGTTTACCACAGTGAACAGTTTAAGATAGGGTGTAGTTTTGCTCATTTGTTTCTTAAGCTGAAACATACCAGTAAGATCCTCAGTGTGTACAGCAGCCTGCTTTTGGTACCAGAACAGCTGTAGCCCTTCTGTGTGGGATATCTAGTGTCATAGTGTGAAACACCTTCATGCCATTACATATGTGCCCATGCTAACGAGGCTGTAATGCCTTAGTTACACCATTACAGTGACAGCGGTACAACTTTATAGAGATGAGCCCTTAGAAACTCAACCCCCACCTAAACTCATGGTTTTTTAAAACAGAATTTAAGGAAAACAAACAAACAAACAACAACCCCCCAAAAAACACTACACAGAAGAGAAATAAAGGAAATAAGCAGAACTGTCTCTATTATTAAAGTATTCTTATTCTCTTTGGAGGTATCAAATTGCTTTTAAAAAGAGTAAAAAATGGGGCATACAAAAGCTATTTTCCTTAATCCATTATTTGCCCAAGGCGCACTGTTGCCTAAACCTTTTCATGTATTTTTTCTACTTTCACAAACAGCCTTTCCAGATCATTCCTCAAGTCATCTATTGAGCTCTTCACAGACTCTAAGTTATTCTCATTATTTTCTATTTTCACTGAGTAGGCAACTAAACTATCCACTGCAGTTCTTATCATTTTCAAATCAGAATCAACCTGGCTAACAGAAGATCTCAGTTCATCTACAGAGCCTTCCACAGAAGAAAACTTTTCAAGGTAGCCTTGAGAATGTTCTTGACCTGTCTGAAGATTTCCTTGATCCAACAATGTACTAATTTGCTTCTGGACATCCTGGAGAGCACCGGAGGATGGCAGGTCACTGATGCTTCTCCTTAAGTTTTCCACGTCATTGTACAGTGAGGTCTGTGCTTCACCAAGACTTTTCAGAACGTCTGTGACTGAAGTTACGTCTGTATTTGAGAGTCCCTGAAGAGTATTAATGCTTTGTTCTAGGGTACTGAGTTTATTCTCATATTCTGCCTCCTTAGAAAGGAAAGGTTGCAACTTTTCACTGTTTTGGGCAGTAACAGAACTCAGAGACTCCAGGCTGTCTTCTATATGCCTCAAGCGAGAGTCCAGTCCTTCACTGTCCTTCCCAAAAGTTTCTAATGCTCTTCTGAAGAGTTCGTTATCTTCCCATTTGTTGAGGTCGGCTTTAACTTGCAGTAAATCTTCATCAAGTCTTTTAATGTCACTAGGGAGCTGCATAATTGAATCCTCAGCTCTCAGAACTTTCTCTTGTAAAGCTTTTAATGAAAGGTGTTCAGTGTCTGCAGCCTCTTTGAACTTCTGATGTTCTTGTTTGAGGTTGACTAGCTCTTTCACTTCAGTATACACATCAGACTCCATGGAGTCTATTGTACTCTTCAAGGTCTCTATGTCCTTTTCTTTGATTTTCATGGATGCCTGCATCTCATCAAAAGCATCTTTTAGCGCCTTAATTTCATGTTTATATGCATCTGCCTGTTCTAGTGAACCAACCTTTGCTTTCATATTGTTGATTTCATCTTGGCTCCTTTGCTGGACTTCAGTGAATACAGCAATGTTATCATTTATAGATTTTGTTAGCTCTGTTAGTCTCTCTTCCACTGTATTTTCCAGAGATGTAAAGTCGCGTTCCCTTGCATCCTTCACCATGTGGATGCCATCAGACAAGTCTTTCAAAATTTCATTTTGCAGCTTCTGAAGCACTTCACTGATCCGGTTTATTTCGCTCTCCCCTTGTTTAACAGCCTTCTCGGTAACCTCCTGCTTCTGCTGCACAATTTTCATCATGGATTCAAATTCTCCAAATGTGGTTTGAAGAGAACGTACCTAAAACAGAAATACACATGGTTAATACCTGTAATTTCATCCTTTTCCTTTTTGTGCAATCCAGATCCTTACAGCCCTTGTTACCAAACCAAATGATCACCTTGCAATCCTTCATGCTCCCTACCTGAAGTGACCCTATGGCATACAGCTATGGGAGGCATAAAAAGCCCAGCTTCTAGAGCCTTACAGCTCTATTATAGATATATATGTCTTCTGTTAAGGATCCCTGGCGTCAGTAACCTGCTACAGATGATCCAGGAAATCCACGGCAGTGAAAAAGAAACTCAAGGCTCCAGACTTTGCATACACACCCCTTAGCCATCCCTCCCCCATACAATTCCTGGTTCAACAGACCACAAGTCCATAAGGAAGGAAAGGGAGGGGGGGCAAAAAAGCCAAAAGAACATCTGGCATCAGCTTCTGAACATAGAAAAGCTGGGATTAGACTTTATCAGGCAATAACACCAAATTCCAACTCCTAACCATGTAAAAGAAGTTTCAGAGTAGACAAGAAAGAGCAACAGGAAAAATTAGGGAGAAAGGGGAGCTGGGGTGGACTGAGGAATAGGAGTAGTAAGCATGACATTTTGCTGCTCCTAGACACCAATGGAGACACCGGAGATTTTTCTTGTTAAGTATTTTTTAAGATTAAAAAAAATTATAAAGGCTTTAATATTCTAAATACTTAGTCCCTTGTTATTCAGACTCACGCATACACCCACATGCTCCTACCAAACAGGGTGCATGCACGTGCACAGGCAGAAAACAAAGGCGTAGCAGCTGCCAAGGGGCCTGCCTTGTATCAAGCTCAGGTTAACAGAAAGTTGCTACCACTGGATCAGGTAGGCTATTAAACTTCCAATTACAAAAAACTGTCCTTACAACTGGTTTTAGTAGCAGCAAGAGGGAAAAGGTCAAGGGGTAACAGGCCACTGCATTCATTTACTCTCAGATTCAAAGGTAAGATCCAGGTCACGGAAACAAGCATTACTTAATTCTGAGGCCAAGCAGAGTATCAGTCTCAAGACTGGATAAATCTTTTTTGTGTGTGGGTTGTACTCTTTAAACTTCGTAAAACAATGTAAGAACTCACACCACCTGCAACAGGAATCCATCCTGCAGAAAATACCTCGAGGCTCTGGCAGGATGGCAAATGCTGAGTAATGCATGTTGCCTTGCCTCATGCTATTCCCTGTGTCCAAGGGGTATATTAATCAGTCATGCCACATGGGCTGCCATGTTTACTGATTAGATACACAGCTGGAGGAGTGGTTTTATTTTATAAATAGAAAGAAGTTTATTTTATACAGTCTTAGAAAGAAATATACAGAGTTGCCTTTTTTTTTTCTTTTCAACTGAAGGAGATTCCAGCAGTTCCCAGTCTGACTCTGAACCTAGAAATTATTTTCAAAAGACCTAACAGACTTCCTAACTAGAAATTAAGGTATTTTTATGTATTTTTTGCAAATCTCTGGCTGAACTCTCCTTAGTTTTCATGAAATTCTACGCTGTGTAAGCATTGTAGAGTTTGCCATGAGACTTACTCTTGCTCCAACAGATTCCTGCAGTTTGAGGAATACCCATAAAGGTGACTTCTTTTTTTCCCACTCTTCTGTAAAAAGGTTTCTAATTACTTTACACTTCCTACACTGCTATTCTCTAGTGCTTCCAACCTAGAAATGGGCTAAGGGGAAGGGGTGCAGAAGGTAGTACTATCATACACATGGCAGCTGGGCACCAGTCATTAGACTGATTTACCAACCTCATTTCCATTATGTCATAGCTGTCATACATTCTGATTCTTTCCACAGAGAGCTTTTTCTGTGTCATTATAAATGGAGTTCAGAAATCTAACAGGAGGGCACAGGAAAGTTCTCCCCCTCTTATGACAGAATTTATTTTCTTTGACGCACTGCAACTACATCACCAAATTCATATTTGCAAGGAATCTATCTTCAATTGTTAGTCTAAGAAAAGACATCAGAAATGGCCAGAACTCTCCAGAGGGCCAGGTCCCTGCTGCTATATGACTGACAGAGACAAATCCCATCCCTGCACTGGGGAAGTACTTTGTACCTGCTCCTCCACTGCCTTCAGGCAATGCTCATGGTATAAGTTGAAGCTATTCTCCTGTACTTCCAGCTGGGCTAGCCACTTGGAGATAAGTGAGCTCTGATATAATAAAATGGGTCTTCAAGTTAGAGTAGCTTCTAATCTGATCTGTCCTAACCAAGAGCCACCAGGGCCCAAAGCAGACTGCTTGCACAAGAGGGGTAGACCTCACAACTTCAAAGCAGGAGTTCATATTCACTAGGCAGTGGTCTGTGCATGCATCTGCACGAGTTTGCCTTTTTGGCATACCTAGTTGGTAAGGTTTGAAGCCATAGCCCTTGAAATATTTAACACCACAAATAGGAAATAAAAACATTATCTACAGCTAATGACTATGTCCTCTCTAACTGGTCATACTATCTTGTGTTTAAACACCAAATGACCTTGGCCTCTCTGAGAATGATGCTATGTTAAAGACTAAACTTCCACATCATTTCCTTCCTCCTCGATGTGTAAAGCAGATGAGTTTACATAATGCTTACTCCTGACAGGAGCTGCCTGCATTCAAAGACTGAAGGGCAAAGCTGTGCGGCAGCCTGCACTGACCACACTCTGCAAGTACAATTTCTGATCTTACACCTTCGTAAAGCAAGGAAATACAACCTGATCAAATACAGCCTCTCCTGCAAGTATATTTTTCTGTAAAGACACCACCAAACCACAGCAAGCGAAGCTTTTAGGCTTGCTTCGAAACTCTGCGTGACCTCTTTCCCCCACCTTTAATTCTTGCACTAGTGTACGTCTAACATCAACCATCTGCTGTACACAGGCAAATAAGTTTCAGTTTTCTTTGAAACCAACTATTTATAAACTTCCTGGAATATAAAAAGTTTATAAATATATATTTATAGTATATACTCTCCTAGAATATAAAACACATACCTATCCTTTTCTGCAATGCCATGGGGATGGGAGGCAGCAAATCATACCCATTCCTCTGCTTGGAAGGGCTTATATATTGCACATACATCTGGGACTGTACTCATGGACTGTAGTTTTACATCTTGCCGTTGCAATTTCTTCCTTCCTACAAACAGTCTATAAAAATGCCTTAAAACCTAGTAAAAGACAACCTTTGCTAGTTCCAATCATGGCCCTGTCATCAGTGAGTAAAACCCCCAAAAGTTAAAACTAGCTTCAAAAACAGCACTATAGCCCTGAATTTTATAACCCTTTTCCTCCCCTCACACAGATTTTTCTTTTCCTTTTTGTTGTATGGGAGAGGAAACACCAAGACTGACCCTGCAATCTCCACGTGTGCAGCCGCTGTGTGTTCTGGAAGCACCACCAAGCAGCCAGAGGATCTCTGCCAGCAGCTATCCCCCCATCACCAAGGAACACAGGGAGTCTGCATGGTTTGCCGTGCAGACAGCAGTCAAGCTGAGACAAGAATTTCCTTTTCTTTGATCCAACTCACTCATAACTTTACATACTGCCTTCCAACCAAATCTACCTACTCCCTAGACAGGAGCTCGGTTCCATGTCGATGATAGGCACTCACAGATGCCATTTTTTTAAAGGCTTTGCCTCCCTAAGATGTATCCAGACGCAAAGTGCTGTTTGTGAAACTCTAGCCGCGGGGCTAGCAATGGCCTGAGTGAAAAAAAATGAGGAGGGAAATGAGCATTTATTTCACTTCACTTGAGCCACACCCTGCGCCAACCACCTCGCCGCTCCTCCAGGGCCCTGGGCTGCCTTGTCCCGCTGCCGTGGCCGCAGGGAGCGGCGGCGGCGTGGGAGGCAGGGGAGGCTGCGGGGAGGGGAAGGCTGCGGGGAGGGAATGCTGCGGGGAGGGGATGCTGCGGGGAGGGGATGCTGCGGGGAGGGGAGGGGATGCTGCCACGTCTGCGGGCGCTGCCGCAGCTCACACACCTGCCCGCCCGGCGCGGCCCCTGCTCGGGGGGCGGTGCGGGCACACCGTGCGGGCCGTGCGGGACCGGTGCGGGCACACCGTGCGGGCCGTGCGGGACCGGCTGCCCTCCCGAGCGCCGCCTCGGCCCGGGCACGGCGCCCGTAAGGGGGTCCCGGCCCCAGCCCAGCCCAGCCCAGCCCGGCCCGGCCCAGCCCAGCCGGGGTTCCTGCCCCTCCGGGGCCACGTCTGCAGGCCGGGGGGAGCGGCGGCGCTGGCTCCGTGTGCCGCTGTCACGGCCCGGAGCGCGGCCGGGGTGCGGGACACGCCGGCCATCCCGCAGGCCGGGCCAGCGCCCGAGCCCCGCTCCCCATCCCAGGGGGGGATCCCCAGGGGCGACCCCCCGGCCTCATTCCAGGGGGGATCCCACCGCTCCTCATCCCAGGGGGGATCCTCAGGCCTCATCCCCGGGGGGGG
>JAWWEE010000040.1:53882686-53899450 GCA_035221455.1 Xenops minutus | reverse complement strand
GGGCAAGGATAGGGATAGGGACAGGGATAGGGGCAGGGATAGGGATAGGGGCAGGAATAGGGGCAGGAATAGGGGTAAGGATAGGGGCAGGGATGGGGCAGAGATAGAGATAGGGATAGGGCCAGGGATAGGGGCAGGGGTAGGGGTAAGGATAGGGGCAGGAATAGGGGCAGGGATAGGGATAGGGCCAAGGATAGGGGCAGGGGCAAGGATAGGGGCGGGGTAGGGGCAGGAATAGGGGCAGGGATAGGGATAGGGGCAGGGGTAGAGGTAGGGGTAAGGATAGAAGCGGGGTGGGGCAGGAATAGGGGCAGGAATAGGGGAATGGGCGGGCCCGGCCCGGCCCGACCGACGGGCCCTTCCGTAAACACCGCCCGGCCCGCCCCTGCTGCCCCCCCGCCACTCCGGCGCGGACCATTGCGGCGCGGGGGGGGCCGCCCACACGGCTCCCCGTGTCGCCCGGTATTTCTCTGTGCTTATTGCCCGTCGCCAGGCAGAGTGAGGGGATGTGGAGAGCTCCTGCCGGGATGGCCGCAGGTGGGCCCGAGCCCCTCGGGATAACTCACGGCGGGCAGGCCGGAAAAGGCGTCGCTCCCCCCCCGCTGCCGGCAGAGATGGCCGTGCCCGAGGAGGACACTAACAGTGCGGGCTGGCTCTTTAAACGCGGGGCTGTGCGGGGCCGCGGCCGCACGGGCGGGCACACGGACACACCGAGCGGGGCACGGCTCGGCAGGACGGGACAGCACAGCACAGCACAGGGCGGCCGGCGGGGTGTCGGGCCCGCACGGGCGGTGAGTCCGGGTCAGGGCCGGGTGAGGGGGCGGCGGGCCGGCCCCCCCTCGCTGCACCGCCCCGCTGAGGGCCCCGCAGCCCCCGCAGCCCCCGCGCTGTGTCGGTGCTGCCCCTCCGGCCCTGCCTCTTGGTCCGGCCCCCCAAGGGCACCCCGGCACCTCCCCGGGCCCGGGGCACGGCCGGGCGGGCTCGCCTCCCCCGGGGCTGGCACAGAGCTCTGTCCCTGCGCTTCTCCCCCCGGGCCGGCCCTTGGAGACGCTGTTTGTTTGGGGCCGCCAGTGCCAAGCCCTGGCTGCGGTAGCTGCTCGGAGCACGGGCCGGGGAGGAGGCAGGCGGGGGAGGAGGAGGAGGAGCCCCGGGTGCCCTGGGCCCGGCCCGAGCCCTCCGGGGGCAGCCCCTCTGCCCGGCTCTGGGAAACAGGCCTGAGGAGACGCAGGGAACTCTTGACAAAGGCGCTTTTCTGCTCCTGTGCCGCGGGCAGAGGCGGAGTCGGTGGAAGGGAAACTCGAGCCCGAGTGAGATTCGGCCGGTGCCAGCTTGGAGATAGTCAGAATGCGAGCCCAGCGGAGTAAACAAAGTTGAGACCTTCATAGTGGTAAAACTGGACAGAGCACTCCTAAGTCCCTGCGTCCATGCACACTTTCTTTGGACAAAGCAGGGCTGTGGAAAAAACTCTTGAAGATGGTATCTGAAGGAAAAAAACACAATCTGTTCCAAACAGTCTTTATTTTTATTTTTTTTTTTTTTTCCTCCAGGTGCTTCCTAAAGTAACTTCTGAAGCAAACTTTCAGGAATAAAAAGTGTCCTCTAAACCTAATCAGTTTTTGCAAGCTTGATCAGTTCTAAGCGATCGATTGGGTGGTGTGGTGACCATACAAGAGTAAGATGCCTTTAAGCATCTACAGTTTTGTATTCATTGTATTTTTAGTAAAAAGAATAATTACAATTATCTAAACAGCAGCAGAAACATGAGAATTTAGTTCTTCATAGTTAAATTTTCTAAAATCTTGATGTTGGTACATTTAGAAGGTACTTTTGGCTTGGTTTGCCATTTAAAGTTTATCCTTAAAAAAACCTGCAATATAGTAATGAAGCCCCCTATGAAGATATCCAGCCTACTAAAGTTATATAAACATCAGTAGCTTATAATGCAAGTTGAAAACACAGGCTGACCCTGTAATAGAATAGGTAGGATATTAAGCTTTGCATTAAAACAACAGCCTAATGTAATACCTAATGAACAATTAAAATAAAAAAGTATTGTCTATTCCAAATGGTGAGTTACAAAGAGATCTTAAAAGGCTAAAGGGCTCTCTGAAATATTTTAAATGGCCATTATACTATTTTAAAATTATATATGAACTTGACCATTAATAATTAATGAGAAGCTCCATGCTATCTACAAAAATGTAAGGAAAATCAGCTCTTAAGAAAGGACTAAGTGAAAGTGACTCAGTTGTCTATTGTAACTAACTAGAAATGCCTTTTTTGGTTTGTACTTCCCTTTGATATGCTCAAGGATTGTACTTTTGCCTAAGTGTTTTAGCTGCTGGGCAGCATATAAAAAAACCGTAGATGATGTACATTTAGTTTGATGTGTTTCTCTTTTAAACTTAAAATTTAGCAATAATGTTCTGAATTTGCAAGATACACCCATTCTTCCTTCCCATTGTGTTTGAGGCATCCTATTTGCCATTTTACTGTGGCAAAAGGTTGCAATATTTTTTGTGTGTCATCTGTTGCAGTGTTGAAACTTAGTATTTAAATTAAGCCTTCTGAAGCACCCTAGTGACAGCACTGCTATCTGCATGTGTATGTGTATTGTAGGAGCAGGTGTGGTCTCGACACATCAAGATATGTCATGGGCCTCTTTGAAATGCAAGTATTTGTTGCCAAAAAGTCCTTTGCTGGGACTAGTGTGTAAGGACTTAATGTGTATAGACTTTTAATTTCTACCTTAAGCATTTGCTCCTCTTGAGAATCAAGATTTGAGTGGAAAATGGCAATGCTGAGTTTCTTTCGTGGCTGGTGTAGTGCTTCTCTCAGGAGCACCTTGCAAATCTGAATATTTGAATATTTATTAGTATTCTCATACTTCCAGTTATTAGGAAGTTCTTGGAATGATGACGTGTAAATTGTGTGAGAATTTGGGGATTCTAATGGTCATTTAACTTCTTCCATGTTCTTAACACCTGGACTGAAGCAGTAGACTCATCTTGAAGTGTTCATACTAGGCAAGTGATTTACAAGACTCTGTGCCAGTTCACTGCTACCAGCATTAATCAAACCTTTCAATGGACCACATGCAACATTAATCTTTTCAAGGTTAGTTATTTATATGCAAATAGTGGGGTGTTATACATGATTAAAGCCTGGAAATACTGTGCTCTTGTACTGATGCAGAAAAAAAATAGTGGGAGGGTAGTGTAAACTTTGCAGGCTCTGTATGGTTACTGAGTGGTTTCACATCAAGAACCTGGAGTGTATTCAACAGGTGGGTTATTTGCAAAACTAGTTTCTGGTCAGCACTAACTTTGAGATCTGTAAGACACACTTTAATTGAAGAAATAGTTTCTCTTCTGTAGCATTAACTAGTGACTCATTTCTAATTGTACCATAATACAATTTCCAAGCCAGAATATCTCAGCTGCTTGGGTTTTTTAAGCTCTCTTGCAACTCTGTCTTGTTTAGTCAATCCTGTTTTAAATATCTCTGTTTTCAGTTGCTTGTGAAAAATTCTAAAATTGTTGTTCTAATAAGAGTTATGATGTTAAAGATCACAGGTAATATTGCAAGTCTTTAATGCATGACCTCTGTGTCCTACTGGCTTACCAGTAAGGTAATAAACTATAAGCTGTATTCTTTGCTTGATCAATTCTTTTCAGAAAGAAACAGCAAGAAGTATGACAAATAAGATGCTCAATTGCATCCTCTTTCCTCTTGGGAGAGGAGGAAGAGTAAACATGCACTTAAATATTAATCATCTCGATTAATAGGGAAGTGCTCATCAGTGTAATAGCTTGTCAAGTTATAAAGGCCTATTCAGGATGAGCTGGTATCCAAAAAATGAAATGCTCTAAGCTGTAACTAGGTGCCAGCCTGAAGAAACCTTCATTCTTACTACCTTTTGTCTATTCCAGGACCCTGCAATATGTTGATTCACATAAGTACACACAATGATCACCCTTTCATTGCCAAAAGTAGCTTTTTCCAAGTTCAGCAGTGAGGTATTGCCTCCTACTGAAATTGATGCAGTTTAATCATAAATGAAATTACCTTAGTTAAAATTGCTGATGGAAACCACTGTTGGCTATGTCTCTTCATAAAGTCTACAGAATGCCTCATGGCCATAGTCAGAGGTGGACAGCTACTTTTGGTATCTGGGCCAAATTCCTTTGGTAGTAATTACAGCTGACTCCCAGCTTCTCATTTTAATATTATAATGAACATATTTTTTCCTTTCTGTCATACAGCTGTTAATCATCTGTATCACACTGTGCAGCTGTCCAAATTTCCTGCAATTGCAGATTATATGCCTGGCAGGCAGTTTCTTTACGTAGACAGAAGCACTATGAAGTGTGACACATCGCAGTGGTGGTTGTTGTCTATGCTAAATATAAAGTTAGAGGCTCAGAGTTGCCATTTGACTTAAAACAGAAAACTGATCCAACCTCACCCCTAGGAGGAGTGTTTTTTGGATCTATGCCATTGTTGATCTGATTCTGAGCACAGACCCACCTAAAGCAACAGGACAGACTTTCAGCTACACCCTGTCAGAAATGTAGTATTCTGAATTACTTGCCTATTCTCCCCCTGCAACTTCTGTGTTTGCTTCACAGTTGTTACACTCTGTGCTGTTTGTGGAAGGAAGCTCATTGCTAAACATCACTTGGTGAAGTCAGATGGGGGATGGTAACATCAGGAGATGCCTTTATGGACATTGAAAACTTAAAAAAATTCTTCCAGCTAGCAACTTACTGTGGGTAGTCTTTTTTTAAAATATAACCAATTTATGGACTGTCTTTAATGTAATCATTAAGGTGTGAAACAGCTGATGGTACAAAACTTTCTTACAGAACAGCTATCGTTTGCTAATAACAGTAGGATTCTGCATGTCAAGCCAGATCCTTTCTGTAGCAACTGTTTGAGAAAGGCAGCTATTTGTTCTTCATGGACAATACAGTAATCAGTATCTGACTTTTGAAAAAAAACAAAAAAATTAAGTGCTGGTTTTATGGGAATTTTATTTGTCTTTGCAGGTCTTGTTTGCTGTTTCATCTAAAGGGAATCAGAATGCCTCTCAATGATGACCAGAACAGTGATTCAGATTCTTCACGCCTCTCAGAAAGCACAGCAGCTTCTAGTGACTCTGAATATTCAAGGCAGAGCTTTAACAGTGACTCCTCAAGCAAACCCAGTTCCCCAGCGTGTAAGCCTATTTCAACCTTACCTGTGCTCTGCATAGACCAAAAAGGCTAACTTATCTTGTTTCTCTTTGCTGTCATGGGTAGAAGCTGGGATTCTGAATCTGTTTAAGAGTATTAAGAGAAAGGCATGGCTTTCTCTCTGCTGTGAAGCAGTGCATCTCCTTGTGTGTGGAACACCACCAGCAGCTGTTTCCATGGGGGTCTCCCTGTGCAGTCCTACCCTTCAGAAAGTGTAAGAAAAGTGTGCCACCACCATGAACATCCTCCTCTTAAGCTAACCTTGACATTGGTAGCAGTCTCCCACTCAAACAGATGTTGCTTTGTGCAAAGGGTGGGGTTTCTATGTTTGATCCCTGTACTTAAAAATGAATTCTGTAACTTACAGATTTGTAATACTATATCAAGTTACATGAAATTAATCTCTAATTCACATTTTTCTTTCATAAATACTAGAATCAAACAGAAAACGCACATTTGCACAAGGACGATAATTTGAGTAACGATGAATAAAACCTTGGTTCAGATGTGGTTCATGTTTGTGTCTGTAAACATTCTCAGACCGTGCATATGTCTTACATCTATGTAAGGGAGGTCTTACACTAAAACAAGGCTTGTTAGGCTGAAATTAGCAGCTGGCTCTTTGTTACCAGTCTTCCAAGTACTAAATTAAATATTAGAATTTTAGTGTTTAGAAACTTTTGGGAATTTGCACTTGCTTTCCAGTGTAGAGTTTGTTTTGTTGTTACACTCATTTTCTGCAAATAAGCAGTAACTTAGGTTCCACAGCAGAGGAAAGATCTGTTTACCATAAGTGAGGGCTTCTCTAGTCAGTAACTTCAGAACCCTCTCAACGGGCAGTAAAACCACAATATAGCCATTATGTGCTCAGAATTACAAAAGTCATCTGGTATGTTATTGCCCATGCTTTTGGTCTGGTAGATTTGACAGAACAGTTAATACAAAATCTGTGGAATGGAAGATCCTGTTTTAAAGGGGGGAAAAAGATATCTTAGTTCAGATGCATAAATAGAAAATTGCTTCACAAAATGTTTTGAGGTTTGTGTGGTGTTACCCCACAGACACACACCCCTGATAAGCTGGGAGTTTCCTGAGTCAGTGTTTTAAAAAGATATAAAGACCTGGTAATCTTAGGTTGTTTCTTCTAGAGTACTAGATTCCAGTTAGCAAGCAGTAATATTCCTACATTTCAGTATTTTTCAATTGCACTTACCAACTACAGATATTTGGCTTGAATTGATCTTGTTTGTTCCAGCAGCAAGCCCTCCCAAGGTTATTACATTTGATGAACTGATGGCAGCTACAAGAAATTTGTCAAACTGGACTCTAGCTCATGAAATTGCTGTAAATGCAAATTTTTGCATAAAACATGAAGACTTCCCACAAAACAGGTAGGAGCCTGACTTTTGCAAAAAGCAGCACTGGGGTTCAGAAGAGAGGAGGAATGAAGGGAGCATGTTTTGGGAGCTGTGATCCACAGCCCGAGGAAAATGTGGTTGCAGGGCATAATATCTGGCGAGGTGTGTTTCCCAGCAAGTGGTCAGGCTCATCTCAGTTACCAAGGATGAAAGCTACTTGGGAGTCGTTTCTGTATCTAATTGACTTACTCCACAGCTTTGCAGGCACGGTGAAACAAATTGTACACAAGGCATTTTGGGATCATTTGGAATCGGAACTGAATGAAGATCCTCCAGAATATGAACATGCTATCAAGCTCTTTGAGGAAATTAAGGAGGTAATCCTCCTTCTCCATATCGTTTTGTCAGCTTAGGTCTGAGAATCTCTTAGTTCACTGATGAGTCTGCTTAACTTAGTCAAGCCAACACTTTCAGGTTTTTTCTTTTAAGATGAAACCATGATTATTCAGAACTGAAAATAGTGTCTGTCTACAGTGTATATGTATTAACCAGGAATATGGCCACAAACACAGTGGCATGTTCACTCAGCGTTCACTACACAATGAGGAGTTGAAACTCCTTTCTTTTCACAAAGCTTCACATCTCTACTAACCTATTTCCAGAAACATACTGTGAGCTTAGGGCATGAACAGGAGTATAAACATGACTGCACCTGCCTACTTAGACTTCATTGTTTGATTATCGCACAGGTGAGCATGCAAACCTTCAATCCTGGCACAATGCTGTCTTTCAAAATTTTAAGTTGGTAAATGTTTGTTTTACAGGGCAGCCTCCCAGTTTTTCAAGGAGTCCAGTTGTTGACTTACTTTCTGTTTTACTGGCTTTGAGCATTTTTGGAGAACTGTACTGTTATCCTTTTAACAGTCCTTCTTTCCCTTCTACTTTAGATAATGTTCAGTCTTAAAATGTCTTGTTACAGTCTGTCAGCTACATACACTTGACATTAATATTAAAATCTCACTTTAGTGTGTTTACTAAGTGATTCAATTTTTATTGATAAGCTTTTCCTTTCCCCCCCCCCCTTATTTAGATTCTTCTGTCCTTCCTGACTCCTGGAGCAAACAGGATTCACAATCAAATTTGTGAAGTTCTAGATACGGATCTTATAAGACAGCAGGCAGAACACAATGCTGTTGATATTCCTGGGCTAGCTAACTACATCATCAACACTATGGGAAAGTTATGTGCTCCAATAAGAGACAACGATATAAAACAGTTAAAGGCAACTGACAATATCGTAGAATTACTGAGGTTGGTATTGGGGTGTGGTTTTTCAGTGAAAAGGTTTTTTCTCTAAAATTAGAGCTTTGAGCAGTGGAAGAGGGGTGTAAAGTCTTAGGAAGTCTTAAAAAGTCTTAAATTGTCTCAGTTTACATAACACCTGTTCTAACACACTAGGCAGGTTGTGTATCTTTGTAATGAAAAGGGTAGGATACCTAGACGAAACCAGGCAGCTCTGAATGTCTAAGCCAACAACTCTTGCAACAATCTGTTTCAGAAACTGTTTTTTTCATGTCTTGTTCATTGTTACAAAATGTAAGCAGTACCTTTGTACTGTTCCTTCTTGAAGTGTTTATTGCGTGTTTCCTCTGGGGGGCCAAACTTTGTATTTAAAAGCTCTTTAGTTAAGATCTTATTACTTGAACTTCAGTGAAACATGTACATAAAAGGGTAGAAACCACTTTACTGCTCCTTAGGTACACTGCAATATTAAGATTAAATAGTAGTCGTTCTGCTTATATACAGGGACCAAAGCAACTGGTTCAGAAGGATTGTTTCTCTTGAGGTGATCAGGGTGACTAAAAGGTTAAAATCTGTTCATTTAGGCTGAAATGTACCAACTGATGTAGTTCTTGCAAACCTTTCTCTTACTGTTATGGGGTTGTAGCATTTAGTGATGCTACATTTGTCCTGTTCTTTGTGACTTAGATGAAGCCTTATACACACTAGTCCTTCAAGTATTTCAGATTACAGATAACATATCTGTTACTCTGAAGTACCAGTGAAGGAGTTTACTTCTCCCAGAAGTGAAATTAAAGTGCTCATGTACACATAACTTCGCATGTGCTGGTTAAAATTAATAGATTAAATTAAACTCTGAGATTTTAAATTCTTCCTTTCAGACAAATATTCCATGTTTTGGACCTGATGAAGGTGGATATGGCAAACTACACAATTAAAAGCCTTAGGCCATACCTCTGGCGTAATTTGGTGGACTACGAAAGAACAAAATTCCAGGAAATTCTTGAAGAAACACCAAGTATGTATTGTCCTATATTTAAATTAAACTTTTCTTTAGAAAAATGACCATTTAAAGACATGCCGTGAAAATCTCTAAGTTGCAGTTAAGTTAGAGGAGAATTTGTTTCTTGTCTGTATCTAATGCAAAGATTTTTTGAAAAGCAAGCTGCCACTGGCGATTGTTTAACTTGCTGTAAAGTGTATTTATCTGTAATCTGGGGCACTTTCAGACAAATTTATATTTGCCAAATTGGTTGGTATCTGAAAACAAACACTGACTCTTGTTCTTTGGAGGCAGAAGCCCTACGTAAGATGAGCCCTTTCTCTCTTTTGCACACAGCAATTCTGTTGTTAGTCTGAAGTAAGCATGTAAAACCAGTTAGTGTGCCTGAAAACTGGAAGGGATAAGATCAATTTTTTAACAAACAAAAGGCAGTCTCTGAACAAAACTTCTTAGATGATGCAAAGTCAACTTGATCCACTATTGCAGATTTTATGTAATATGGTTAAACAGTGTTCAGAAATATATCTACCAAGAAGAATAAGTAAGCTTGCTAAAATCTGGAGCAGAAGCTTCTAAAATGGGAGCACTGAGCCACTGGTAGGGCCTGCAATATTTGTATATGCAACCTGAGAAAGAATTCTTTAAAGCATTTAATTTGCTGTTGGTAGAGTTTATCTCCCTTCACTTCTACTTTTCAGTCCTATGCCCCAACTGATAAATGGCCTCTCTCTGAAAATGGGAAAAAAATGCTTTGGAAACTCAAACTTTGAGACTGTTTTTACCTAAAAATCTTGTTTGAAATCTACCAGTTTGTTGCTGGGTTTGTATAAACTACCTAAAGTATCAAGGTGACCAATGGAAGATGATCAGAGGAAAAAAGTGAGGAAGGGAATTGGTATGTGTGAAGACTTAGCTGTCCACTAGGTTTGAGTTGTCAGAAGTTCAATTCTCTTGTGCGTCCAATCTCTTTTTGTCTCAAGGTAGTGCTTATTTTGATGAAGGCATGCAGTAAATCTGTGCTATTTGCAATACTTAGGTGCCCTGAATCTCACAACAGAATGGATAAAGGAATCGATAGAAGAGGAGTTGTCATCTATTTCTGATGAGTCTTCATCATCCCCTGGTGCTGATAGTAGCTCAAAACCAATTATTAGTCCTACACTGGTGCTAAACAATGGCTACTTGAAACTGTTACAATGGGATTATTGCAAAACAATTCCAGAGGTAAGAAGCGTATTTTGGCATCTTCAGATTTCCAGCTATACGAAATAATTGGTGTAGTATAATAATCCTGCTATTGATGACAATAAGTGAATGTTCTCTTGCACTCCTTAAACTTCTGCATAGGAAATTTGGAGATATGCTAGTCCAGTTTCTGAAATTTGAAACAGGCAAGTCAACAACTAGAGAAGAACGGGGTAAAGGTTGTTTTCCCTCTCTCCCATCATAGCTCACCAGCTCCCCCCTAAGAGCAATCTTGGCTGTGTTCAAAGCTGGGCCGTATGTTACTTGACTTTCTGTATCTTTAAAAGAACTGGCTGTAGCATCCTGTTTTCCTGTCAGCAGCGGGAATTGGTGCAATTGCTGTTTAGAACAGAATCAGTAAAAACTTGAAGCCCTTTAAAGCAGATATTTATCCTTTCTCAGTGCATGTAAACTATTGCTTCAAGAGCCAATGTTCAGTTTTTCCCTCCAGCTCCTGATTACTGATCTCTGCAACTTTATGGAAAGTGTGAAATTTTGCTATTAGGGCTAAAATTTGCATTTGCAGGGAGAACCTTAGCTACACTTAGGGTGGCCTGGCAGAGAACTTACTGACTATGTGGGGATGCTCTTGGTGCTCTCAGTCAGTGGACACAAGGAAAACCCCCTTATTCTTACCTTTCTGTGAACAGTTTTGTACAAGAGCTATGCACAGGTATCTTCTGGTGGATCTAGTTTACCAGACTATGAAACTGCTACCAGGTACAGGTGGATGTTAACACCCCTGTGCCACTCAGCAGAGGGGTTTGGTCAGGATGAACTCTTTCTAACCTAAAATAACTCCAGCTATATCTTGCTGTTGGAATTATGTATGTTCTTGCTACAATCAGCTGGCTTTTTGCTGTAGCAGATTATGTATCACTTGCAGAACCTGCTCTGGTGGTTGAACTGGTGCTTGTCAAGTACAGTTGTTCATCACTGTCTGTTACAAATCCCGGCATTTTTCAAAGGGCAGTCAAATGCAGAGGACTATTCCATCTGTAACCTTGTTCAGTGTCCTCTGGATGCTCTGAGCATTTCACATCATGGGCTGAATTGCTGGTTTCAGATTTGTCAGCAGTGATGAGGAATAAGATGCAATGGCCTCAGTTTCCTCTGCACTGAAGGTGTTACTTCCCACCACAGGCTTACTTCTGGTACTTGTATATGATACTGCTTCATTCTACCTAGTTAGGGTATTTCATCTGCTGTCTCTTCTGACTTTGCATATTTGTGATTTAAAATAGTAATGCTTCGTGATTACATCCTAGATCTGTCCTTTTCCTTTCTCTCTGCCTCCTTATTCCTAAATGAGTATTATTGTTTCAATTCTAGACTCTAATAACAGATGAAGTTCGTCTGCAGGAGTTGAGAGAAAAGCTCAATCAATTAAAAATCATAGCTTGTGTTTCTCTCATAACAAACAATATGGTGGGTGCAGCAATTGTAGATGTGCCTGATTTTGCTGACCAGCTGAAAAGGATCTCTGTTCCTCTTCTTGAAGGCATGAACAAGAAGTAAGGTCTTGTTTTTATCACTCTTATTTTTTTAACAGGAAACAGTTGGAAACAATTCTAGTGTCATAGCCAGTGCTTGTTATCAATAGATACCAAATTTTAATCATCTGTGTATTCCCCTTATAAGTTCACTATGTGTTAGACACATGTTTTCAAAGTTATGTTTTAATGAAATCTTAATCTTGATGTTAGTGTACAGAATTTGGAGCCTAGTAGTAAAGTTCATTCATACACTTCTAATACTAGAGACACTGTGGCAATACATTCACTTAATTGTCTTACCAATTGCTTCAAACTTGTTATAGGTTGTTCAAGTTATTTGGCTACCTATTTCTGCTGCTTGCACTACAAGCAAATCTGATGTTGTAAGATAGTTTTCCACTCTCCTATTTCACATGAAATGCTATGCACGTGACCCAGAAAAAAACCCAGGCACAAGGGCAAAGTGAACTGGTGTCACTGCTGCACATCTGAAATTATTTTTCCCATTTGAATAACATTGGGTCTTTATTTTATCTTCCACATAGAGATTTTCCTGTATCTGTAGATGTATGTAAATCTGCAAAAGTAAACGTTAACCTTTCAAAATTCTCTCACTGCAGAGAGCAAGTTAAAAATAAAATGGAGTCAATTGAGATCACCCTACAATCTATGCTACAGAAGCTGCAGAAGTTAATGCTTTTCTATTTCTTCCAGAACTTTTGATTTGAAGGAGGCTCTGAATGCTATTGGTGTCCAGATTTGCAGCAAAGTGAACAAGTCTCTAACTGAAAGAGGTCTTCCCACTCTTAGTGAAGAAATGCAGAGTAATTTAATGGGTCAAATTGCTCATATTGTTGAGAAGAATAATCCTGTCTGTTCCTTGATTGGTTAGTAAGATACTACATAACTGTCATGTTGTATGTGTTGTATATTAACTTGCTCCCAGCAAACGTAATCAGCTGTATAATTATCTTTTAAAAGCATTTTCTTATTGCAGTAAAATACTGGCTCAACTAAGACTAAGGAAATGTTGTTTACCTAGAGATGGTGTTCTTGGTATGTTGCAGAGCATGGTTAGTCGCAGCTAGAAATAATTCTAAAAGTGCCTGTACAGACAAGCCTAGACAGCCTAGTATTTTGGAGAATTTAGAAAAATGAGTGCTATTCAGTCTCCTTTCTGTCTATTCTGAGTTTACCTAATATGAAGCAGATTCAAGCTAAAAAAGCATTAGGTTTAGTGTAACTTACTGCAATAGGTTTGTGCTGTGTCCACCTTGCAGTAGCCAAACTGAAGAAGCTTTTAGTGTTGTTTCGTACATCAATACAGTCTTGGGAAAGAGTTACTGCTTACATTGTTGGATTTTTTGCTGTGCTGACGTGCAGGGTGCTTACGAGCTGACTGTGGCTTCATCTTGGGTTTACATTTGTTCTGAGTATACTTCACGGTCTCTTTCAGACAAACGAATCCAGCTCTTCCTGAGAAGCTTGCTTGCTCTTCCAGGTTTCCAGAAGTGTATGCCTACTATGCCAGGAGGCCTTTCTGTGATTCAGACAGAGATGGAGCTTGTTGGATCTCAATATGCAAGCATTGTAAACTTCAATAAGAAAGTGTATGGACCATTCTATGCAAACATACTCAGAAAATTACTTTTTCCTGAGACACCAACGGAAAAAGCAGAAGCAGAAACAGAAACATCTGGCAATTAAAAAAATGTACCCTTTTATATTTTCCAAGACAGTGGGGGAGTCAGATCTCTAAGAACAGCCTACTCCAGTGACTGTTGATGAAAAAGGTCCTGTAAAATGTATACAGGTAGTTTCTGAAATTCACTGTAAAAAAAATTAATTTCAAGGTCATATATATATATTTTAATAGAAAAAAGTTTGTTTAATGGCTTGTCACTTGTAATAACCAGCAAATTATTAATTTTCATGATACATTTATTACGATTTGCAGTGGGAGAGTTGGCAAAGTACTTACTGTTTTGCCACCATCAAAACGTTATTTTTCAACTCAAATATATTTACATATAGCAATGCATGTTATGAAATGACAAAACAACTGTAGATAAAATTTACTACATTGTATTTTTGTAGAGTAACATCAAAGACAACAATTATGTTTCTGAAAATACTTTGAAGAAGAAAGTATAGCATAACTGCTTTAACCAAAACCGTAGGATCATACTAGGCCAAGTTTGGGTACTCCTGCAGTTTCTGGAAGCAGAACTTTGGCTCTGTTACATTAAGGAATACCAGTGTTCTAAGTTGTTTGCAGTATAGCAGTTACAGAAGCAGCATTCACCACTTAAAGTAGAAAATATTCAAAACTTTTCAACTGTAATTGAGATTAATGATGAACACTTAAGAAACATGATGTTGGGGGGTAGAGTAAATTTTTGTATATAATGTTTATAAGCATTTTGTTTATTCAGTTTATTCAGTGGAGGTAATACAGAGCTTTAATATGTGTATGTACTGATCTTAATGGATGGGTATTAAGTATTTTTAAGTTGGGTCTTTTTGCCCTTTATTCCCAAAAGCATTTAAGACTGACCTTACAATGTACCACAGAGCAACTCCCCCTTTTATGCCCTTGTCCAACAGAATATAAGCCTTTCACCAATGTATTTTTAGGGCTGACAGCAAGAAGCCAAGTAAATTAACTTTCATGGAGTCTGTGAGAAATGCTGCAGGTTTTTTTCAAATTCCTTTGGAATAGGCCCCAATACTTAGTTTCCATTTAAGGCATCAGGAGTCTTGCATAGAGAAAATGAATAGGCTTGAAATTGAGAAATGTGGAAGTGAACTTCTGTAAGTTTACACAGGCTTTATTTTGCATATTTCAAATTACTGAGATTAGACAGTGCTGGAATACTTATTATAGACATGTTCTTGTCTATGAAATTGAAGAATTTACTTGAAAATTATATTTTAATATATTACCATAGAATAGTCCTTTTCAGATGTCATATATAAAAGACCTCAGTGTGGTACAAGTTATAGCTTGTTTTTAATATTTTATATTACAATCTATTTTTTATGAAAAGACAAATAACCTGTAAAAGCTTAATGTGTCACACAAATTGTATGTGTACAATTCTGTGTTTATCATAAAGGTCTAAGAAAAACTGGGCATTATTAGCACTGTGGTTTTGTAGTCTATTTTTACAGGATTCCATGCCCTTTATAGTAAGGGAAATTACTTTTAGTCAGTTGTTTCTCCAAGGACTTTGGTAACATACACGTGATATGGAAAACTTTCTTCAAACTGCCTTTTTAGAAAAATTTCACTAGTGCACTTCTGCTCTATCCCTTGTAAAAGCATTGCACAAAATAAAGATGAATATGTATTTTAAAGGGAACTGTCTCCTGGAAAATCTGAGAGAAAGGAACTCTTAGAATATAATAATTGTGCCATTAGTTAAGCCAGGCTTGCTCACATGAATATGAAATTTTGATCCAGTTCACAATCATCAAGAGAAGAATGTGTTTCAAAAGGAGTTAGGGGGAATTAAATCTTAGTGATTTGCTCCATCTTTAGAAACACCTAAATGATTTTGAGCTTCACCCAAAAGAGGATTTTATAATATTTGAATATGATTGCTAATGTGATTATGAACTTTTATGATCATACTTTAGATGCATCTATTGTACAAATCAATAACAAACTATAGATCTTTAAGGAACTGAGAAAACTGTCATAGTTTTTACCAGTAAGTACTCAAAAATAGAGTTCATCTGGGGTTTTTGGTGATTAAGATGACTTGCAGAGGGCATTTTATAGCATGGCCTATGTGTCAAGTGATTGTTTAATGTTTTAATGTTTCAATGAACATTGCATCTGTTTAATGTCATGTGTTGCATGCTGTTTACGCTACTGTGGCTGAAATGCACTTGCCTCTGCTCTGAAATTGTCCTTGTGAAACAAGATGCCATTCTGTAGCAGCTTTCTTTGTTAAAAAACAAATATTTGAGGGTTTGGATCCATTAAATTTTGTTTGTGATACCATCAGTAGTGAAAAGTTATTTATATAAATACATATTTATATAAACTTTGTTAAGTGCAATGCATTGTTAAATGCGAAAGATAAATGATCCTTTTCCTGTAACTTCTCAGGACTTTAATCCAGCTGCACAAATAACATTCAAAACAGGTGCTCACTTAAATCTGAGTAATTGAAGGAAGAATGTATTGGGTTTGCATGGCCGAGTTGGGGGTGGACTGAGGCGTTGCTCCTGTGAGAAACTGACAGAAGCTTCCCCCCCATCTGACAGAGGATTTGCCGTGGATTAAGTGAATTCTCCAGACTGACTGTGCACTTTAGGCAGGAAAGCAAGTGGTAGTGGTCTGAAATATTGCTACTCTTTATGTTTAAGCTGGGCCTTCATGTCCAGGACAGGCAGAGCCCAGACCAGACTCTGGGCTTGGCACTCAGCAGAACTCTGGAAGCGCTGTTCTCACAGCTCATTGCTTAGCAATTACTGTATGTGAACTGGCGAAAGGTTACTGCCAAGGGAATCTGCAAAGATCACTAATGTTTCTTGTTAAACTCGGGAAGACAGGAAGTCCCCTATTTGGGATTTTGGTGTCCCTGTAGCACTGACCCTTGCAGAGGGGGAATTGCAGGTGACCCAGCTACACCCTTCCACATTAAGCCCAGAAAAAGGCAGTCATAACAACAGTAACAGCTTACGCCCCGTGTTGCTTTACACGCTAAAATTGCAAGTAATGATCAATTGTTAGCAACCCTAATTGTTAGCCCTCTCCCCCCCCTTCCTCAGCCATCTCCCTTCCTTCCTCAGCCATCTCCCTGCCTCCCTCAGCCATCTCCCTTCCCTCAGCCCTCTCCCCCCCCTTTCCTCAGCCATCTCCCTTCCCTCCTCAGCCATCTCCCTGCCTCCCTCAGCTATCTCTCCTCCTTTCTCAGCCCTCTCCCTCCCTCCCTCAGCCATCTCCCTTCTCTCAACCATCTCCCTTCCCTCAGCCATCTCCCCCCTCCCTCTCCCCCCTTTCCTCAGCCATCTCCCTTCTCTCTGCCATCTCCCTTCCCTCCACAGCCATCTCCCTTCCCGCAACCATCTCCCTGCCTCCCTCAGCCCTCTCCCCACCCACCCACACC
>JAWWEE010000040.1:53862567-53882586 GCA_035221455.1 Xenops minutus | reverse complement strand
TGCTCCTGCACCCCTGTGTGCTGTGTTGTGAATCCCAGCCCCTGTGCTCCTGCACCCCTGTGTGCTGTGCCCTGAATTGCAGTCCCTGTGCTCCTGCACCCCTGTGTGCTGTGTTGTGAATCCCAGCCCCTGTGCTCCTGCACCCCTGTGTGCTGTGCCCTGAATCCCAGCCCCTGTGACTCTCTGCATGCTGAGAGCCAGAACCAGGAGGTGCTGGTGCTCTGCGGACATCACCGTGTAGTCCCTGCAGGGGCTCAGTCTGTGCCCCTGGGCATCTCTCCTCCCGAATCTGGCATGGGCTCCCCATGCCGTGGTGCAGGAAGGTGGGGCTGATGTAAAGAGATGTTCCCCGAAGAACAGAAATAGGGGAAAGTTTGTAGGAACCTTGATACACACTCTTCCTGAATCCTTGCAGGAGTCAGGGTCCTGGTGGGTCTTACAGGGACTTGTGTCTACAAGTGCTGCTCCCAGGACTGAGGTCCCTGCTTGTATTTCATAAAGTTGTAGTCTTCCCTCCCTAGGAATATAACTTACAGTGTTCACCAAAAAGAGAGAAAAAAGTTGGTCTTAAATGAGGACATTGTAGTAAGGAACTTCCTAAGAGATATATATTCTCACCGAAGTTGTGCTTCTAAAAGGCAGTGTGCTGTTACATCCTCAGTTAATACTGCATAGCATATAGGGCTTACTAAGATGATCCAGGTAATTTTTATTCATCTGTGTTGGATATAGACAGTCTTAATTGGTTTTCTCAATGAATCTGATTTGAAATAATGTTTATGTCTAAAAGCCAACAATAATAATAAAAAAGTTCAAGCATCTTAGATGTTTGGTTACTCTTTGGAAAGATATTTCAAACTGTTTTTTGTTTTCAGGAAAAATGGAGACTACTTCCAGCATTTCTAAAGGTTAGTGTTATGCACTTATTTTGTGGCATGAATACTTCACCTCCATTCTAACTTTACTTTCCCCTCTTATAGCTTTTGCTTTTTCCCAGAGTACCTGTCCTCACCTTCTGTGTGGATTTCACAATTTTTTAATTTTTTTTTTAGTTCCCTGCAGTTATGGGTAAACTTGTTCCATAGATTGGTTTCTCTGTTAATTTATACATTATTTTGTGGGGGCATCCTCCTAGAGGTTTGCATTTTTGTGTGGCTATTCTCAATGAACATTGTATGTATGTAATGGTTCCTGATTATTTTACTGTTCTACTGGCACTCAGAGACCCTATTCATGGTTTTTATATAAGACTGTGCTGTCAAGCTTGTGGTTGTGTTTGTCATAGGCAATGTCTAGCCACAGATGTGGATTCTCTAAGGGCTTGAACATATGCATATCTTCCTTCATGAAGTCAGAGCTTGCCTGAACTCAGAAGTTGGTTGTATCTAAATTTCAGTGCCACTCCTATAATCTGATAGGAGTTGAAGGCCCCATCTTATATAAAATGCCACTGAGTATAATAACAGGACTAACAGACACTTGGAAGAGAAGAAGCAGAAAGGCAGCAATGAAAATGGTGCCATAAATATGGCAAGTAAAGTCTGTGGTGTGCAGAGGGTACCTCTGGGGACTTGCAGCCACCTCTGCACCCATCATCAGTCTTCAGAAATGCTGCCCACTTCTGTAAGGTTCTTTTCAACCTCACGTTGTTAATTCCTTTCCTTCCCACTTTCAAATCCTGTACTTCTGTTTTTTCTTGCACCCTTGAGCATTTCATCTGTCAGGAACACATAAAGTTCAAAAGTCAGTTATAGATTGTGGATGTTTTCCCTTTAATTCAGGGCTGTGAAGGTACTTCAGGGCCCTAATGAATAAAAACAATTTCTGTGTATCTCCCAGCAAACACATGAAATTCCATTATGAGCTTGAGCCAGTGATATTGTCTTGAGTTCCTGAGACTGAAGAAGGGAGGGCTGCTGATTGGGAGGTGCAATTTATTGTGTGCTTTATGCCAAGTGTAGCCATCCCACATTATTTCCAGCTAGTGAGCCCTTTACTCCAGGGCTGCTGATGGTGCAGAAACTGGATGCTTCTCTTAGTATTCCTTCAAGCTAAAATATTTCTTTTTTTTTATTTTAATCCCAGATCATTTTGCTTCATATAATCCCCCTTCTTTTGATTGCTGTAAGCACCTGAAACTTAAATCCTTGAAATGTGTTGTACCAACTCATTAGCTGGGGGAACAGGGTACTGTTTATTCTGTCTTATTACCCCAAGCATGGTCTCCCTCTTGCTGCCTACAAATTAAACTCAGATTTCATACAAGTGTCCTGTCCTCATGTGACTGTGTCCTTGCTTGTTGACTTCTGCCTTTCACACCCCAGTTCTGTTCCATCTCTCCTGTTTCACTGGCCCTCCCTCTCGTTCTTCTTTATGCCACCTGCTCTTGTTAGGGTGCAGACAACTTTTTTCCTGAAGCAGCATGCATGATTAGTTGTATTATAAATAATTTCAAACTAATGTCAAGCTGACACAATGTTTTGACTTGCAAAGGCTCTTGTTTGTTTTTATATTGGGTGTTTACTTTGTAGAGTCATCACTTTTCTTTTCTGACTCAAGGACCAATGACAGCTACAGTGTAAACTTTGAAATATACTGTGCAGAACCAGACTGATCGTTCAGGCACTTCCCAAAGTTTGTCAACTGAAAGAACTTAGCACAAATCCAAATGTACTTAAAAATGCTTATATCTTAATTTGTGCCTTGTGTGATTAATGTTATTGAAGCTAATTTTTTTGCTGCATGCATGTATTTTTCAGGTGAAAGGACTGGTGAAGCAGCACATAGACTCATTCAACTATTTCATCAACGTGGAGGTATGGTATTTCTTTCTTGGTGAGAAGGGAGAGGCTCACAGTACTCAGAAAAAGTACATGGTTCTATTTTTTTTTTTCCCCACCAGATAAAGAAAATCATGAAGGCCAATGAAAAAGTTACAAGTGATGCTGACCCGATGTGGTACCTGAAGTAAGCATTAAATGATTTCCATGTCAGTAGCAGCATGCGTACTATCACATGGGTTTGTTGTTGGCTGTAAAATGTTTATAGACACTTGTGTAGGTATAAATCAGAGCGTATATTCCATGACTTATCTCTTATTTGATGCAATGAAAGATGGGAGACTTAAAGAATAATCCATGTGAAGCAGACTCAATAGCCAGCTGTTAACAATACATTATGTCACCATTTTTCTGGAGTTCACTTATCTCAGATGGGAGTTTCTTTTTGTTTATTTGCAAAAAGGACTTGGGGTTTATTGCATGTGCAGGTTAAATTTTAACTAGCTAGACCACAGCTCAAATACAAGGAGTTACTGTGGGAAGAATCATTGCTCATTATTAATCTACCTGTGTTTGTCAAAGTGACTTCATTTTTTCAGTATATGTAAAATTTTACTCCCTTCAGGTTGCCTGAAAAACACTTGGCTTATTGCTCATTTTGAAACTGTTTGTATTACAGGTACCTCAATATCTATGTGGGTACTCCAGATGTGGAAGAAAGCTTCAATGTGACACGACCTGTATCACCTCATGAGGTATTAATGTTTACATCTGTCTCATTTTTTGTTTGATCTTGGGAATGTCTTGCATAATAGCTGCATACAATTTTGTTTTGAGTACATGTATTCTATGTGAGGTGATACAATGCATGCTACCATCACTGTAGAAAGACGCCTCAGCCATTTAAACATCATGTAATAAAGTTTTTGCATTTCTTTAATAGTATTTTTTTCTGATGGGTAAAAATAGCTGCATTCAGCACTTCATGGTAGCTGAATTTGAGTGGATTTCTGTAAAAGTAGTGAAAAGTACTTCTCTTGCTTGATCTTGTGGCACTCCTTATGACAAAACTTAAAACCTCACACTACAATGTAGTGTGATTTGGTACTTTCATGAATTTCTTTTTAATATTAGCATTGCTGATGTCTACACCATATGTCACTTCAGTCTCCCTTTCCCTTCCAGTCATGTTTGGGAACATGTACCTGATTTTTTACTAATATTTTTTAAGTCTGAGTCAGAAAGAAAACATAGAAACTTTGAGCAGCAACAGATGGAAGTTGATAAAATTATAAGAAGCTGCAGAAAAACACTGGGTGTATGGGGAGTATATTTAGTTTTTTTGCGCCGCTGTAAGCATGTAGATTAACAAATGGACTGTGTAATTATGGAATAAACATCCATGTTGGAGAACAAATACTGCTGTGACTGAAGTCAGAAAGTCAGTTGGTTATCCCAACAGAATATAAGGTAGCTTCTCTATGTGTAAGAAAGCCATAAATTAACACAAGCTTTGGACCTTTTAGATTTTCTTTCAGGTATGCAGAGTTTTTCAGTTCTCTTCAGAGATTGCTCAGAACACAGTATTTCTTTCCTGCTACTGTGCTTTGAGATTTATACCACTGCAACAGAGGTAGTGACAACCTCTTTTTGGCCTCAGAACGGGAACTGAGCTTGGAATTTGCTCTCATTTACCTGCATGCAGCCTGTTGTCAACCTAAGTCAGTTCACGTATCAGACTTTTTTCCTCGCTATATCCACTTGATACTTGAAGTTGAATTGGTTTGTGTTTTTTTTTTAAATGTAATCTAGACTATCATGAAATACAGTCTGTACTTTGGAGGAGTGGCTGCCATTTTTGTGTAGCCACTTTCTGTCTCCAGTGACCTGACTCAAATCTTGTTTGGTTCAATGGAAAGCTTTTAAGGCCGCTAAATCAGCCGCTGACAGTGCAATCACATGTAAGCCATGATAGTTCACGCTTCTCACAAATGTGTAGCAAACGTAGATATCAGTAGATATGAACATGCACGAAATGCAATGGGAAAGATTTATATGAATGAAATTGCATGCAAAAAATTATGTGGGGCCAACAATTCATATCCAAGAACCCAGGTATTAAAATACTTGCTTGCTTTAGAACTAAAGTGACTGTACATGCAGAAGAAGGTAAAATAATTGCTTCATAGATCATATTGACCTTGAGTTTAGAATAACCTACTCTTGCATCTCGGATACATCCTCATTGAGACTTAATGTTAGAGGATAATTTCTTTTTATTTTTCAGAGTATGGTACATACATGAAGGTCATAGTTATTTTCTTAAATAGGATGCTGCTTAAGTTAAGCCAGATTTGTGGAATTAAAAAAAAAAAAAAGAATGGATACATATGAGTGCGCCTTTACAATTCTCTTTTGAAGGCTTTTAAAATTGCTTCCCAAGGTGCCTAAAATGATCAGATTTTCATAAGGGTCTGAGTTTATATGAAGTCAGGCCTGTCTTTTACCTCAAGGTGTCTGTAAGTAAGAAGTTACCTTAAGGAAGGTGGTACAAAAATACAAGTGCTGGAATATTGCACTGTAATTCATATTTTATTTCTATGTCTTGTGTTAAAAAAGCACACACAGAGAATCCCAAGGTCTTTTATTTTCCCTAAGTAGTACTGATGAGGCTGTCTAACTCTCCTTCCCTTGCAGTTCTTATAGGAGTTTCATGAACTATTCATACAGATGAATTTAAAGTAATTAGAAAATGGAAATATTCTCGGTTACTTTTAAATCTGATGAAGGTGCTGCAAGCACAATAGGACCTAGTTTCCTGCAAGTCAGTTTGAAAACTGCTGGTTCACATCAGTATTTTATTACTAGAGAAGTGGTTTACTCTTTAATAATATGGAGAGAAGAAGCATCCACTTTCCGATGATTCTCGAGGCATATTTTTCCGTGCAGTTGTATCTTCAATGCACAGCACAATCTTAATTGCCTTTTATTACTGCTTAATCAATAGACAGAAAGACCACAGAACCATAAATGTGCAAGTCTGAATACTGACAAGCCTGTAATCCTGGAGCTGGAAGGTATAGAATGCTCACTGAGGTCACGAATGACCTGCTGTGAGTTGCTCTGTTGTGTTCAGCAAATGCAGTAAGATGGTATTGCATGAAGATACACAGTAACTTAAGGGCTGGCAACAGAGTCTTAGAGTGAGGCTGGGGAGAGCAGAGCAGAAAGATCAGATTAGAAATGAGCCTTGAGCCATATAATGTCCTAGATACGTTTATCCTGCTTCTTTTGCTCTTTTGAGGAATTTGCAGATTCTGGGAATCCTTACAGGAAGTGATTCTGTAGTGACCCTTCTGTAAGTCATCTTTAGAAATGGTACTGTATGGTGAGATTTGCTCATTCTATTAATAAGGTCACATGGTGTCTCTCTTACTCTTCCATTCTGTCAAAGGAAGTTGTGCTTTGTAGGACACAACTCTTCAGCTGTTGAAGGTCTTCATACAGAAATGTCCCTGAGCTGAGCACTGCTCAAACACAGTATGGCCTTTGTGTCAGCTCTGCCGAGTGCACCTGCTTGTTTAATTAAACAGTTTAGAAGTTATGCTCTGCAGTGCTGCCTTCTGAAGACACAGATCTATTGGCTGCTTTTGAAACATCATAGTAATTGTATTTGGGTTTTCCTGAGTTTTGTTTTAAACAGGAGAGTCTATCAGACATAGTTCAGGTTCATTATCTTTGCTTTGCTTTGCTTGATTTCTCTGTGAGTACTTAGAGGACACGTGGCAAACATGGGTTGTTTTAAGAGAGATTTTTCAGCTTGTAAGTTGACATGTAACAATATGACTGTTCTCCTTTTAGTGCCGCCTGAGGGACATGACCTATTCTGCCCCAATTACCGTGGATATTGAATATACACGAGGCAGTCAGAGGATCATACGCAATGCATTACCCATTGGCAGGTAAGATACCATATCCTGAGCTTCTGGTATTAGTTTTATTTTGCTGCCATATTGGGAAGAGTTTTTACTGCAAAATAAATATGGGCTAACTTTGCTTCCTTGTTACAGGCAAATCTTAACAAACAGCTGTACAGGGTGTGATTTTTAGGTTCTAAGATTTTGTTTTGCAAAGGCTTCTGATAATCTGTTTCCTTCCAAAGAAGGATGGATATTGTCTGTGATTCTATTGATATGAAACCAAAGAGGGAAATACATGAATGAGTACTGGGGCTGCAAGTTGCATTATTGTAAAATTAAATCAAGCATATTTGCTTTGTAGCCAAACTATTCAGTCTTTCACACATAATATGTACAGATATGTCTGTGGAAATTGAATGGTAAAACCTGTAAGCAAGCATTAGCTCTGCTGTACAAGGTTAGGCTCTCATTTAAAATTAGTTTGGATAAAAACAAAAGTTATGTCATCAGAATGGTTTTAAGGGCATACCGGGTTGCTCAGTGCTTTATCCTGTCAGGTCTTTGGTGATTTCCATGAATGGAGACTTCCCAACTTTCCTGTGCAGCTTTTCCACTGCTTGGGTGTCTTCATGGTGAAGAAGTTTTGACTCATATCCAGTCTATGCATCTTTAGTTTCTCTTTTTTTAAATTCCCTAAGCATTGAATTTGCTTTTAATTTCTTGGAATATTTTTCCACATGTTGTGTCACAAGATGCTTACTGCAGGCTTCTGTACTATGACTACAGAGAAATCAGAGCTATTACTGGGGAAACTTCTTGCTTAGGTTATATATTAGAGGCACTGTCTGTCTGCAGCCAGAAGGTGTCATTCCTGTGTGGGAAATGAGATATGAACTAGTTGGTAATAGTGGATCTTCAGAGGCACGTTCTTCACTGCAGACTGTTTTCAGGGACCAGGAGTCTTTGCACTAGTTATCAGTGGCCTTGGTGACTCTCCTTGTCAGGATGCCTGTAGTAGCTGCAAAACATTTAAACAGGAATCCCGTGGTTTCTGCTAGCAGGTGTCCAGTTTCAGGTTTCTTTTCAATTACGTGTGAAAAATCAGTGAAAGAAGTTTAAAGGAAAAGCCTGTTGCTTATAGCATGCATGCGTTCTAATTTCTTTAAACATGTTTTCTCCAGTTTGTTCAGCATGGTTTTTGTTCTGAATTTGACTATTCATGTTTTTCTGTCTGAATCTAGAGTACAATTGTAACTGGTTTTCTTGCAGAATGCCTATAATGCTGCGTAGCTCCAACTGTGTTCTTACTGGGAAAACTCCAGCTGAATTTGCCAAACTTAATGAATGTCCTTTAGATCCAGGTACGTTTTCACTCATATTCTTTTTTTTTTCCTGTCTGTGCTTTTAGTTTTAAATCATTTTCAGCAAAGAAATACGTCTTTGGTATGCTTCGTGCCATCATGAAGTCGTTGTGAAAACTTCTCAAATGTATGCTTGTAACTAAAAGAAATTGTCAGGCTTTTGAAAATAGTAAGACATGATTGAGAGCTTGGGTAGTTTGTATTTGTAGACAAAGTTTTCAACCACAAAAACAATACACCAACATTTTGAATATTGTGTTTTGAATTTTGTATGTAGTATTGTACAGCGATGTGTTGTATAGGAACAGAGATGCAGTTCATTCATGAAAATTAAGTGGATCAGGGAAGAGTGGAGTATAATGGTGTCTTCCAGAGGGCGAACTCTTCATTTGCTGCCTTATATAAAGCAAGAATAAAGTGTTACATGGCAATATTTGATAGGTGCAGTGGAGATGAAGGATTGTCACAAGCAGCTTCTTTGGTTTTTATCTGCTGCCTTTGAAGCATGCACTGGACCTGTGCTGTGCTTGCTTGTGGTGGCAAGGTACAGTGACATGTGCTGGAGGAGCATTAATAGATAGATACAATTTAAGACTGGAATCTAACATGACTAATGTGCAGATTCCTTGTATTGTCTTAGGTACAACAAAGGTATTAAAATACATTTTTTAAAGTAATACAAAAGAAATTTCTCCCTGGAGTGCTGAAGAGAGCAAGTCAATAATTACGGAAGACTTATTCTCTTTATTTGGTGTCCTTAGGATATACTCTTCCAACAGGCAGTATACCTTATTTGTCAAACTAACAATTCTGTTATGTCTTTTAATACATGGTTACCTCACAGTTTGGGGTTTTTTTACAGCTTCACAGTTTTCATGTCTATGGCTGTGAATTCTTTTTGTCCAAGTACTTCCCCAATAAAGTCTTAGATCTCAAATACTGTGTGTGAGCCTACCAAAAGTCCTGCTCAGTCTAGTGGAACATATTTGTAGTTCTCATAGGTTCCACACCAAGTTCGCTTATTACTCTTTTAAGGGAGAATTTATTCTTCTGTTTTACACTTTGTATACTTAACAGTTTACTTTGTAATAGCTTATATTCAAAGGCATATTGAAGGAGGCAAGTAAGGCACAAGGGTACTGACATGTAAAATCTTTCTTTTCTGTTGACTAGGTGGTTATTTCATTGTTAAAGGCGTTGAGAAAGTCATTCTTATTCAAGAACAGTTATCCAAAAACAGAATCATTGTGGAAGCTGATAGAAAAGGCACAGTTGGCGCTTCTGTTACCAGGTATGATAAATGCCTACAATAACATAAAGGAGGTAAACCCAAAGCTTTACAACTTCATTGTTGTAGTTGAAATACCTGGGTAAGTTTCTTCCTAGTATAGTTTAACAGGAAAAAGATATAAACATTCAGTGTCCCTCTCTTGCTACTGTCAATTTTGTATGCTAAAACATCAATTCCAAAATCACTTCTTACACTATTCCCACAAAAATCAGAGAGAGTTGCTCATGTGCTTCAGGATTCAAGTCTAGATTAGGAAAAGCAAGTTCTAATTTTTAACATAACAAAGCGCACTTCCTAATTGATGGTGTTTGGTCTCATTTTGCAGCAAGTAACATGAAGTTACTGCAGTGGAAATTGGATGTAACCTTTTGTCTGCTTCTCTACATCAAATTGGCATAAAAGCTTTTAAAGGCAAAGGCAGTGGAGAAGGAAACAAAAATATTTTTGTACTGCACACACTATTGAAAATAGCAAGGTAGTCTAAATTTGGCCTCTCCTCATTGATTAAGTTTTATTTATATTTTGTTTGTCTTCTGGTTGGTTTCTTTTTAAGCTGCATGCTGGTATAATATGGTGCTTGTCACTGTTGAGTCTGAGGGCTGTTTTTTCTTCTCCAGAGGCCTCTCACACACCTCTCCTAACTATATTACTGTTTCACAGTAAGCCTAGATGAGGTTAACGTACAACAAAGTGCTGTTACCTCATTACTGCTGTTGCAGCAGTATTTGTGCACAGTTTGACCTTGCTGGTTACATCAAAATTGATGATAAAAGCACACAAAGACGATTTTGAAAAGTGCAGACTTCAACTTGCTTAGGTCAAATATTCCAAATAGTCCCCATCACAGGTGATAATACCTATTACTTTGGAGTTACAGTCTGATGTCTTGCTGTTTTAATATAATTTTTAAAAGAGGAGAAAGTGGGATTAATTCAGATGAAAGATTGTTCAAGCCTGCTAGGTTTTTTATAAAAGATTCTAGGAATCAGTGCAAACATTTTGTTGGACATAATATTATTTTTTTTTAACTTCAGTTCCACTCATGAGAAGAAGAGCAGGACAAATATGGTTGTGAAACAAGGAAGATTTTACCTGAGGCACAACACTTTGTCAGAAGATATTCCCATTGCTATCATATTTAAGGTAATAGAGCTGTTAGTTTGGGGAAGAAAAAGAAAAGGCAAAAAAAAAGCTGTTTTGTAGCTCCAGAAAGAGGATAGGCAGCAGCTCTCAAGTTAATATGTACAGAAGGACTTGGCAGGGCTTAGAAATTGGAAGGTTTTTCCCCCTGGGAAGTCATCTTTTTTGTACAGCAGAAAGGAGAAAAAAGTGCTGGGTTTTTCTGCAGGGAGAGCACTGCTATGCCAAGACAAACGCCTGCCACCCCCTTCCTGCCTTGTAAGGTCCCTCTGCTGCTGCAGAAGGTCTGAGGGGTTTTGGTTTGTTAAGAGTTATGTTGCAAGCTTGTGTTAAGGGTCTTCGTTTCTGGTCTCAGCCTGTCCCCAGCTCTGACTTGTGTAGTGCTGAGTAGCTCAACACCCTTTGTTTCAGGTTCAGGGATATGACTTGGCCATGAGCTCATTTATATGTGACTTCCAGTCATAACTGTAAAGAAAACTGATAGCTTCTGGGGAAGTCCTGCAATTCTTAGACCTATTCCTAAATCCTGTAATATTACTAGAGTGGCCTGCATTTCTTTATCAGTTTACTTCCTCTGTGAATGAACCCTGCCTCGGTCCAAATACCTTAGAATCCCTGCACGGTTCAGGAACACTCACCAGTATCTTCAGCACAGTGAATGCATGGACAGGCATCGTAGCTTTGAGGTGATGTCTGGTGGGGCTAACAAAGGGCTGTGAGAGGCATCCACTCCTAATTCTGGGCAAGAAATGGGGAGTATTTGCCCTTCCAGCTGAGCTGGTGACAATGCCATGCCTTGACCCTGATTGCCTGTGAAACTGCCAGAACTGCTTTCTTTCACTCTCTGCTTCTCCCTTTCATTTTAATTCACTCAAGGGTGCACACACTGAATGTGTGATCAGTGTGACATAACGGTGACTTCTCTCTAGCTGCCCAGCAGGACCAGAAGCAGGCTGGTAGCTCATCTGTCTGTGGAATCAAAAGCATGGACTACAGCCAGTAGAGGTGTTGGGTGGACATGCACTGTCCAGCTGCTAGAGAGGACAGTAGGGCATGACCCATGGGACGTGTCCTGCCAACAGCTGGGAACTCTTTTCTGTCCTGTAATGCTTTGCTGCTGCCTCTGGGTTTGCAGCCTGGTACACTGTGCAGAAGGAAATGGGGCAGCATTAGAGTTACTGTTGACAGGGAAGGTGGCTTAGGGCGTAAAAATGCCTCTGAATGGATTTAGGAAAAGCCCTCCTTTTGCCTTCACTATAGTGGTTTACAGCACAGCCGGTTTGGAGAGGTGTAGTAACAGCTTGAGGAAATGATTCACCAGGAGAGGGCAGCACATGCTCACAACATCCAACAGTTTGTGCCCGCAGCGCTGATGTGTTGGCATCGGCAAGTACAGGCTTGTCAGTATTACCACAGCTCTTGGGCTGGGTGAGGCTTGTAAGGATAGGTTTTCACGTAGGAAGTGCTTTGGTACTAGAAAATAGTTTAATAATTGAGAAATAAATGTCTGTTGTCTCTGATTAAGTAAATCTCTTCAGGTAGTTGGAGGAGGTTTTAGTGACTAGTGTTAAAGGACATTGAGAAATTATTTATGGTCAGAAATGCATATAAAAGTGCCAGGATTAAGCTCACAACTTGTGTGTTGCAGGAAAGTGTTAATGTGGCTCTTAATCCACTTGCTCCAGTACCAAACAGCTGGATTCCACCTTCACTTACAGGCTTTTATTACATTTTATCACCCCGTGCTGGTACAGACAAATACCTGCTCGTGTAGAGTAACTGCTCTGGGTTATTAAGTCCAAGGAGATGGTTGTTGGGTTATTTTTGTAAAGCAGAATTGTTCTGACTTTTTGATCACCTTACAGTGGTTGCTATAATTATCCCACTCTCTATATCTATCCTTTATATTTTAAAGAGTGTTGCATAATTTTACATTTATTTATTGACTAAGAGGTTACAGTTTTTAGGATCTCTTGGCCGTAGTGCTTTTCAATTATTTATATTTATTTATTGCAGTAGCAAATTAGATACACCCATTTTGACTATTAAAAATGTTCCATTCTTGATTGGCACTTAACTGTTCTTGTGATTTGTGAGTGGTCATTTTCTTTACCTTTCCTTTAATGACATGAAATTCAGGGATCTGTCTGCTTTTGGTGAGTCTCCAGCTGGAAACTAAAGCAATTACCAGTCTCTGATCTTTGTTTCTTGGGCGTTGCTGTGATGTAGTATTGCTTTGTTCGATTTAATTACTAAAAGCAAGGTTACAAACACAATAGCCCTGAAACTGGAGAATCCCTACCTTGGGGACCCCTATCTAACCTTGGCTTTCTCACATGGCATTATTATACACAGGACATTTGTTGGAAAAGCAAGAAGAGTAATACCTTTCTGCTGACATCCAAGCCTTGGGCATGAAGCAAGTGTCTTCCTTCTTTTACTAGTAGATGATCTGCTTCTTGTGATGTAGCAATCCACATCTGCAAGGGGCAGAGTTAAGCTGTACAGACAATCTGAGTTCTGAAGTCTTGGTTGCCTTTGAATCCTTGCCTTTAACTGGAGCAGCTGCATATATAGTTTCTAATAAAAAAATAAACTGAGAAAGCAGTGGCAAAAATCTACTGCTCTGCATTTCCTCCCAGGCCAGCATCCAGGCAACAACCGAACTTCACAGACCTCTGTGTTTTGACTAAGAAAGCAAATAGTAATTGCTAGAGGGCTGCTATGCAGTGCATGGGCCAGCTAGAGGGGACAGTTTTGTCAGGGACTATCTGTGATGTGAGTCAGTGGCAGAAAATTGAGCAATTTTGGATTGTTCTTCTACTCCCAAGAGTTTTAATTGATCTGCAATTAAATGTTCCTGCAAATGACTTAAAAAGTAGATCAGGTGCAGAAAATCATTGTGATGTTATAGAAAGGAAAGCAAGCATTAGAGATCTATGATCTAGTGTGGATTTTACTGAAACTGTAAAGATGTACTAATATATCGCTTAGACATCTTTGTCAAAAGCAAGGCCTGAAATAGAGAGCATTACAAACACCAGCCACTGACAGAGCTGAGTCCTAAAATTCATAAAGAGCTCCCTAGGCTCTTTATGGAATCTAAGAGCCACCCTTGTGTTATAGGCATAAAGTCATGGATATATCTTAGTTGCATGTTAGGGCAAGACCTGAACATAGTGTTCTCCATCCTTTCTTGTGGTGAGAAGGGAAGCCTGGGCACATGGGCTGTGGGGAGAGGTGGAAACAGAGTGGATCTAAAGCTCCCTTGATCTGAATAGGTAGGTGACTGGGTTGTGTAGGGTCACCCTAAAGGAGGTGTCTGCCTTGCAGTTCATCCTTATCCATAACTGCAAGCCAGAATGACCTTGTTTTGCTGCTTTGTTTTTCTACCATCCAGACCTGTCAGGCTCTTTGGGGTTGGCATGTTCAGACCTTTTACAGCCAGTTGTGCCAAACACATATAAGTTGTAGTTTTGTGAAATTTAGCACATTGACCACAACTAACTGAAATTTGATAGGCTGCAAAAGGTATGGTGCCTGGCACTATTCTAGGACAGACCTGGAATATCTGCTCTTCAGATGTGGGGAAGTTAGGGATTTGTAGCTGTGCTAGGTTAAGCAATTTTCCTTAATCTTCTTAAAAGTAACAGAAACATTTTGTGCTGTCTCTTTATATGTAAATACAATGTTTGGTTTGAAGCAGTGATACAAATTGGACAATTGTGCCCCCAAAGTATGTATTCATTTAGCTTTTAAAGAGCTGTTAACTGCCTTGTAATGGGGAACAGACATGGCTAATTTGCTGCCTGCTTACTTTGTAACACTTCTTCATTAGTTAATATACATATGCAACCGTAGTGGTGTTTAGGATGTCCTGAGTTGACTTGGAACCCCATGTGCACAGCTCATAGGGCTCTGTGAACTGTGCACAGTGGGGTTTCTTTTTTAATAGGTCAGGCTATGAGATACATATGCTTTACCTGGGGGGCTCAGGCAGTTTTAGGCAGCAATGAGCATCAGAGAACGTATGAAATATTTGTGTGCTATGTAAAGGTGTTTCTATCCTAAACAGCATCAGGATTACAGGTGAGATGGTGTTGATGGTTTAGCAGGCAACTCCTTATATTGCAGGGAGTTAATGCTGGTTGAAGGTAAGGGCTATTTTTCTTTTGTGTTTGTGACCTTGATTTGGTAAACTTGAGTGAGTCCTGGAAGCTGAAGTAAGTGAAGGTTGCATGCTGCACCAAAGTGGTTCGGGAAGGAAGAGAATTATAAGTAACCTAGACGATCTTGAAAGTTGAATGTTATGACCTGGATCACTAGATGAATTATTCTTAGTTTATGCTGGAGCTATAAAAGGAGCTGCTCTAGGACCTGCGGCAAAAGATTTGAACAGCAGGTCAAGTTTCAGTTTTACAAACTTGTGTTAGTCTTGGAGCTGTTCAGGTGCAGCTCTAGAGGAACAGCTAAATGGTGGTCTTACTGGATCTGCAAGATTATGAGTTCCCATGGCTGTAGTTTCATAGCTCGTATCTTTTGAATTATGAAAGCTCCAGACCAATTCTGTCTGTGATTTCAACCTTGAACTTCCCTGACATCTTTTTAATCCAGTCATCTGCCTGTCTCCATTCTGTAATTTAGCCTGATGGACTGCAGAACTGCATTCTAGGGAAGTGCCATGGAAACGCCTAGACATCATCATTAAGACACGAGTTGGGGGAGGAAGAGCTGGGCTCACGCTCTCTCATGCACAGGCTCATGTGTACGTGTGGGTGCACGCACAAGTATGGATGCACATGTTCTGGTCAGTGGGAAGCTCCCCAGTCCTCGGAAGTGGTTGTCCCATTTGCACCATTGTTCCCCCTTGAACTCAGGATAATCTGAATATTCTGAGTGCTTGCTTTGACATGTCTGTTTTATGTCCATTGTCTACTAGCCTTCAACCATGCTCTTCTGCAGCCTGCTGCCATCTCCCTCCTCAGCCTTTAATGCCACTGTTGAGTTTACAATGTCTCCTTCCCCCCTTCCCTCTAAAATTATCGCTTTCTGAAATTGCCTTCCAATCAAAAAGAAACAGGGTATCTTGTCTCCTGGTTTGCTTTTATATTAATGCCCTTTCCCTCAGCTTTGTCCTGGGACCTGCACTTTAAGCATAGGGCCCGTTCCTACCTTGCCTGTCCTCAGTGTTTCTGTAACACAAGCAACAACCAAGGAATATTTTGTTGCTGTCCTAATGAGGTTACAGGCTAACTCTGAAGTACCTTTCTTGTTTCAGTTTGGGGTTTTTATGGTTTTTTTCCCCTGAAGTGTAACATCAGGGCCAAATTTACTGAAAAACTAAATGTTAACATTGCAAATCTAATAGCAGCATGGGCCTGTTGCTTGCCCTGTTAGTGCTACATGTAAGTGGATTTTTATATGCAACTCTGCTTAGGATTGCTGACAATATAGAGGAGAATGAATAAGTTTACTTTTGGACTGTTGTATCAGCACATCTTCAATCATTTGCCTAAGTTTTCAGTCATTAGTCATAAATTTACTTCCCCCAATTTACACATATCTAACAATACAACATATATTGTGTGGTAGCAGATCCTAGCCTTTCCCACTCAGAAATTCAGAATTCTCAAGTGAATTTGCTGCTACATTTAATTTACTGTGGCTTTCTGTTTTTTAGTGGACAAAAGAGCATAGTGAAAATGGAGGTTGACTTTCTTTTTTGACTTGTTTTTTTCACTTTTTATGCAACACTTACGATCTGGTTGCCATCCTGTAATTAACCTGATGGACAAAAACAGGGTGATATCAGCTTGCAGTTGATGTGCTTTAGTTAAACGGATTCCTGGTATATGTTCCTAGAATGGCATGGAAATGTTGCCCTTCTATAGGCTAAGTGCAATAGTTGTATGAATCCAGTTATCATTCCTGAACTCTTTTGCTGGTCAGCTATTTAGTCCCAGACACATGGAAGAGCTACTATTGTGAAGTTTTCATGCTGTTGTAGACTTTCTTATGCATCTGTCTCTCAGGTCATAAGGGGTTTTGTTAACTTCTCTGCTGAGTTTTTTTTCCTCACCCTTATTTAAAAGGGTGAGGAAGTGCAAAACAGAGATCTCAATTACAGTAATATCACATGGGCAAATTCTGATCCTGAAAAGAGCCTTGAGACCAGAGGGGTGACTACTTAGTGGGAACAAACTGTGATGAAACACTCTTACCCGGTGAAGTAATGGTGTCTTGATTTGGCACTCAGGTCTGTCTGAGGTGGTGAGATTGTGATCTGTGCTTTGCACTAAAAGAGAAGTGTCCTCAGCCTGTTACAGGTGTATGGTACTTTTTCACTGCTTTTAATTTCTAATAAACCACAAGGTGAAAAGATAGAGTTTGAATTTAAAGGAACTTCAGCCAACCGTTTTTGTCGAAGAAGAAAGAAAGGAAGAAAAAAGAAGGCTGGATACTTCACAGTTAGAGCAACAGTTTTGCAAGGGAATAGCATTAGCTAGGTGTTAAGCAAAGTGACACTCAGTGAAGGCAAAAAGAAGGGAAGGTATTTCTGCATTTTTCAGGAAAATGTGACTTTTTGGGCTACTGCCAGTTTTTAACGAGAACCAGAATACTAGGGTCTACATAGACTTTTATTTACAATGGTCTTTGTGGCAGGCAGTTTGGAGAATAATGTGAATGCAAGCATAACTTCCTCACAAAGTTCTGAGAAACATATTATAACACAGCCAGAAGAGGTTTAGTGAGATTATTCCATTTCTTGATATGGCAGAGCTCCAGGCAAATGTGTGAAGGGGGGAGCTTTAGCACCATCTGGAATCCACAAAAGCCTGCACTGCTGGCTGCCACCTTGAAACACTTACTGATAGAGAGATTTTTCTAAACCTGTTAAGCACTTTCTTAGTTTATTAAGCTTTTTTCCATGGTATAAAGTCTAACAAGGTGTCCAAGGATCAGTGAAATAATAGAATGTCTTTCAAGTGGAATTGTGAAGTGAAGTCATCTTCTAAATGCAGAGAGCTGCAAAGGAGGTAAACTGTAAACGTTTCTCAAATATGATGTGCTGCATCACCATCAACTGAGTTTGCAAAATTGCTTATGGTAAGAGACTCTGTGTACTTTTAAGAAATTTCACCTTCCTTTCCTTATTGTAGATTCTGACTTGGTTTTCATTGTTACACACTTTGGTTGTTATTACCTAGCTTTTTTTTTTTTTTTTTCTTAAGAGGAAAACATAGAATTTAACTCCTGTCAGTGAAGGGAAAAAAAAACCGGCTCTCCAAAAAGTGTGTGTGTTCCTGCTGCTTATCAAGATTTCCATTTAACTTTCTTCCATAGCTAGAATTTGTGCTGCCAGTGCCAGATGGCACAGTTTCTTAGAGAAGAACTAGCTCTTGCTTAGTAGTAATGCAGACAAACAATACCAAATTAGCATAAGCAAATGTCAGTGAGTTAACATAAAGCCTGTGTTATTTCTGTCTTTTCTTCTTTTCCTAGGCCATGGGTGTTGAGAGTGACCAGGAGATTGTACAAATGATTGGCACAGAGGAACATGTGATGGCTGCATTTGCTCCTAGTCTGGAAGAATGCCAAAAAGCTCAGATTTTTACACAGATGCAGGTGTGTCTTTTCACATGGTCACAGGCCATAAAAATCTAAAGACAGTGGGTATTGACCACTTTGCTGTGTCAGCAATGGACATATACTTTGGGGTTTAAGGTTTGTTTTGAGGGGTTATTTTAAACTGGGGCTTTTTAAGGGGTCAGGACTTGTCAAACGTGAGATTTTGCTCTCATTACCTAACTGGGCAGGCGGGGGGGGAATCAAAGTCAAGAAATGCTTTGTCTTCAGAAGCCCAGGGTTATGTTTTAATGATATAACCCTGTATATGACAAGCAGCAATGTCCATCAAATTAGGGGATTTTTTTGAGGACTGTGTCCATTTTTTAAAAAAAGAATTGCACACCCCATTTCTCAGAAGTCCTGTTAATGTGGATATAACTATTTCATCATGAGTAGATGTTCTACTCCAATTCTAATCTCTTGTATGAAGCCCACAAGAGTAGCCACCCTCCGTCCTGCTAAAGACTCACTGGAATTCCCTAAGCTTGTGTACTTTTTAAAATAGCCAGAACACAAGCCATTTAGCTGGAAGCATTTCCATCATGTGCATATTCATCTGCTAGAAGAAGCTTTTGAAGATCAGTCTTACTTGCTCTTTCATTGTAAACTTTGTCAAATCTTTCCCTTTATGATGTTGAGTGTTGTAAAGTGAACATTTTTCTGGTTTTCATCTTTTGGGGCTTTTGAGGGTTAGAGGTAGCTTAGAGAGCTCCTACTTCAGAGTCAGAAGAGTAAAATGGTGATGCTGGAGGAATATAGAGGAAGGCGAAGCATCGAGAGGGTAGAAAAACAGAGACACAGAAGTTACTCTGTGCAAGGAATGTCAAATGAAGTTAATAGAGAATTAGTTATTTGTGGAAGAAGGTAACAGATGGAAAGGATAGTCTGTCATTTAGTGAAGAGGGTAATTCTTTCACATAGCTTCATGGCTCCATTTCCAGGCAGGAACTTCCTGTGTGGACTTGGATAGTTTCTTGACTCATCTGACTATGAATTCTGCAGCTTGACTGACAACTGGTAAGAGAGTAAGAATCCATTAATGATTACAAGGTACTCCAGGAGACAGACGTGGATGCCACACAGTAGCTGTTGTGAATAATAAACAGTGAGTGTCACCTCATGGTTTAATATCTGAATGAAACTTAGCAAGTATACAAAGAACTGGAGGTGAAAATTCTAATTAAATAGATATCTTTGGAATTTATAGAATCCTTTTTTCTGCATCTCTGCAATATTCTTCCTTTTAATATTGTAGTAATTATGCGTTTTCACCACTTTCCATTCCAAGTATTATCAGCCTATTTTAAACAATATGTTGTATATTTAATTACAGCCAATTGTGTCAGTTTTCAAGGTTTTTTTTTTTTAGTGTCACTTACATCTTTGTTTTTTTACAGTTTGCTTGGAGTTCATATCATCCGTGGCTAGTGGGATTGCACTGGTTGAGGAATACATACAGATCTCTGTGTGTGTATATTTGTATAGATTACAATTCTGATATTAACTCAGGTTAATTCTACCTCTTGACAGGCGTTGAAGTACATTGGAAACAAAGTACGAAGGCAAAGGATGTGGGGAGGCCCGAAGAAGACAAAGATGGAAGAAGCCCGAGAGCTTCTGGCTTCAACTATTCTGACTCATGTTCTTGTATGTAATGTTCTGGTTTTTCTAAACTGGGGTAAGGCTGTGTATTTATGGTGTGAGCTTTGCTGGTGGGGAAAAATGTTTTTGATGTCTTTGTAGGTGAGGTAAAGTAAATTGTCCTCATAGTAAAGAGAAAGACTTGGATTGAGTCAAAAGAAGTCTTTATGAATTGCTATAACATTGAACTACTTACCATATGTGGAGGTTTGAGTTGGCACCCTGCCAACTCCAACTGCTGGCCACACGGATTGGGG
>JAWWEE010000040.1:53796707-53862467 GCA_035221455.1 Xenops minutus | reverse complement strand
GTGGAATACTTCCTTAGTTATGACATTGTTACCAAGGAAGGCCTAAACCAAAACCAAGAAAACTAAACCACCACACCATACTTCACATTTTTTTTCTGCATAGCCAGGCAGTATCAGCTGTTAATTCAGGACCTTCATCTCATGACCTCTACCTTTATTCTGATTTACTTTCATTTGCTATCTGTTTCAAAGTCACTAATGTATTTTTTTTTGCATTTTTTAAGAAAGTGCACAAATTCCTTTTGTAACTCCTTAATCAGCCCAGTTTACCAGTGATGTAAATGCATGTGTTTGTCTGAGTAAGAACTAAGGAACTGATCTCAAACACTGGTATGTTTTTGTTTTGTTTAGTTTTTTGGGGTTTTTTATTTACAGGTAAAAGAATTCAATTTTCGTGCCAAGTGCATATACACAGCAGTGATGGTTCGCAGAGTAATTTTGGCTCAAGGAGAAAATAAAGTAGATGACAGAGACTACTATGGAAATAAACGTTTGGAGTTGGCAGGGCAGGTGAGTTTTTACTTCAGAGCAACGTGTTGTTTTGGGGCTTTGTTACTACCTGTTTTTAATAAATGCAGAGTAAGGATCATCCCTGTCTTCTCAATTGAAGTGTTTTTCCTCTCATTTTATATTTGTTGGCTTTTCTGTGTTGACTCATGGATATGCTTCTCTGATTGAGACTAATTCATTATATCCTCACTTCTATATTGCATCTTTATACCAGATAAAAGGACAGGCAGTGCAAATACGGTGTCAGTTCTAGTTCTGCTATAACACTGTTAGTGCCAAGAAGACAGCAGTAAGATCCATCTTCCAGTGTTCCCCTCTAGGCAACTGGGTAAGGGAATAAATTGGGAACAGGATGGTGCCTGCATGTCAGGTCCATTACGGAGAACCCAGCTTGTGTAGCAGCTCACAGAACAGCCACTCAAGCCTCCTGTAATTTGGAGCCCGTAAGATCGTTTTATTTTTTGTCAGCTGCTTTTCTAGGCTCTAGCGTAGCATGAATTAACAAAATAAGAGGTCCAAAATTAACTGGAGGAACTCATAAAAGTGGATTGTGTGGACTTCACTGCTTGCAGAATTTTGGCAGTGGAGATGGAAGAAGTACAAATGGCTGTGAAGGAGAGAGTGATTTGAGATGGATTCTTCTGCAGAGAGGGTGGCAGTTCACAGCTGTTGGCCAAACTGCATTCCTCTAATGCAGTGGGAATTTGCTAATCAGATAAAGGAACCGCCTAGTTACCAGGGCATGGATTTTTCCTTGCCACGTGTGGTTGTTTTGTTAAACAGTTTGTATTAGGATTGGACTTATTTGCCATGCTCAGTATTAATGTAAGTTGGAATTTGGTAGTTGGTATCATGCCTAGTTACTGATCTTGAAATTCAGAGAAGCAGACTAAATGTGTTGGGTTGCAGAACCTGTGCGTCTCTGCTGCACACATAATTCATACTGGGTTTCCTGTTGCAGCTCATGTAACAATATCTGTTCCTTTTTGATCATATCCAGTGAAAATTCTCATTTTATTGTACTTTTTAAGATGTGTGCTTGCGTATTGTTTCATACTCCTCCTTCCCACCCTACCCTGTCCTCCATACACACATGTGAAGGCACACACAGAATGTGCAATCATTTTAGAGTAAAAAGCATGTGCTTTGCTTCCTAGTTTTGTGAAGAAACTAAGGTGACACTCTCGAATGCATTCAAAGCACAAGTACAAGGAAAAAATGCCTCCTAACCTGTTAGGAAAAGAAAATTCTTCAAATTAATGTGTTTACTGGTATTCCTCAAATTTTTAATCTTGTGCTGATGCAGTGTGTATTTCTAAAGTGTAAGGAGTAGTAAGTGGACATTAGTGCAATATTCTAATGGGATAAATATTTGAAGCTGTAATGAGTTTATTTGGTTTCTGCTGTAATGTTGCTCTAGTCCAGTATGACTGTAATCAGTAAAATTAATTGTTGCTTTGCCATTGTAGTGTTCTTATTTAACTGGATTGAAGGAGTTTTTTCCTAATGCTTTTAGGGACAGAAAGTAGAGCAGGTAAAAAGTTTTCTGCAAGGTGTAAGAAAGAGGGCCTCTGCTCACACAGATGTTTACAATGAAAGTACTTTTAAATTAACTGGGAAGAGATTTTAAATGTAGAGGGCCATTGTAACAAAGCCAATATGTATTTTTTATACATCAAGGAGAAATATTTAGGGGGGCTGTAACACTTTATTAAGGGTAGTTCTTTCTCTCTTGTAATATTTTAAACTCTCATTTCAAGTTGAACACTTGAATTCCTCTCTGCCGTGTTACTGGTGAAATATTAATTTGACTGGATTACAGACTAAAAAGCGTGAAGATTTTTTTTGCCAGTTTCTAAATGTTTGTGTTTAACTAAAGTTTGTGTGGATAAAATGGTTGTTGTTGGTTTGTTTGGTTTTGGTTTTTTAATGCCAGCATGTTCCTGGAATAAAAATCCTATTGATTTACAATTTGAATAAAGAAAAAAAAAAGAAAGTATTCCCATGGGAGAAGAAAAACATAGCAGTCTAAACAATGTAAAGACATAAAAGGCATTGTGTTTATAAAAATGTGTGAAAACAATAGCTGCTAATTTCACACCCCATGGGACAAGAGAGTACGAAATGTGCTTTAGCTTTAGATAACAGAGTTGTATCCACTCGCCAAGCTGGTTTACAGAGCTTTCCCTTAGTCCTTCTGCCACTAGAGGCTTGGTAGGCCAGGTGCCAGCTGAGGTGTTAGCAAAACCTACCGATTTCAGGCTTAATCTTTTCACCTACCTTTTCTCTTTCCTTAATGTGTTCATTATTTGCTAAGCATTTCTCTGTTCTTTGTCCTCATTTTTTTTGTTTCTAATGCAGCTTGCTTTGTATGGGTGAGATATGGAACAGCACCAAAATCCGGCACCCTGGAAAGCAAGGGATTTCTACCCTGTGACAAAAGAATACCGCCTTGACTTCAGAGATTGCCTAATCCCAGCTGTTCTGATAATATAATTAAGGCTGCCTAATGTCTTTAATTTTGCAACCAGTTTGTGTGAAAGGGAGAATTTGGCACTCTAAAGGCTTAAACGCTAAATAGCAATCTCAAGGCGCCTAATTAGAATTCTCTGACATTAAGCTAATTGCTGAAACTGTATTTCAGCAGCTTAACTTCTTTATTAATTTTTCTTAGGATTTTCAATGAAAATCAATTGATGAGCTGTCAGTATTTTTTTTTCCTTAAATATAATTTGCTCTTTCCCACTCCTTTCTGAAGCAGGCTGAAAGGCCCTGGACTAACTATGAAATCCATTGAATATTATCAGTGGCATTCCATCCTTTTTCTTTAATCTCTTGCTCTTGACCTAGATAATGCGGTTATTGTGAGATTCTTCTTTGCCAGATAGTCAGAGCTCTTATAGAGCAGAAGTCTGACTGAAATTAGCAAAGTATGACACTTTTCAGAGTAGCAAATAGTAGCAAGTTAGTGTACTTAGGGTGTAACTCTGTTAGTTCAGAGAACAGGAAGGATAGTGTGGCTTTATAATCCCCATGGCATGTGGAATTAAGAGATCTGCAATTTTGTGATCAAGAAATTGAATATGTACGCATTTTCTGAGTGATTTTTAAGTGTTTGGTTAAGTGTTTTGTTAAATGTTTAAATCTTGCTCAGACCTATTGAGATCAAATGTTTGCCATGGTTGATTTCAAAGGATTCTGGTTCTTATTTAACAAGAATAATAGACATCCTAAAACTGTGCATGTTACTGCCTTTTGCTTTTTCCCTACTTTTGAAATTCTTCCGTCATAATGTAGTATTTGGAGACTCCAGTGGGTTCTCCTTCCTAATACAGAGCTTCATAAAAGATGCTTTTATTTCTAATGGAAAATCTGATTTAAATTAACTGACATCACAGGTGAGTTGCAGGTGACTGGATTTCTTTCAACAGTGATGACAGAGTAAAACTTTGTAACTGTTAATGTTATTATAAACATCAGAAGAGCAAGAAGGTCTACACAACTTTTTCTCATGCCAAGGTCAGGGCTAAACCCCCCATTTTTCAAGCAAAACCTCTCTGTTCAGAGTGGCAATAGAATTCCATTTTTGTTAAGGGTTAGCATACAGTGTGTGTTATCTCTGGTTTTACAATTTAGTGACTGAACAGTGTTTTTTATGTCTTGCAGAGCAGTCAAGTATAATCCAGTCTTAGTCTCTGGAAAGACCAGTGGGAGCATTTTGTTGCAAATCAGGAGTTGGTCTTGAGCTTCCAGGTGTTAATTATTATATTTTTATTCTTAACGGCATTTGTGATGCCAGTAGTAGAGATAGTTTATAATTTAAGTTAGCTGCTTTACAGTGTCATTTGCCAAATGCCTTGGTCAACCCAGCTGGAGCACGTAGGTATAGGAAAGCAAATGAAAGCTAGTGGCTCATCCCAGTGCAGAGGAATGAGTGGTTTTCTTTCTTGTCTCCAGAAGGTGAGGAAAGGTCGTGACTGTGTCTGATGGGGACAGTGACAATTCAGTTTCATTCTGCATGTACAGAAATTAAATGGTACCATGGACTACAGAATGTCTTAGCTTGTGGTGGATGACTATGTAGCTTATTCAACCCTGCAATGTATTTGTGCTCTGGGAACTACCATTTCTGGCACTGGTAGCTGCTGCATTCTTACTTCCTCTGACACTTGGAGCTGCTGTAGAGTTGAGTCCCAGGACAGGACTGCCAGGTTTAAGAATTTACACTGCTGGCTTGCAAAGCTAAGAGCTGTGAACATTTAAAATGTGTCATCTAATGCAGATTTAAGTGTTTTGGAAAGCTATTAGTATCTGCAGAAGCAAACTGCAGAAGCAAAGCAAATTGGAGAGTGAAAAAAAGATCACAAACTTTGATAGCCTTTTCCTTTTACGGCTGTTTTAAGAGCTGGAAGTAATTAATATGCATATAGAGGAAATAATTGGTTTGGAAAATCAGCACTTTTGAATGGTTCTCTTGCTGGGTTGTTTGTTTCTTTTTCATTTCAGCTGAGTTATGTAGCTTCATTGCTTAAGCTGTAGACCTGTTTGGTTGTTGGTTTGGGTTTGTTAAGGTAGAGATGTGAAGAACATTGCACTCTCCAGGTAGTAGCAGTTTTAGAAAAGAATGGCAGGTGTTGAACCAGCTGGACTCTCTGTAGGTGTAACTGGTTTTCCATAGATTGTGATTGGCAGAAAGTAGCAGGATAAAAGTGTATCTGAGTAAGGTAGTTGCCTATGAAACCTGAGATATATCTCACCGGCTGTCAAGAGCAGGGGCTGCTTCCAGGCTCCTAAAAGAGTCTCTTAATGCTTGTCCAGAAGCAATGTTAACTGTGGACCTTTTGTGCTTCGGTCTGGTCTTAGAAACTGTGTCCTGATTCCAAACTCAGTACTGCTGAGTTGTATCCTTTAAGGACCCCTTAAAATCATTTGGGTTTTGTGTCTCATCCATTTAAGTAGCTCCTGGGAGGGGACACTTTAAGGGGCCTTTTTCACCTTTAATAATAGAATATCTCAAAGCAACTCTTCATCTATTGTTTTACTGCAGTTACTCATCCAGTACTAGAATTAAAGCTGGTCTTGCCTCCAAGCCTTGTGGGTAATTCAAGGTTGTACTTTTAGCATATTAAATCTTTTTTTAAAAGAGTTTTTGACTTTAGGGAGGAAGAAGTAAATCAGGTGGTTTGTAATGTAGCAGATTAGGGAAAGCGGTTAGTAACTGGATGGTGTAGAGAAGTATGGATATGCTAAGGTATTGTGAAGGAAGGATTAAAGCGAACTGAAAAGGGATAAATGCATAGGCTTAGACCATTCTACTTAATTTGCTTTATATTATGAAATAAATTCTCTAATATTGCAGTTTCACAAGGAAAAAACTTGTGAGAAAGTTGTTTGAGAAACAGGATATATTTTAACTGATATGAAGTATAAAGGTAGAAGTATTAAACATGTTTCCCCTCCCTTTCCCCATTTCCTAGGCTTGGAGAAGTATAATTTTTTGCTTAATCCAACTGTTTTGTATTTCCAGCTTCTTTCTCTTCTATTTGAAGATTTGTTCAAAAAATTTAACTCTGAACTGAAAAAGATAGCTGACCAGGTAATCCCCAAGCAACGTGCAGCACAGTTTGATGTTGTGAAGCATATGCGTCAAGACCAGATCACCAATGGCATGGTCAATGCCATCTCCACAGTAAGTATTTTTGTTCTCATTTTAGTATGTAGAGGTTTTTCACCATAGTGATTGATGGAAACCTGAAAATTCTGTTCTGATGAATCTGCTGATATTCATTTGAAAAGCGAATCTATTTAACGTTCTCTGTAGATTAAAATTACAAAAGTCTGTCGTGGGCAGGGCTGTTGGAATTCATTGAAGAATTAATAATCATCAAGCCACCTTTCCTTTCAAAGTGATGTTTTTGTGCCTGTAAAGGAATGGTAGAAACAAGCAAATTTAGAATAGTGGTCATGACTGTATTTATCCAACTTGCTGTCTTCTAGGTTCTGTTTGACTATGTGGGTTTTTTATTACCTGGATTTAGCTAGGGTCAAGTTACATCATTTGTTCAAAAGATGGTTGGATAACAGCAGGAAACAAAACAAACCAACTAATCAACCAACCAAAAAACCCAAAACAAACACAAAACCACAACCTTTATTTTGAGCTCTTTAAGGGAAGTGCTTTTTATTCTGAAGTTGCTAGTATGAACAAATTTTCAGCATAGAAGTTAGTACTTCTCTGCTAATGAAACAGAACTATTTGACAGGGAAATCTGCTGCATGCCATAGGATTGGAAGAAATCCTGATAATTAGCCTTTAAATATTTGTCTTAGTTGGATTTTAGCCCATGTCTGCCTTCTGCTGTAACGGATATTTTCATTCATGTCAGTGGACAAGAACAATAATAGTTACTAACTTTGTCTTTTACCTCAGACATCTGCAAGAGCAATTTGTGAGATTGTTCCTGAAATATAGCTACTAGGTTGTAAATGGCTTTGAAATCCATGATTTTTTTAAGAAATTAGATTAGACTTAATTATTTTAGGAGGTGGTAAAAATTGTGGAACTTAATTTTTAATCTTTGGAGCTCTTGAGAGGGCTTTTCTGCCTAGCATGAAACTGAGGTTTTTCTTTGGTTCTTGTAAACAAAATTAACTACATAAAACTGCATCCAAACCCACCCGCAGCCTGTAACTTACAAATCCCAGTGTTAAGGCTTATCACTGTTTAATTTTATGAGTGCCCCAAATGTAGTTAAATCTCTACAGTGCACGTAACCAAAACAATTGACAGATTTGTTTCTCTAAATGCTAGTGCTTTCTTCTAGCTGGTGCCAGTTTTTCCATTTGGACTGACAGAGATAAATCTGCAAATATTCAGTACATATTCAGTAAGTCTTCCTTCTTCCACTGTCTTTGGACTTTTTTTTATTGCCACATAAGCAGTTAAACACCATCTGCTCTTAAGCACTGAAAAATAATTTATCAGGAACAATGCCCAGTGCATACTATTCAAGAGATTAAGCAAATACCATAAAAATCATTCTTGGAAATGACAATCTCCAATCTCACCAGAATGCTTCAATGATATTCTCGAAGAGCATGAAATAACACAGCAGATTCATAATTACACCAGTAGCATGCAAAAGAATTCATAGCCCTACTGCATCAACTACAGGGTGTTCAGTGATATTTCCTTCAGGTTTTCTTACCCTGGAAAATACCAGGAGGGTAGGTCAGGCAGTAATGCCACAGGCCTGATAGAAATTTCATCATCTGAAGAATCATTTGATGCCACCGAGGGAGCAAATTCCTTTTCACAGGAGTTCTCAATAGGGTGTTCTCACGACTGCCCTGGGGCCCATTTGGTTGGTTTTTCTTTTTGACAACTTTTGAAGGATTCAGTCTCTCCTTTCCAAAGCACAAAGAATTTTTTGTGTTATTTCTTCAAGCAGCATTCTTACTTCCTTTTTCCTCCATCTTTTTGATTTCAGACTCTTCTGGGCAGTGAAGAAGAAACTACATACTAATTTAGACTACAGGTGGAATAATTTGTAGCGTGAGGAAAAACTACTCAATTATTGTATTTTTCCACTTATATTCTCAATGCTAAGCAGATGAACAGGTTTCTTTTGATTGCCTTACCACTGGGCATTATGTCTTCCCACTTTCTGCTACAAATTTGAGACTATTTGATAGTCTCATCAGTGGAAGTGAATAACAAAACCATTCATATGGGTGGTGGTTTCTTGCTGTTCATCTCCAAATGGGATTGTGCTGTCCATGTGTAAACAAAGCCAAGCAAATCACTCTCTGAAAGGATTTTGGTGTAGGACAGCAAGCAAACTTCAAGTTATTTGTTAGTATTGGTTATCTGAGTTTGTCAAAAAGGCTGCAGGAATTAACAGAAGGCAGTCCTTGGGAAAACATTGTCTTTGAACTGACCAGTAACGTGGTCCTGGGATACATAATAGTATTTTGGACAGAAACTTTCTGTATCCACTGATTCAACTGCTGAGAACTGTATATGCAGTACATACCACGAAGATGAAAATTGTAACGCCAAACTTCAAGGTTACAGTAGAGATTATTAAATCTACTTGGCATTGAAATGTATTTGTGTCCTAGAACATTGTCTGAACTCCTCCTAATGAAAACCACAAGTGATAGTGTTTGTGAAAGTCCTGATATATGAAACCTGTGACATGCATGGATTTTGCATTTCATACTTTGTATAATCCTACCAGAGAAGTTGGTTAAACCTACTCCACTTCTCCCCACACACACTTTTCTGTGAGAAGACACATCAGTGAGTCTTTTTCCTCTGAATTAAAACCACAAAAGGCTTCAAGAAACTACAGGGGGCTTAGATGTCAGACATCTTCAGCATAAATGCTTGTGCTTCCTACAAAAATAACAAATCACAACAAAGGCAGAAGTGAAAGCTTGTGGAATCTGTTGCAAAAATGTTATTTCACTCAAAAGATCTTTTTTAAAAAAAACCTCAAAACCCTATAAAATAAGAACAGAAAATAATTTAATTTAGCTAAATTTCAGTATGGATTTGTCTGTGACGGACAGCTGAAAAAGAATCTTTGTGTGAATGAATATGTAATAGCAAAGTATCCTCTCATCTGAAAAAGCAGTTCTTTTCGTTCAACTTTTATTAATAGTACAGATACACTACAACTAGGAGTTTATATGCAGATAGGTAATTAGAAAGTTGGTTTATATAAATGGGCAACATTTGCTTAGCAAAACTCAGGTATCATTCTGCCTAGATACTGGAAAAAGTCAAGACAGGGATAAGCTGGAATAATTTTTTTGAAACATAAATTTTATTCTACAGGGAAATTGGTCTCTAAAGAGATTCAAAATGGACCGCCAAGGTGTGACACAAGTATTGTCTCGCTTGTCTTACATATCTGCTCTGGGGATGATGACTAGAATCTCTTCTCAGTTTGAAAAGACAAGGAAAGTGAGTGGTCCTCGATCGCTACAACCATCTCAGTGGGGGATGCTCTGCCCTTCTGACACTCCTGAAGGAGAGGTGAGGAAGTTCTGTTCTGCTTTCTGTGTTTCTTGTCTTGAGGAGTGGAGACACTGTTTATTTTGAAGGAGGTGATCCTCCATCAGAGAAAGAATTCTGATAAGGAGGTTTCAGAGAGGTAGGTTATCCTCAGCCTGATAACACAACTTGTGTGTGTCTTCTGACATCCCTGTTTATATCCCAGTCCTCCTTACTGTATTGACTTTTTTCTCCTTAGTGCCCTGTGTGGAACAGTTCTGAAAGCATTTGGCTTTATGAAAATGACATGAGCCCCCCCATTTTTTCTGCAGGACTACTTGCTCTCTTGATCAGAGCAGAAAGAGGGGAGTCCTAAACTCCTATCCCTCTGTTCTTTAATAAATGTGTTTTGAAACTCCAGCATCATGTTTTTCTACAAACATGTACTATTATTTCTTTAGCCATTAGCTTGAGAAAGAAAACCACTTTTGTATGTTTTAAGATATCATCTGGTTATTTCAACCAAACAATTGATGCTGACAGTCTTTTTGTTTTGTGTTTTCCTTTTTTTCTTTCTTTTTCTGAATATAAAATACTGGGAAGGAGGAACTCTGAACTTTCTGGATAAATATACAGTCAATATGAGCTAGTCTCATTAAGCAGCTGAAATAAAATTGCACTGTATAAAATACTTGGATATTTTTCATTTAAAAGTGTTAATGTTTGTGTTAGAACAGAATGTCTGGAAAATTGATAAATAGTCTGGTTTTGTATTTTCATTATGCTGCTGTTGCTTTGAAGAGAGAAATATACGTGGTTGGATAACTTAAGAACTACAACCTCAATGCCTATATTTTTTATTATTTTTATTATTTTATAAATGCTAAAACATTAAATTTCATTTCAGTGCAATACAGAAAATTCTTCCTTTTATCCCTCCAAATTTGCAGGGTAGTTAATTTGTTTAATTTCTTTGTTTTGGGAGGAAAAATAGCTATAGTATTAATACATTGGAATAGCAAGGATAACATGTGTGGTGTGTTTGTTTGGTTTCTTTTTAGGCTTGTGGTTTGGTTAAAAATCTTGCCCTCATGACTCATATTACTACGGATATGGAGGATGGCCCAATTATTAAATTAGCCAGTAATCTTGGAGTTGAAGATGTCAACTTACTCTGTGGTGAAGAACTTTCGTATCCAAATGTGTTCCTTGTTTTCCTTAATGGTATGTTACTTTTCAGCAGTCTTGACTCTGATTTGTTGCTGATGGAGAGTTAGGCTTTGGAAAACCCTCCAACAATTTTTGGAGCATGGTTAACTGCACATGCTGGTTTCCACGTGTAAATAATTTCCTCTGTAAATATTTTGATAGGGTTGGGCAAAGTAGACAGGCCAGATGATGACACTTAGTTCCATGAAGTTGTGTCTTCAGAACTCATGACTGCAGATTTCAGTAGCTGAGAGGAACTGAAGCTTTTTCAAATTTCAGCCCTGTTTTTAAGCCCACTTGCATAAATAGACATAGAAATATGTATAGTCAACTGCAGATTTGTTTGTTTCTTCAGACATTGATCAAAGGCGGTGCCATTCATAAAGTACTTTTAAAAGAAAACAACTGCTAAAGTTGTAATAAATGTACAAATTCAGAGCTTCATTTAAAGGAGGTATTTAGTATTCTGTAGTCTTTATTTGTTTTTATATATATTCATGCACTTTAAAGTGCCTTTAAGAATAGAAAGGAAACATCTATTGTTTGCAAAGTTTTGCAATGCTGTTCTCTTTAAAACTACCTTTTAAGCGGCATCTCGCTTTATGAATGATTAGAAGAAATTAGATCTTGGAAAACAGGCCTCTCTCTGTTAAAGGGATGATTTGGCATGTGTGCTTTATGTCTGCACATTTGTGTTTCTTTTACAACTGATCCTTTAGTGTTTGTAACACAACAGGTACTATCATACTAGATTTCAAAATACTGACATTTTTAGAACTACAGTTGTGGTTTAAAAGTAGCCTTTTGTCAACAGCATCCACTTCCAGAGACTACTATGTAATGTCTGTTACTGTGAATAAGTTCTCCATTTACCTTTGAATTAAACAGAAATTGTTCTTCAGTCCTGCCTTTTCCCAAAAGCAACATTCCTTTGCTCTGCTTTTCTATAGTAGTATGTTAAAGATAGGATTCAGGGAAACCACATGCACTCTCTTCTGTCTTGATTTGTGGTCCAGAGGGGAGTGCAGAGTCAAAATATTGGACTCCTCCTTCACAAGCGCAGTCTGTTTTATGGAACAAGATAGTGTGTTCCCAAATGTAGATTAACTAGTACTAAATGAGACAAAACAAGTTAGTTGAAACTACTGGTTTGTGGGTTTAATGCATAAAAAATTTCTGATTTTGGTCAGGTGACTCTTTAAATTAATTTTGTTGTCTTTTTTTGTTCATCATGTATCAGAATACTCAAGTATGAGCTAAAGTGGCATACTAAGGTAGCTAAGTTGAGCGAAGTACCTGAGGGAGAAATTCGGGTGCTGTTGTGAGTGATCACTTATATCAAAAATACCAGGACTTTCTAAAATTTCTGACAAGGCAGCAGGACAGTACCTTGGTCTGTTCTAGGGGACCTTGGATCTCTTTCAGTACAGGTGAAATTGCAGACTTCAGAATTGTTATTTGCTTGTGTGCCAACTGGTGAGTGGGCACCTGAGCAGAGACATATTTGAAGAAAGCTGGACAAAGCACATCATTTGGTTTCTCAACCTATTTGGGGACATGCAGATAGATGGCCTGTGAAATTCTGGCAATTTTTAACTGAGCAGAGAAAAGAGCCAATTCTTACATATGTCAGAAAAGAGAAATTTTATGACAACTCTTATTATTTGCAAGAAGCAGGAAGTACTTCTATGTATGCTGTACATGATCAGAATTCGTAAATAGAGTTTTAGATGTGCGAAGGATGCACCAGGTATTTATTCTTTTTCTGGACAGGTAACATCCTTGGTGTCATACGTGATCATCAGAAATTAGTCAACACATTTCGGATAATGCGTCGAGCGGGTTACATCAATGAATTTGTTTCCATCTCTACCAATCTGTCTGACAGATGTGTTTACATTTCCTCTGATGGAGGGAGATTATGCAGGTAAACATCCTGTCAGAGTTATCTCACTACTGAACGTACCATAAGCACAGTTTTACGCACTGTACAAATATAAGCAAATTCAGTAAGACTTGAGCATCCCTTTTCTCCTTAAATAGCCCTCATTCCAAACAGACAGCTCTGAAAACATACATATATAGATATATATAGTCAAGCAACTTATAAAAAGCCAAAGTCCAAATAAATCCATTTTACCTGTAAACAAAAGTCAAACCAAAATTTTTCTTCTGTCTTCTAAAAAAACCCAAAAAAACACAAACACAAAGGAAGGGAATTAAAATCAATCTGATTGACAACTCTAGTAATGCTCAGTGTCCTTGGAGAAACATTTTGTAACTTCCTGTAAAGTGAGAAACATGCAGTCACTTGCCTGCTATTCCATGGGTGTCATATCCCATTTTAGACTGAGAAGCTACTCTTTGTCTTCAAGGGCACAATTTCTGGTGCAAAACTTCCTCAGGCATGTATGCCTGTGTGCTATAAAACCAAGAAGTATGTCTCACCATTCTGGTTTATTTCGTTGCTTGCCCTTTAGTAGGTAGGGAATTCAATAAGCCCATGAGGAAGGTCACCACCTTGAGATGCTTGTTTTCTTTATTAGATAGAAAGAGTGCCTAAATAGCGGCCATGTCACAGAGGAAACCAAAAAGGAATTGGGTGACTAAAATGGGACAGGGTGGAACATAGCAATATTTTGAGGCAGAAGATCAGGTTGATTTATAGTAGCAGCTGGAGACCTGTCAGATTATGGCAGCACTGAGGTAGGTTACTTACAAATAAAACATCTCCAGGTCCAAGTAGTTAGCCTAAAGAACAAGGCATAATAGATGAACAAAGCAGAGGTTGGGAGCAGCAGAACTTAAGTTAATGAATATATATGTATTTTAACATTGACTAGCTGTGTGCATATTTTGTGTGTTCTTCAATGAAGCAGCAGTGACAACTACAGGTGGCATTCCACCTTACTCATTAGTTGAATCTCAAAGCATGCTGAATACCATTTGAGGTGTGCTAGAGGCTCCAAAATAGTAAATGTACAACTCATCAGTTTATCATACCTAGTCAAGAGATCCAGAGTAGGGGTGTATTCAGTGGCAGAGAAATAATTTTTCCATTCACGGCTTCTGTCAGCCATTCTGTAGTGTTGGAACTGCAGCAAAGCTTCCAATTTGTAAGATAAAGACCAGAGAAATGGTGTAGATTTTCAGGAGTTTACCAAGTTTGCTTTGTGGCACCCCTCACCCTGCAATTGTTCAGATACCCCTATTAAGCATTTAAAAGTGCTTATTAGTCTTCTAACAGTTATTTAGACTTCAGAGGAGACTCCACAAGTATCTTGTAGCTATTTGCTGCTCTTTATAAAAGCAACTTGTCCAAATAGCAACAGCCCTTGACGTTTCATTCTTGTATGCCATCCTTTGTGTCAGTGTTTTTGTGTGGTAAGGAAGCCTTCAGAGATCCATGTGCTGTTGAAATTTATGGATTCATCTGAGATCACCCATAGTAAATGGCTGCACTTTCCATCATGTAAATAACCATAAAATGCATTCTTCCATGTGGACACTCAAGCACAAACTGTTCACTCTGTGTTCTATGAAGTCCCTGCAATAATCACAGTACTTAATACTGTTCTTAGATTTGTGTATTGGGAAGTCTCAAATCTTTTAAAGCCATCATCAAAATCTGTAGGTGAAACTTGCAAATTGTTAGTTTAAAGATTTAAAGCGGGGGGCGAAATGGCTTCCACCTCAAATTTGAAATCTTACATTTTCTGGTACACTTTTTAGATACTTTATAGACACTATATCAAACCAAGGTCTGAATAATTACTATTTGTATTTATGTGGATTTATGAGTTAAAGATAGATAAATTTTAAAAGTAATATATAGGATAGGTTGTGTATAGGCAGGATTCTTACTCTAAGTGTAAATTAAGTTACTTGCCTAAGTATTTTCTATGGCAATCCTTTTTCTGTTTGTTAATTTGCAGACCTTACATAATTGTCAAGAAGCAAAAACCTGCGGTTACAAACAAGCATATGGAAGAACTGGCTCAGGGATACAGGTACACAACTCAAGTAAAGCAAATTCATCTTCACTAAGTAAATACTGTGTGGAAATACTTCAGTCAGTCAGCATTTCACAATCTTGGTTTTAGCTATATGGAGAAGTATACTCTCCTATATAAACTAATAATAGCTATACTGGAGATTTTCTATTTAAAGTCACATTAAGTCTGCTCTTCTTATATTGTTACTGCTATGAAATTTGGTGATTATACAGAATAAATACCTCTCATAGTCTCATCTTTCTGTAAGCAGAAGGCCTGAGGCAACATCATCCTTCTCCTGATTGAAAAATCAAACGCCTCAAGGGAACATCAACTTGACCATCCTAAAATAGGCACATTCACAATTAGTTTTGAAAGTCCTTGGAAATTCTTATGTTGCGTGTTTGAAAAAAAAAATATTTGCACAAAAGTATTTAAATTTAGCTCAAAATAAATTTCACAAAACCATCACAAAAACTTACCTGATATTTGTTTATATTTTTAGAGATGATGAGTACATACAAGATTTTATGTAGTTGTTCAAAAAAGTAACATTCATCTTTCAGACTATGTGAAGCAATGAATGGACAAAAGGATTATTTAAAAAATACATTTTTCTTTTAATATTTAATGTGTACAGAAACTTTCCTGTAGGAGTATTTAAAGTTTAACTTTAGGTATTACATTCCTTTAGTATGTGTACTATGTATACTGTGTTTGCAGAAATACACAACAGTACTTCTAGTGTAATTTTTAATTTATCTGTAGGAATTTTGAAGACTTCTTGCACGAAGGCCTTGTTGAATATTTGGATGTGAATGAAGAAAATGACTGTAACATTGCATTATATGAAAATACAATTAATAAGTAAGTATGCATTCAGACTGAACACTAAACACAGGAAAACTTCCATAGGGTGGCCTTCTGAAATGCAAGCATATACGTAATTACTGTTTTCACATGTACATACTGCTCCCTGCTAATGGTTGAAACCACTCCAGATGAAAGCTAAAGAAAGAAGTCTGTTCACACACATCCTAAATTATTCTTGGGGTAGCTACAAAAAATGGTTTAGATTTTGGGGGATCTTCTCCTGCCACTAACTCTTAAAAATATGAAAGAGTTAAAGGTTTATCCATTTTTTTCTCTGGATGTGGCTTTTTTTTTTTTGTTTTAACCACTGGGCTTCTCATTGTAAGTAATTTTATACAATAAATATCCAGAATGCTAGTGGTTCCATGGTTCTTAGCACGTCACGATCATTGTTTGGAAATTTGTCTTATGGCTGTAGAGTGACCCTAGACAAACACCTTACAGTAAAAGAAATATGGGAATGAGACCTTTCCTTTGACTTCTGGATGTATAATAGGCCCTGATAAAAATATCTGTATCATTCTGTGTATTCTTTATCATGTGTTGAAAACATTTTTGGTATGTGATTTTTATTCAGATTGATTTCCAGATTAGTTGTGTTTTCCACATATCTGAAGGACCTGGGGCTTTTTTTTCTTTCCTCTATGATTAAAGAGCCCACATTAAAGGAAGGATTCTTCTGAATTTTTAAGCCCTCCTGTCTTTTTAGTTGGGGTTTTTTTGTTTCTCTAACAATATCCTGTTAACTGAAGTCTGCATACGAGATGTTAGAAGTTATCTTCTGAAATGTTTGATCAGTAGATTTATGAAAAAAAATGCATTTTCTAAATAATCTCTCCTGGTCAAGTACTCTTGGAAGCCAATGGAAATACATCATCGATTTCAGTGGAGCTGGATGAGACACCTTCAATTATCTTTAACCTTTTTCAGATGAAATGCATTAACTCTGCTACTTAAATTGCATTGCTCCTGCTCAGACTTTTGAAGACTTTATCACTATAAGAACTTACTCTTTCATGCTCTTGACTGACTTCTGTATACATGAGTAAAGACACCTGAATAAAGCACACACAATTGCTGTGATTTGTGCCAAAATAAACAATTCCCACAAAACAACAGAGCTGAAAAATTTAAGTTACAGGACACCTGACTCAGCTAGGAAGGTTATTGGGAGTATATCCCATTAAGTAATTGCTTAGGGAAAAATAGGAGGAGATGGTGAACTCCAGTGGACTAGTGTGAGGAAATGACTCCACAACAACTGGCAAAAAATTTGGGAGGTTCTTGTATTGTCCATTTTGAGTTCACCTTCAATGCTTGTGGCTAACATGCCCTAAGTATCTGAGCTTGCATCATATGAGGACATTGCTCCTTGTGTTTGGTAATGCTATTCCCTACATCCCAAACAGTTGATTTGTGTACTCCCTTTCCCCAGATGATCATCTTGTCTTTTAAATGGTGTGACCATGTTGGTACAACTTGTTCTGGTAATGCAACTGATCCAATCCACTGTTGTGGGGTATCCCGTTAAGATTCCTGCTTTAGTAATGGGGCTTTTTTTAGCTACAGTATCCTCTCTTTACCTTTCTCCACCAATTAGAGGGGCTTTCTTTGGAGGATTTGACTATCTGATGGTTCAATTTCTTCCTTATACATTTGTAACTCTGATTTTCAAACTCGTGAGGTTGCCTTCCTTTCCTGGGCCCTGCAGTGGTGTTTTTGACCTTCAGAAATTAAACTGCTCTGTAAGGTTTGAGGTGAAGGTCTGTCATTAGCACTGTGGAATACTTCATAAGACACCAGGGTCTGCATCATCTTCCGTTGAAATAGGATTGACCTCAGTGGTAAAAGGCTTGTATTGAATACCCTGTCTGAAAATGTGTACGTAGTTCCATGCACTTGCACCTTCTGGAGAAATTGCTGTACTTCACTATCAGTAAGTCTTAATTAAGCCTCTTGGTTGTTTGTTGGAGGAGTGTCAGCAGGTCTGTGAAGTTCTACAGAATGGGGAAGCAGTGTGCTTTTAAGCTTGCTAGTGGCTCTTGGGACCATTTTGCAATTATTTGACTGCAATTTGGATTCTACCATTTGTATGTTCTTAGGACAGGGTTTAGTTAACATGGCTGCTTTTTATCAAGTAGAGAAAAATTGGGGCTATTCTCTGCCCAGCAGGTGATTTTTAGTTTGCTCAAGCATATTGGTGATTTTTAAAGATTTCTGGGACTGATAGAGGGTTTCCAGTTCTGGTTTTTTTTTTTTGTTTGTTTTGTTTTGTTTTCAGATTGCATTTTTTTTCCCAGTAGTACATACATTTTTATGTAAGTTCCTGCTGGAACTTCTCTTAGGCCTGTATGTACTTGTGGGTAATTTCTCAGCCTTTGTGAGCTCATCATCCTGCTGTAATAAAGGTTTTTCCAGTCATTTCCTTTGCAAGGTTTTAAAGTTTAGTAGTAGAATTAATTTGTTTAAATAATTGAAAGAAAGTCTTCCAAAAATCTTCCAAGAAAAGTCAAATATTAAAGATGGGATTTTCAGAATGCAGTGGGGTTAGATGTGTGGGAGTAGCAATGTATGCCTAAACCCAAGCTCTGTGTAATAAATCCAGGACGTGAAAGATAGGCTTTGAATAGGTTTGGTTATAATTATCAGTACTTCATAATTCCCCATTTCCTAGTTACTTATCTTGATTTTAATTCCTATGTGCTCCAACCAAGCTTTATTGTACACTTCATTTGTAGTTATTAGTCTCTCCACTTGCATCCCAATGCGTGCTATGATTTAATTGTCTGTATTGAACATGGACTTTTTCTGCTGAAGCTCATGCGAGGTAGAACAAATTTTGTCATCTCTCAGTCTTCACTCCTTTACCCTATCTTTTTACTTGTCCTCAGTTCTGCCTTTTAACAACATAATCACTTGTAAATATTTGCTGAACTTTTCAGATAGTGTTTAATTGTGCTGTATCACCTATGGCACTGGATCTGGTTTGGACACAGATGCTTTCCCTTTAACTGATACTATATAACTAATCTTAGAAAACTGAAACTACATTCTTAGGTTTTTTTCAATACCTCAATCTGTCTTGCTCTTCCTCTTCCATCTCCCCAGTGGATTTCTGGATCTCTGAGATTAGTAATCTAATGCCAAAGACTCTCATTAAATGAGAAGACATTCCTTAAGGCATTTTGGATCTTACTGTTTGTCTTACTGAGCTCTCTCAGATTGACATTATCAGGAAGCTTTTTCTTCATGATGGAATAAACCTTCTTTTATTTTTCCTTCATTTCTTTTCATGTGGAAACACTTAAAGCCAGAAGAAAGTTGCTGTTGTTTGGGGTTTTGGTTTTTTTTTAAAAATAAAAATCCTATCATGAATCCATATTTTAAGGTCCCACTGACTTACATCTTCCTAAACAGAGCTGAAGTATTATGAGATACTACTAAATTAAATAAATTCTGCTTAAGTTGTTTGTTCACAAGCCTGCCATAATTAGTGTTCTTTCTTTTAAGAGATACAACCCATTTGGAGATTGAGCCTTTCACGCTTCTTGGTGTCTGTGCTGGGCTGATTCCATATCCTCACCACAACCAGTCCCCAAGAAACACTTATCAGTGTGCTATGGGGAAACAAGCCATGGGTAAGACTTTATTTTTTATTCCTTTTTGAAGTGTTTTGTAGTTTTTGAAGCTATGTAGCAAAAGTGACAAACAGAGAAATTGTCATATAAAAGCTTTGCTAGGAAAAGTAAAAGAGTACTTCTTTACCTTTGAGGAAAAAAGAGTTTACCTCTGAAAGTTGGAAAAATTAAAATTAAAAAAATACCAATTAATTTTACTTAATGAAGACCATATCTGCAGGTCTTAACGCTTAAAAGAAAAATTGGATAAACTGGGACATTTCTCCTTTTTGGTTGGGTTTTATTGATAATTATCATGACTTTCAACTTTTCAGCGTAGCTGCAGGATTGGAATTGTGTCTCTTTATGCTGCGATATGCTGTGTGTTTCCAGACAAAAAGAGTTAAAAAGTGTTCTCACAAAGACAGACAGAGCAGAGATTGAGGAGCATTTCCCTGAATAGTTGAGTAGGTGACCTAAAAATAAATATATAAATAGTTAACATTGACATCAGAGAATAAGAAGAATTGAACTGTGAAAGAGAGTGGTTAGTTACTTGAACACTTTCTGCAGCTCTAGTTTAGATTTTGGACTTTTTCTGTTTTGGATGAAGAGGGTAAGCAATGCCATAGCAAAGTAACTGAAACAAAATTAATTTCTTGGTTGTGGAATATTTCATTTGACAGTGTCATCTCTGGTCACTAAAACCCAACCATTTTGTAAATTTGTTGTTGTGAGTAATTGATGCCAGGTAAGTTCTAATCCTTCCTAAAGTAGCATTAAAGCGTACTAGTCATAATGGCCTGTGATCAAGCCAGAGTCCCATGAAAAAACTGGCCATACATCAAATCACACAGCTGTATTCAGACTGGTGCTGTACATGCCAGTTTCATGTCTTATATTGATGGCTTGCTTGCAAGTTGAGAGCTACAGTGGCACAACTCTGTGTCATGAAGAAACTAACACTTCAGTTAGGTTTACTAAACCATTTGTTTTCTTCTGTGCATTCAAAACTGAAACACTGAGGCTTCTCCAGCAGAATTAATACCAAAGTAACTACCTTATGCTGAAATGTCATGTTCAGCACATCAAAACAGGAGAAAATAGCAACAGATATATGTTCTCCCTTTAAATAAAAAAAAGAGGGGAAGAGGAGAAGAGGAGCAATGCAATCTTTTTCCTTACAGTTCTCCCCCGTCCCATTATCTTTCCCCCACCCCCGAGTCTCTATTTTATGACTATTAGTCTCAGAAGGTTTGGTTGGTTACCACACACAGTTAAGCAGGATCAGTGTGTACAGAAAGCCAATTCAGTATCTGTGGAGTTCTTTTGTAGTTTTCTGTGTGAAGGTTTTTTTCCCCGTTTTGTTTTGAGTGTCATTTGCAATTCATTGTCTGTGTTTTCTGAGGTTGGTGTATTCAGCTGCTTTGACCCTAGGTCTTGCACATTTAGCTCCTTGGATACAATCCTCTGACGTTCCTGCTGACGCTAGGAACACAAAAGCCATTGAATATCTTGAGCAATAAAAAAAGCCTTTGTTTCAGTTTGTTATGACAAAACACCTGACTCAAAGAATAAGCAGCTAGATAAAAGTGCATTTTAAAAGTTGGCACATGACTTGAGCTGTATTTTGCTCTGTCTGAAGTATCTGCAAACACCTGAAGCTTTTTTAATAACTGCTTAGAAAAAAAGCCATCCTAAGTGACAGTATGTAGGAGCAGAAGATATTTTTCTCTACACTTATTGATCAAATGAGACCTAGAGGATATTCCTGAAATATTCCACATAGTTTTTTCTGTTTATTCTTAAGAAGAGATGTGATACAGTGCTTCAAACCCTCACCTTTAAGTAACCATCTACCTTCTGGGCTTTCTTTCCCCATATTAAAATTGCAGAGCAGTTCCTGGTCCAACATCTGTAAATTGACACATGCAAGACCTCTGTGTCACTCCCTTAACTGTAAAAACCTGGGGGAATGGAGGGAGCCCTGGAGTTCAGACTGGGAAAGGAGAGCCTTGTGCTTCTCAGCATTGACCCACCCTCTCTGACCACAGCACAGCAGCTTTGGATGGTCTTTGCTCTTTTTTAAGCAACATCAAGCCAGGGAAAGGTGTGAAAGCGCATGTAAATGGAGAGTAGACATGAGAGCTTGCAATGGGGTCTGAAATCTGGGATCCCTGACAAGTCTTGGGTCCTAAATGTTTCTTGAGAATAGCATTAAGCGTCCTGAAAAATACCTCCCTTTCGTGGGTAGATGAGTCATCATGTTGGAGGGCTAGGGCTGTGCGTAGTGAGCAAACTGGATTTCAGTAATACTAAATTGAAATTAAATCCCTGACTTATGGCATAGATAATTTATCATACATTGCAGGTTAAACTGTAAGACTGAGGGGAAGTTAGGGGCCAAATACAACAGCATCTGCAGGGACCTCAGTTGAACCTTGACTTTTCAGTGCAAGGTTAACAGTTTTAGCTTAAAATCTCAGAAGTGTTTAATACTAAAATACAAGATTCTGTACTGTTTGCATTCCATGTGTTGCTAAAGTAATGCTTAAGAGGACCATGGGCTTCTACAGTTAGAGAAATAGTTTTAAATTGATCTTTTAAATTCCATTAAAACATAGAAAATCAGAAGATTTTAAACACAACCTCTGTGGCTGTGAAGTGTTGTGATATTACAGAAAGCTCCTTTCTTACGGTATCGTGCATTCAGCTTTGCTTCTGTAAAGTAGCAGAGCCCTTTATAAACTGCTCTGCCTTACGCTGAATGTGTTAAAATTAAGTGGAGAGGAATAATATGCTTCAAGGAACTGAATGCTGGTGGTTTTTGGATTTTGACACTTGTGAAAGGCTTGTTGATGGACTGAGAGCCAGAGTCCTCTGGAATTCTCTATGGCTAGCCTATGGGCAGAGAATCTAAGCAACCTCAAAGCACAAACGGCTGCTGCTGGTCATCACAGCTGGATCTGGGTGCATTGTGGCCACAGCTCTGTTCTGCCACTGCTCTCTGAAGAGTGTTTGTGCTCTGTGACACAGTCTCATTTTGACATCTCTTCTCTTCCTGGTAGCAGGCACAGAAATGCTGAGGCAGAAATAAAGCCAAACTGGTTCCCCCTGTTTACCCATAATCTTTTTAACTGACTTCTTAATTTTTCTACAGTGAAAGTATTTCTAATTAAGTATTTCTAATGCTTAACATCCAGATCACTTAATACATGTACTGTGAAAATCTCTCTGAGTTGGAGCTCCCTCCACATGGTTTATTGCAGTATTTATAAACTGTACTTCTTCCCTTCTTGGTTTGTGCTCATGTAAGAGGACAGAATAGTAGAAAATCCATGGTAAAAACAGAGGAAATAGAGAAGTACAGCAATTCTTTTCTTGGCATGTGTGGTAATAACCCTTTTGGCTCAAGTAGATTGATTTCTGTATCCTTGTTAATTTTGATTGTACTGTTTAATGTTGCTGTAAGTAATACACCAGAGAATTGGATTAACGCTCATTTTAGCTGGCCGTTTGTTCTGGTGTGTTCTCAAAACTTTCTGCATCAGAATAACAATGCCTCATTTATGCTAGATATCAGTAGACAGCATTTTTATAGTGATTACTTCACACTGAAGAATGATGAAATGATAGTTTAAAAGAACAAAAAAACTGACAGGAAATGGAAAAAAGGAAAGAATGCACATGTGCATTCACAATATATCAAGTACTGAGAAAAGCAAGAAAATTATCTTTGCTGTATTCAGGTCAACCTTGTGTGTTTTGCTTTAACCAGGGCTAATTACCAATGAAAAAAAATTGGTTCTTTCTGTTGGGATAATTATAAATGCGAGTCATTGTGAGCAGGGTTTGTTATGGTGAACTTTAATTATACTTTACTTTTCCCTGGCTGTTTGGCTGGAGCAAACAAGGGCTCTGTTCTTTCAGAGAGAAAACAGAAATAAAGCTGGTGACTTCCTTCATTTCAGCGCCCACACAGAGGTCTCGTCCCAACACACCAGCCCTCAGAAGAAGAGAGCTGCTGCTTTATTTTTAAAAAGCAGATTGTGGTTTAAGGCTGTGGTTGTTAGCCCAGTTTAGAGAGAGCATTATTTGTATAACCATTAAATCCTAGCAATTAGGAATAATATATGGCTGATATATGGCATGCTTTTTTGGCTAATTTATTTCACTTGTGCTCCTGACTCACTCTCTAACCTGTTTTTTTCCTGATAGGATATGTCATTGAGATAGATATAGATATGTATGTTTTTCATTTGATGTAATAGAGCATTCAACTCCTGACCAATTGCCTGAATACAGTTTATTATTGAGGCTCAGAATCTCAATAATGTTAGTCACTTGTGTCTCCTGGACAGTAGCAGTTCTGTTAGGCTTATCTGAACCTCTGATGAAATGCCAACTTTGAAATATGTGAAACATCTGAAGGGAAATAATTTGCATTACCTGAAATATGTAAAACTGTCATTTGAAATCTTTGGTATGTAGGGCACTTCCAGAGATTGTTACTGGGGTGCAAAGGACCAAGTTTAGCTGTCCAGTGCTCCAGACTTCATCCTATCTTAGCATCCGTAGCCAGTGAACTATGGCAGGTACAGCATATAAGCATCTCAGAAAAAAGTTTCAACAATTTCAAAAGTCAAGTTTGGCATGACTTACTCTGGAAAAGATTTCTGTCAACGTCAGGAAAGTTCACCTATCTGTGAAACATTTAAGATGAGCTTTACCGCAGACAATTTGTCCTGAAAACACACACAAGGAAAAAATGGTCTAGACCTCTGAGTTTTTAATTTGGAAGTAGATTTGCCTATCTGTATACTGGAAAGCCAGGGAGTTTTAATCAAAGTACAATGAAAACAGTGTCTTATTAACATCTATGAGAATATGAGAAATAGTAGGGCCTTCAGATAGTGGGGTGACTGTGAAGGTCTTCAGTGTTGATAAAACCAGGCCCTACCAGTTTATGTCTTACTGGAGACAAAAAAATCCAAATTAATAATCCAAAGATTATTGATTTCCTTATCCAAGGCAAAGACAGGAAGGCAACTTCTGGAAAGCAGGAGACAAGTAAAGCCTGTCAACTCTACCAGATTTTCCTTGTGGTTTGAAAATGCTGTGCCTGTGACTTCAAATCTACTTTCTAGAACCAAGGAAGGTCCAGGCATGGAAGAGCCTGCTGTAGCAGTTCATTTTCAGACAGTATCTGTTGAGCTATCTCTCTGTTCTCATTATTGGGAAGGACAGAGCTGTTGTGGTTTAGGAGAAGAGAGCTTAGTGGCAAGGACAGGATAGGTCTTTGGAAATGCCCATGGTGCTGCCTGGTTTTAGAGATTCCATTTTCTAGACCTCTTATGTAAATGCAGGCATTTGGAAAATGGAAGTAGATGCTTATAAAATGTGAAGCTGACCTCCCCTATGAGCATATTTGTGCTCAGATGTACTGTGTTCTACTATGTGAAGTCTTCGTTACATGCTTTGACGTTTCTGAGAAAGCAGCCAGACAATGAAACTGTAGGAGAAAATGGAAAGGTTTTGAAAGACTTACATCCCAAGCACAAGTCAGCAGAATATTTAGCACTTAAAACTTTAAAACAACTTTTCAGACTATAATTTCTTAATTGCTTAGAGACATAGCATAGTCGTGGTGCAGCAAACTCTAATAACATATGATTGCCTTAACTTTTGTTCTGCTACACAACAGTTTATGTTTCCCTGCTGGGTGTTAATTATTTTTTCCTCAGATTTCAGAAGACATTTTGGCAGTCTGATGGGACAGGGCCAGAAATTTCAGTCTCAAGCTGGGAGGTCTATACAAAGGGTTGAATTCTGAACTGTAAATTTAAAATTAATTTCATGTAAAAAGACAAATATATTATGAGTGAGCTTCTCCTGTAGTCTTTCTAGCAATGCTTTTTCTAATTTCAGAAAGTAAATCAGCCTTGGCTACTGCTAACGGTATGCTTTGTTCTTGCTTTGTCACATTCTAACACAGGCTGCTGTTGAACTAATTATTGCCCAGAAAAGAAAGGAAATACGATGTGGAAGATGCAGAGCTTGATCCACAATTCCTCTTGAGCTCAGTGATAGTCTTTCTATTGATTCTCATGAAATTTTGGATCAGGTCTCTGAAACAAGTTCAGCTCCACAAAAAAACCCAACTTGTGGCTATGAGAACAGTAAAAGCAAACTTCCTACTTGCAGTATTCAGTGTCATGATTAAAGAAAACATCTTATTTGCATTCAGTCAAATGGCTTTTATTTCTTTTGTTGTTGTTCTTTTTGTATTGATGCCTAGGTTTTCCCTTTTCAAGAAAAAATAAATTATTCTTTCTGGAAGCTTAAATTAAGAAACTATTTACATATTTATTTAAAGATAATAATGTAAAGTTTTTTTTGTTTTGGTCTGTTTTATCATTTTTTTCCTCTTCTTTTCTTGAAGAATTTCCATGCGGCTTCAGTTAATTTGCATTTGGTAATTTTTTAGCCAAAACATTTCTAGAAAACTCAGTAATGTTCACATACTTTTGTTTTTCTTTTACATGCAGGTACTATTGGATACAATCAAAGGAACAGGATAGATACTCTTATGTATCTCCTAGCCTATCCACAAAAGCCAATGGTAAAAACAAAAACAATAGAACTGATAGATTTTGAGAAACTGCCTGCTGGACAGAATGCCACAGTCGCTGTGATGAGCTACAGTGGTTATGATATTGAAGATGCTCTTGTCTTAAATAAGGCCTCTTTGGACAGAGGTAAGAACCATCAGTTTTTTTCCCACTGTGTGCGTTAATGCATATTCTAAAAAACTTGTCTCATAGTTTTGTCGTATAATAATAATGCTTATTGCATTTATTAGCATTAGAACTCAAGAAATTGAATTCCAAAACTGATTCAAATGGCTTTGTTTGTTTTCTCTATGAATCGTGTTTGTATTTCAGTGCTTGCAGTAGTGCAAAGTTGCCAACACTCAAACTTCTGAGTCTGGATATTATAAGAAAAAACGGCTAACTTCTGACATCAAACAAAACAGTGTATATACTTAGTTTATAAAAAACATAAGGTATTAATCTGTTCTCCTGGGCTTGCTTTTGAGATGGCTACCCAAACCTTTGTTTATTACTAAAAGAGAAGTTTCATTATTTTCACCAGTAACAAAAGCAATAGATGAAATTAGACCTGTGAATGTATTTAGGAAAAGAATAGAACCCAAGGCAGTTTCTGTCATTATGAGCTTGGTGCTCTGACGAAGCAGTAGTGCCTAATTTCTGAGATAAGATAATAGGTTGTCTAAAGCAAAGTAATTTAGCATTTATTCAGAGTTAAACTAATGACCCACTTCTTTAAAAAAAATACCAACTCTGAAGCACAGTGTATTTTAAGTGAAAGTACATAAGCACCAAAGAGAAGGTGAACTAAGTGAAACTCATGTTTGTGTCGGTCTAGCTTGTTTTACTCCCGCTCCACACTTCTTCGGGGCTTTATGTTAATGCTGCTGGGGATTGGAGGAGAATTGCCTGAAAACTTAGTCTCTCTTCTCTCTCTTTTCTAAATAAATTCCTTTGAGAACAGACGCAGTGCAGTGATCAAATTGGTTTTAGTTTCGGGTGGCCAAAATCAGATTCTTCCATCACTTTATTCCCCCCCTTTCCCCCCCAGCTCCCTTCCTCCTAGTTGCTAGGCAGCAATAATAGTATTCCTAGACATGTATCTTTGGCATTAATGTCTGCTGCATTTAATTTATGCCTTCTTTTCTAAAACAACAACAGGCATGATTTAAAACTGAATGTTTTCTTTTCTGGTAGACTGGTAACATTTACAGGCAGAGCTGTGGTGCTTGTCAGGAGTTACTTGACATAATCTAAAGATATAGATGTACTACTGTATGTGGCCACAACCATCTTTCAAATGAACTAAAATAATACAGGAATACTAGAAAGCCTTGCCTTTGGCTATCTGTGATTCTAAATGTGATTAAAATATTTAGTATTGTGGTTTATTGCTGTACTTGGAGAGAAATTCCAGAAATGCTACTTTTCTCTTCTAAAGCCCCAAACCCCCTTATTTTGTAGCAATACATGTAACTCAGAATTCTTTCTGCTGGAAAAAACAAGCGAGTAATGGGATGGTTATATTAAACACTCAATCAGTACTTTCTTGGTAGGCTAGCTTGTATCAGCCACAAACATGAGTAAAAGTTCGGGTTTCTTAGAACTCATGAAAGGAAAAGGTGCTATTCTCGTCCTGTTACGGTCTCTTGTCCTGTGTTTGGTCTCTCTAGGGACTGCCAAAGATAAGAGAAATGAAATGTGCATGTGTGTGCAGCGATACAGAAGCAGAGTAGCACAATTCAGAATTAGAGTGTAGTCCAGTATCTAAAAAATGTAACATCCATGATCTGATGTTTAAATTGAGAACTAGTAGGTATCCGTTAACAATGTTAAGCATATATAGCCAAAGCATAATTTAACTAATTTAAAAAATATTTTATATTTTGTAGCTCAGTAGGTGGATCAGCCGTCTTGTTTTATTCTGATCATGTGTTTCAAAGGTTCTTGGAACTCCTAGACAGATGAGTTTGTGTTACATTTTAGGTTTCGGAAGGTGTCTTGTATATAAGAATGCCAAGTGTACTCTGAAGCGTTACACAAACCAGACATTTGATAAAGTTATGGGCCCAATGTTGGATGCAGCTACCCGTAAACCAATCTGGCGCCATGAAATTTTAGATGCTGATGGGATCTGCTCTCCAGGTATGTCAAACTGCGTGTTCATTCATGGCATGTTCAGAATTTTAGTAGAAATTAATGGTCTGTTAGTATTTTTAGCACACTTTGTTTTGTACTTGGTGTTTTGGGGTTTTTGTCATAAAGGTTGACAGTATTGTGATGGAAAATTAAAAAAAGTTAGATCCTGAAAGCAGCGTGCTACTTTGGGGTTTTTTTCTCTCTGTTACAAATGGGAGCTTTATATTTAAGTAGAAGAGTGAGTCTTTAACAATGTGAATCTGTTGAAGCATTAGAACTTGTGTTCTTCTTATATCCCCAAATTGGCAAACTTTTAATACTGTGGGTTTTTTCCTGGTTGTCTATTATATTCTGTTGGTTTTTTTAAGGATAGAGATAGATTCTTTACTATTTTGATTTCATGTGTCAAAATCTCCTAGCATGCTGTTAGTTAATGCAGTTGTTTGAGGAAATAAAACCTAGTGGTTTTAACACTTTAGAGAGGTGTTTGGAGAGATGTAAGAAAATAAATACAACTACATTTACTTATGAGGTTAGGTATATAAATTTCCAATGGTAATGGATTTGAGAAGGAATCCTCCTATGCTGTCTGTCATCCTTCAGTTAGAAAACAGCTTAATAGGTCTGCTGAGATCTAATAAGAAAGGTGTTGTAAAAGGCACTAAACTTAATTCCATTATAGCAACACAATTGGGCCAGTTTTGCTCTTTAACACATCACAATGGAGCTTTCAAAGTTAATTAAGAAAAAAAAGGCAATCTTCTGAAGTATTAGGGCAGATAGGACTGGGTTTGACTCCAGATTGAGACTGTTCTCAGCATGTAGGTAGAAACCTATTTGACATAGTTCATGTGGACAGAAGAGTCACATGCTGAAGTTCAGTGTAATTATGTGGAGGAGGTGGGAGGTAGGCACTTGGTGTGCAGTCATACTGTGGGGCGTGTTACTGATCTGGTTTTCTATGTGAAGAAAACAGAGTGGGAAAAAGCTAAGTAAGACACCAGAATCAACAGAAATATGTAAATGCAAGGAGAGACTGATAATAGTCTTGCACAGCTCATTGTGGAAATGATGTGATTCACACATTTAGGTGTGAATTTCTAAATTTTGTCAGTTAAAGTGTTGCTTATTCATATTTTTCATACTTAGAATGGGCGACTTCAGATATTTTTGTGCAGTCTTTTGACCCGGGGTATGTTGAATAGCTTCTTCTCTCAGTGCACCCAGGGAATGTAAGCTGTTCTGTTTTGGTTTACTAAAGAAAGCCAGTGTAATGTCTCCCTTTCCATGCAATATTTAATAAAACAACATGGCATACTTCCTGGGCATGTTCCTCTCAGTTTGTTCTCCAGCTTACCCTTTTTATTGAAGCTTAAAATGTATTTCTAACACAGGTAGCCAGATAAGTTTTCATGGTGTTTTATTTCTTGATCTTTATAGGTGAAAAAGTAGAAAATAAGCAAGTCCTTGTGAATAAATCCATGCCAACTGTGACCCAGACACCTCTGGAGGGAAGTAGCGTGCCTCAGCAACCGCAGTACAAGGATGTGCCAGTGACGTATGTTGCAACATAACTTTATAGTTGGGGGAGGTACATGGAGGAAAGGTATCTGGGAAAACATTCAGTTCTAGAAAACTCAAAGAAATAAACTTCCCTCTGCAAGTTAGTTTGAGCTCTCTAGGCCTTGATTTTGCACAGGATTTTTCAGAGCCTAGCCACTTACCCACTAATAAGTTAGATTCTGACACCTGAAAGACTGGAATTGTGAAGAGAGGGAGGAGCTCTCCTCAAGATTCATGTATAGAGAGACATCCCCCAGCAGACTTGGCAGGAGAGACCAAGGAGAGAGGTAAAACAGTGGCAAAGGGCAGAGATGTCAGTTGTGAAGAAATGATGGAGAAACAGGAAAAAAGCAGGAAGAGCGGGAGGCCAGAGAACATTTATGTACATAGTAAGGTGGCATATCTCCTTACCTGCTCCCACAGAAAATGGCCAATGCTGACTGGTGCTCAGCCTTTGCCTTGCCAGGCAGGAGCCCAGGAGATGGAAGGCTTCCTATCTCAGGAGCTGACAGTCAGCTCATTATGGCCATTCCAGTTGGAAAGGCACCAGTGAATGGGAAAGGACAGTCAGTAACAATTTTTCCTGTCTTGTCCTGAAAGAACTCGGAGGGGCTTCTGAGGTGTGAGATTAAAAATTTGTATTAAATGTAAAAATAAATAAATAATGAAAAGCTTGTCACTGCTTTGTCAGGAATTGCCTTGACAGTTTGGTAAAGGAGCAGAGAGCAAAGCAAGCAGTAGGTGCCCACATCAGAAAGGCAGAAATAGCTTTGCTATTTCTGTGTGTTTCATAAACAATAGAAAGCTCTAGGTTTACTCCTACAAGCTTATTCATGAGAAGTGAGGCAACAGTGTAATTTTGTTCTTAAATGCTCAAGGTATATTCCTTAAACTCCCTTATTCAATTAACTCTACATTTGGCATTTGTTTAACTGAAGATCCAGAGATTTAAAAGACATGAGGAAGCTTTTGCTGTCAAGAAGTGCCCATGTGGCAAAAAAATATACCTTGTTCTTTTAAGTTCAGCTTAATTCTCCCTTAGTTTCTCTTGTAGCTCTTGAAGCTTTTATTTTCAACAAACACACTGAACTCTGAAACTTACATGTAAACTTACATGTAAGTAAGGGACCAAAGATTATATATATAAAGTTCCACGAAGATTATAGTTTCACCAGAAGCTTACCAATACACAGATAGTTGTTTGTAACTTTTGTTTGGTTCATTGAAGTAAAACTAATGCTTTTGGCTTCTTGTACTAGCTACAAAGGCGCCACTGATTCTTATATTGAAAAAGTAATGATTTCATCAAATGCAGAGGATGCTTTCTTGATCAAAATGTTGCTGAGGCAAACTAGACGTCCAGAAATTGGAGATAAATTTAGCAGTCGTCATGGGCAGAAAGGTAAGCTACACATTTAATAAAAATAAATTCATGTTGTGTATGCCCACTGTACATACACAACATCATCATCAATGTTTCCACTGATTGGTTCAAATCTTTTCTGAATACAGTGATAGCAAACCATATCCCTTTTTTTTTGGTTGAGTTCATCTAATTTAGCAACGCTGTTTCTGAAACTGAGGACAGGTATGGGCAAACACAACTCTCAGTTGACTTATGAATCTGGAAAATACAATAGTTGCCAATTTTAAACAAAAAATGGATTTGAGGTTCGGTTGTAGGGTTTTTTTCCAAGTGAGAATTTGGTTTCAGGGGATAGGTTTGCCAATGGGCTATCAAGAGACATTGGAGAAAAGAGTGAAAGGGTCTATTCTGAATGGACAGAAAAGACCAGAGATGAAACAGGAGGTTTGCAAGTCATCTGTGCAGACATATTGCTCTAAAGACTGCAGAGAGAGAGCTCAGAGCAATGGTGTCAAAGGAAAGCAAATCAGGAACACTACTAGGAGTGCACCAGCAAAGACCAGAAAGAAAGGGAAAAGGTTTTTAAAAATACACCTGGGACATGATGTGGAGCACCTGGATCTTCAAACTGAAAACTGAAAATGGGTACCTACTAGGAAGCTGCTTGGTGACAATCAGTTCTCAACGTAAATCTCTTTAATATTAATAGCAAAATGAAAATCAGGAACCTGTTTCCGTATCTGCTGAAAAAAAACCAGTGGACTCCCTTTGACCTTAATGTGAAAAAAAATGTTTCAGATCATCCTCTGTGAATCTCAAAGGGTTGGGAGGTGTGGGAGGGGTGTTAAAAAAGAAGTGATTGAAAGCAGTCTGACTGTAACTGACTTAAAGCATGTTTTGATCTGATTGGTCTCAATGTTGGGACAGGTTTTGACATGTTCTTATCTATCTGTACACTTGGAAAATCTAGATTTCTTTGTGTTTGTGGCATGGCCTTTTGCCTTACAGTATGTGCTGTGCTATTACTTGAATGTTGTAATCTTACTACATTTTTAGGACTTACTTTGGTTTGAGAACATTGCTTGGTCTCTTGTCAGATGTGATGGGGAGGCAGAAAGTTTGATATTACCAAATCCTTTTCATTGCAGCACATACACCCGTTGTGACCTTGTCTTAATAACCACTGGAATAAAAACTTTTTACTTCCTTGCTGTGACTTCTGAGGAACTGGAGACAGAACACTGAGTGTAAAGCACACCAGCCTCTGACATCTAGTGACTTAATTATCTTCTAGGTCTATGTGGAGAGCAGAGGGAAGGAACTGAGCAAATAACAGGACACTGTTTAGATTTGAAACACTAAGTCTTAAAACTAGTTGTAGTCAATGAACTTTGCAGTAATACATTGAATTGCAATACTAGGTGGCCTTTTGTGAGCAGTGTTCTCTTTGTCAGAAGACACATGGGAGAGACTATTTTTTGTTAGGAGGAGCTCTGTGAAGGCATCCCTTTCAGCACCTGATGACACAGTCCCACTCTACTCCCAGCATCGTGTTGTGTTTGATCTTGTGCTGATTCACCGACTCATTTGTTGTGATCCTGTATTCCTGGAGCAGAACCAAAGGACTGTGTGAGCAAATATGCCCTGCAGTCAGCAGAGATCTACTTGACAACATCCATATGTAGATGTGAGCCAATGCTAAGAGATGAAACTACAACATATGTCCCTAGTACACAGGCAGCATCCAGCTCTGGAGCTCTCCTAAATGAAGCTTTAACAGAATCACCTCCAGCATATTCAGTGCTTGTATGATTAGAAGAGGTATGAAGAGTGGTTGCTTACAATTGACCCCAGGCACAAGAAGTGATTCTTATGGAATGTGACATTTTTATAATGTTACATGCCCCTGTTCACTTCTTCAGTCATGTGTGTAGCCTGAAGTCAAACTTGAACTACTTTATGACTTTCTGGGAGTGTGGAAGTACATAAGCATCAGTGGCAATGAGATGGCCAGGTGTGACTGAGGTAAAAGACTTTATCTCTGTCCTGAGGTGCAGAGCTAACCACATCTCTGTAGTCTCCAGATGAGGTGATCAGGACATCTACCTAGAGCAAACCTGTCAATTAAAGGAGGTAAAATGGGTGCAAAAGGCAGTAGTTGCTCAGAATGCCAAATGTTGCCACAAGTTTGTGTGGTGTCTGTAAGACTAGTCAATGCAGCCTCTCTCCAGCTCTCTCCAAGATCACCTGTACTTCCACAGTGTCTTTCCATAGACCCACAAAACTGGTTCTTGAAACTCTGTATTCTCAAGAAATACTTCCATTGTTTCTGTTGTCATTAAGAAATAGAAACTCTACTGATAAGCATTGAAACATTTTTCCTGATTGTATTTTTAAGATGACTTTTTATCTAGATGTAGGAAGCTATTCCCACTGAGAGACCAAGTGATTTGGAAACCAGTACTGTCAAAGGTTTCAAAAAAATTAAAGAAGCAGCGATATGTTCTTGACTTTCCTTATAAAATCCAGTGTCGTTCTTAGCCTTATAGGATAGTTTTGTTAAGTGTGGAGAGAAAGATCATTAGCTTCTGAGGCGAACAGGAGGAGTTGAGTAATTGGAATGGTTCAACTGTCCCATTCCTTTTCTCGAGGAAGATCCTCCTACAAGAAGAATTGGTGTAGAGTCTCTTTTAAAGACTTTTAGTCTCATACACAGTGAAGTTGTGCAGTACTTAAAAGCCTATGACTGCTCTTAGAGCAAAGCCTATTTCTTGATATATTTTGAGCTTCATCTAATTAGACCTTTCTCCTTATAAGTGGAAAAGCAGCATTTTAGCAGCAAGTGATATAATAACAATATGATCAGTACTGTGCAGGGCAAATTTTCTTACTAGAATTAAAAAAAAACCTCCAAACCCACAAATAATTAATTATTATTCAGGAAGCTGCTTGGTTAATCATGAGAATATTTACAGGGATTTGCATGAAAAATTTAAGCATTTGGGCTATGGAGGTGCACCTGTTGAAATGGTTACTTGAAGAGAATTTAAATGGAACTGATTTTCATATCTCTCCAACAATCAAGAAAAATGGTGCTCCACAAATCTAGAATCATCAGAGGAGAGAAAGGGGAAGAATGACAGAAAGAAACAGAATTGTGTCAGGCTGCAATATGTCTTTAGGTTGCAAAGGGACTTCCATACCACTGAATTCACATAAGGCATCTCACAGTCTAGAACAAGCAAATACCTGTGGAAATCCTGTGGCCATGAAAAACAATATCCTAAATACTGTAGGGAGCTTTGAGGACACTCATGATTATGCCTGGCATTGCATTGAGTTACAATGACTGATCTGCCATCTCTCTGTGCTTGGGACCTCTAATAGCCAAACCCATCAATTATTTAGAATAGCAAATGTCACTTTCAGCTTGGTTTTGGAGATAAGAGTTACAACAGTTGTGTTACAGAGTTTGCCAGCATGTGCTTGTAGCTGTCCAGTGCATCAATCTGTAGTAATCCCTTGTAATCAGGGGAGTGAGGATATTCTAAATTATTGCATTCCACTAGGACATGTACCTTTCCTGGTAGTAAATCTCCCAGTTCACTGGCTTGTACATTATGGGAGAAGATGTTACAGTAAGTGGGAGAAAGGAGAAATACAGAGATCCCTTTGATAGATACCAAGAAAAAATTACTGACAAGAACAGTGGAGTTCACTGTTTTCCAACTTATGTATACAACAAAGAACCAGATACTGACAATGACAAAACTGAAGAAAAGGTATGAAAAGGAAAGAAAAACAATCTCCTTTGGTAGGATAGCTGTTTAAGATTACATCCTTCTCTGATATCAAATCAGGGAAGGATCAGTCATAACAGAAGAATATGATGAAACATCATATCATGAAACAGAAATAGTAATATTAACAGTTTAACTTTTTCCATTGAGAGAATTCTTAATTATCCCTGAATTCTTCTCTCATCTTTGTCTGAATGCTGGTGATTACCACTCCAAATTTAGTCTGTGCCTGTTAGCTTTAAGCCTGTTACAGGGGCATTTAAATCTATGATGAGCTTAAACTGACAAGTACCTTGGTTCAGTGAGAAGGAGAGAAAGCATATTTCTGTCTGTATTGTCAATCTTTTTTGTGAAATATTTTTATTTTCTAGGAGGAATGCATGAAGATGAAATTTGATTTCATGGAATTTTAGTAGTAATAGTTTTAAAATAATTAAATATATGCAAAATAAGAGATTGCACAAACCACATCTCAAGTTTTTTTATGGTCTTTTTCCTGTATTCCAAATTGATTTGTATTTCAAAGCTGTACTTTGTCACTGGGGCAAAAGGAAGCAGAGTAAGGGAATTAGAAAGTGTCTGGGATACAACAGATTAAATCTCACAAACCAGCTTTAGCCTTTTGTTACAGAAAAGCCTTTCATTAAATATGTAGGTAGATTTTGTAGGCCTCTGTAATAATACAGATCTATGTCGCTGCCTCTGTATTTGCTACCTTCTTTGTGTCCTCTCACATGTCAACATGGTACTGGCAAGGGTCACCACTTCTGGCCCGTCCACCACACCCTCTTTTCACGCCAGTTCATGTTTTAAGTACACTCCTTCCAAACTGCCTGTAAAAGGCTGCCTTTCCTTGAAGGCTTGTCAAGAAAGAACTATATGGGGAGAAGCAAAAAACCAAAACAAATGAAGCCACCATGTTGTGTTCTGAAATGCAAATATTTTGCTCTATTTCAATATCCGTCTTCAAACTGGATGTTGCAGTAAGATCTTTGGGACCAAGACTGTCCCTGTAGTCTATAAAATCCTTCAGCTTCTACTGTCTCACAAATAGACGTCTATCTACCAGAGAGGATTTATCCTGAGCTGTAGGACTTTGTTTTAACTATATTGCATCATATATTTTCCAGAAGGATAAAAAAACTTTTTTGGTTAATTATTTTGTTGTTTTAATCTTGTAGTCTTCAAATAAAGTCACTTTTCAAAGCACAGGAGGCTAAAGGGTTGTTAAGCTAAAAAAGCTTCATCTGAGTTCCATACAAACTGAATTATTATATTTCCAGATTTCCTCTTGCTTTGCTACAAGTCACAATGAGGAAAAAGTTGGGTTCCTTTGATGTGAAAAAAGCAATATAACACTTCTCTGAAAGAACATTTCTCAGTCTCTCATGTGAAAAAGGATTAACACCTCCAACAAAGGTCCTGTAGATCACAGAACTAAGCAGCAATACTGAACAGTATTCCTGAGGAGTGGAAAAACTGTATTTAAGCAAGAGATTGTTTGAACTGGCAAACAGAAGCTTTTTAATAGCTGAAGATCTAAGATAAAGGATTAAACCTTTCTGAAGTATCTGCACTTAAACAGCTCTAAAGACAAGGAAGCGAGTTTAAATTCATGAAAGATGGTCTTTGTTTTCCTAAATGAACCATGTTCTTTAGTGTCAAAACAAAATCTATTCACACCATTGTCGACTACATAAACTTCATGACAATACCACTTATCTACCAAAGTCTGACCTTGCTTACTTTTTGAAATTTTTACTAGTTTGAGCATTTGCCTTCTGCTTGCCTAACTTCATAGTTGAGAACAACTTCTCTTTCTCCTTTTAATAGGCACTTGGGTGGTATGTATAAGCAGAACATGTAAAATAAGATGTTAGTTTTAAATGGCTTCTTGTGTCATTTTCCCCCGTGTTACAAGTCAGACTTAGTACTTTATCTCTAATAGAATGTCAGTGGGTTTATAGTAATTAAATGGTTGAAGTGGCATTAAAAAGAATTTGCTGTTATTGACTGCAGGAATGTGTGATGATTAGTGGTTATTCAGCATCAGGAAAGGTAAGGATTTCTTACCTTATTTTTTTCTTCAGAAGTTCAATATAAGAAAATGTAAGAATGCTATTAAAAGTTCTCACACCATTTTTTCTATTTATTTTTAACAAAATCACTGCTTAGCTTGCTGTCTTAAGAACAAAAATTACAGCATTTTTTTATCTCAAGCAGCAAACAGGTAACCTTCTGACCTTTTCAGTAAATCCTCAACTGAACCGCTGAAATTAGGGTGATTTAGCATTTTATGGCACAGAATAAAAATCTCTAATTCTGTTTCCAAATAGTGTATCCTGAACACACATTTTATTAAGCTCTTGACTCATTCAGCCATGTGTATTTTGTAAAGTTCCTATGGTTATTGTTTTACAATAGCTGCTTCCAGAACCATTGTAAGGGTTTCAATTAATCAGCTCTTTGTGTGCTTCAGACTATGCAAATTTATCACATCAGACCATTCAGCAGCTCATGGGAAAGCAGTGTACAAACTGTATTGTCTTCTAGCACCTCCTCTCATTTAGAGTGATGTTTTTAATAAGAAAACTAATCAAGTTTACTTATGCATTATTTATCTGTTAATTTTAATTCTGTTCTTTACCTCTTATGTCAAATGGGATGTAGCAAGTGATATGATAGATCAGTGAATGATTCAATATTGAACAAAGCTTATGTGATGCAGCACTTTTTTCTTCTAGACTTGTTTTATGCTTAGTTAGCCAACACAGTATGTAATTAGAGAGTTTTGAAGCAGTTGTACGTTTTTTGTTTAGCCTTACTAATTCTTGCAGATCTGTTTGTGACTTGTCCATAATACAGAGCACTGCATTACAGCTACAACTTTGCTTAATTATGTGACGTAGTCTTATTTCTCAAGGGTATTCCCAAATTCTGGCAAATCTCGTAAACCAAAAATAGATGCCTTTCAAGTTAGTTTTAGCTCTTATTACCACCGTATCATTAGAATAAGTAAATAAGCACATTTTAGTAATGCGCTTCTTTTTATCTTGCTGATAGAAACTGGTATTACTGCTGCTTCTATTCACTTTCTCTCCTTTGCTCTCTAATGTCCCTCCTGCTGGTAGTAATTAGTTTTCTATATTAGGTTGTTTTGACTTATTTGATTTTTTTTTTTTTTCATTTGGCATGTGTGTGTATAGAAGGCATCTTATGGTAGCCCAGTGAAAAACTTTCCCATACTGTTGTGTTTTGTCCCTGCCCCCTCCCAGCCGCCTCCCTCCGCCCTCTGCTGAACTGGGGTTTTACAAGTCTGGGTATATTCGTGTTTGTCAGCAAACTGTAAAAGCAACCACATGAAAGGTAGCAATTCTGGACACCCTAGTTTCTCCTGGTTTTAGGAAAAGAAACTCTCAAAGGACAAAAGTACAGGGGTGAGGGGATCTTTATGCTGTCAGGGCCTTGTGGAGGTACATGGGTTTGAGATGCTGTCAGCATTGATGCTGATACGTGTGTGGGGCTGGGGGCCATCATGCATAGTCAGGGGGCTGTCATTTACTGGCTGGCATACAATAGCATTGAAAAACACTGCCTATGGCTGTTTTATACGTGCATGTTAAACCACTGTAGATGTCTGATTTAAGTTTATTCTAATTTAAAGTGTTACCCTTGCATTAAGCTACCATGCTTACTAATACACTTTTTTTTCATTTTGATGTCATAAAAATTTCCTAGCATTTTCACTGATTTTTCCCTCTTACGGTGACATTATGAAATTGATATACAAAATTTTTTTCTAGTATTTAATTTGTTTTTCAATTTAAAAGAAATGAGATGTAGCAAGCTGCTGGATGTTTTCTTGCTCAAACATATAACCCTCTTGGTAATCCACACTGAAAAACAAAACAAAACAAAAAAATAAATTGTTTTTTGCTTTGTCTGCAGCCTTTTCTGGTTGTTAATATTTGATTCTTGTACTAGATGAGACTCCATGTATGGGTGAGAGCCAGTTCAGGCCATTACAGTATAGCATTTAGTCTCAAGTTGTATTGTTTGATTTCAGATGCAGCATATAAAAACCGTCAGAGGAGGGGAAGTAAATGAAACCAAATTATGTTGTATGTTCTCTGTGAATGCTGAGGATCAATTTTCGTGTGATGTCTAAATCAGTAACAATTAAGAAATACTACCTTGTAGTAAGAGCCACAGAGCAAAATTGCCTGGTTTATGTGTGCCCTATTTATGAATGTGGTATGGGGAGTACTTGGGCAGCTCAGTTGTGAAATGCAGTTCATACTTGGTCAGGGCAACATTTGGAACTTGAGACTGTCCTAAATCCAGCCCCTTCTTTTCTCCTTTACTGTTTTATTAGCCAGTTGCCAGTGATAATTCCACTTACATGGATTAATTCACTTGATTGCTTTTTTTGCAGCTGTTGGCTTGCCTGGTACTGTCCTGCTGCAAACCCGGCTCAGTGATTAGGCATGAAAAAGAGTAGCAAATTCAGGAGCTTAAAGTACAGACCTGCAAGCATTAGTCTCTTAAAGAGCTTCTGAGGGCAAGCAACTGCAAAATAAAATCAGGTTTACATTTTGAAATGAATTGCAGTTATTTGCTTGTAGAAGTAGTGTTATATATAAGAAAGGTATCTTTCAGCTTTTTTAACAGTTTTTAATGAGAAAGAATGAACTTTCTTAAAACACAGGGGAGGAAGAAACTTCTCTCTGTCCTCTAAACACACATAAACTTGCTATAGATCTGTTCTAAACTCAGTGATTTCTTAAAATACAAAAGCTTAGATTTGAGGCTTTATAGTTTTCCCTTTTTTCTTTCTTCTTTCTTTTTTTTTTCCCCCTCTGTAAAATAGAAACTTTATAAATGGCCTAGTGAGCTTCACATTGCTGGATTCTGTCTAAATATTTTGTTTTTAACTTCTAAGCTCATTATGCTGTCTTTGTGTTAACTTGTATTAAAATCTGTCAGCTATGACTGGTCTCATAACCACAGTCAGCGGACCAGAATAAGTTAATTATTTACTTGTGTCACTAGTGCTCTTCATCTAATGAAATGCACAGCTGTGTTAGATCTGCAGTTGGGTGTGTAGGTCCTATTGTTACACAAGTCAGCGGAGGGTAGAAGCCGCTATGATGGAGAGCCCTCAGTTCTTTCTGCTGTTCTGCCTTTCTGTGTCGATTTCATGGATCTTTTATCATTCACTTTCACACAAAACAAACAACACAGTGGCTGTCTGCTATGGGAACCAGCTTGGCATATAAAAGGTTTTCAGAGCCTAAAGTAATTTTAAGTTAGCTAAGATTTAATTTTTGGCTTACAGGTGCCATGAAGTCCAGATGCAACCTAATGTTTTCTTAGAAGTAAATGCAAATAAGGCAAAATGTATGCCATAATAAATATGTAAGAAAGTATTTATATATAAAATTTTAGGACAAAAAAAAGCTGTGCACAGAAGAGATAGTGGGTTGTTTTGGGTTGGATTTTTTTAATTCATTTTCAGCAAATGATTGCTGCTTGGCAGGGAGGACTAGAAGGATGTTATTGATTTATCACAGTAGAACAATGAAAATTAGTTTCAATAGGTTTAAAAACTAAATACAACAGCACACACACACCCCCTTGCCCCAGACTCTCCAATCCTTTCTTTTTCTGCTCCCTTCCCCCATACTTACCATTCTCATTCTATTAACTACTGTCCCATACACCTATCGCTGTCTTGCTTGGACAGTGGAAGAGGAGCTCCCTCCTGAGCAGACGCCAATATCCCCCTGTGAACTGGCTGGTCAGGGGATGCCTTTTTAGGGATGTAACCAGTACCCTCAGTCTTGCAGGAGCCCCCTCCACTCCAGGACTGTTCCCAAAGCGTGCTCTGGCACAGTTGCAGCAGGCTGATCTCAAATAGCTTGCAGACTTTTTCAGCTCTAAGGGCTTCTGGAAGAAATTGTCCAGCTGAAACAGTAGCTTTGGTTCAAAGGGGTATGGGCTTAAGCAGCTGCATTTTAGCACCTGAATTTGAATGCTAAATCTCTTGATCATTTATAGCTGCAGTATGTTGATCTGCAGGATTCACTGTAGAAACAGTTGTGAGGGTTGGAAGTAAAATTTGGGGTTGCATGACAGACCATTTTAAATGAGTTTTCATGTTTCTGTTTACTCTTTCCTCAATAGTTTTAGAGTTTGGAAAGTTTTCTTTGTTTTACATCCAATACCTATAAAGACTTAAAAAAACTTCCAAAACTTTTAAAGGGACAGTTTGTGTTCATGGACTGACAAAATAAAAGCAGTCTGTGGACTGGATTGTACTTTGTAATTCATCAAAAGCAGTCTTTGCTCAACAAGTGAATGCTACCTGAAAAAATCTTTGTTGTTTTTTTAAACTTATTTTCCCCTTTTTATCTCTAGTTGGTCCTTGTCGAAGTCCTGACTTGATATGTTTTTATTGACAGTATTTACCAAAGATACATATGATAAACAAATTTCAAATCAGTAATAATTTTGTATGTCCAAAGACATATTGTTAGAGGCCACCTTTCTTTACATTTTTTTGGGAAATTGTAGCATCGGCTTTACAAACCAGGTTTCCCTTGAGATGTTCCAGTCTGACTGGACAGAAGTTTCTGGTTGTCTCTGAAAGCTGGATCTAAAGCTTTCTTCACTAATTTGCTAACTCACAAATCACTGAGAGCATTATGTAAGGGTATGCTAATTTTGCCAGTCCTGTCACAAGGACTCTCTTCTAGTCTGCAGGTTGGGAGCACTGGTCATGGTAATGAATCTGGGTAAAAAGTGATCCGTGAGAAAGAGAGGAGGAGGAAAACACTAAAGAAAATCTGGTGATGAGCGTCAGCCCTGCTGGTGGTTTGCTGTTTTGTGAATTGAAATGTTTTCTCTTCTGCAGGGGTGTGTGGACTGATTGTTCCTCAGGAAGACATGCCATTTTGCGATACAGGAATCTGTCCAGATATCATAATGAACCCTCATGGCTTCCCATCGCGTATGACGGTCAGTGGTTATGTTACAATTAAAGAGACAGTGTCCCCCAATAGGGAAAGAGAAGGAGGTTAGCCAGAAGAGACAAAAAAGTTTGAAGCATGATTTCACTGAGAATATTCTCCAGTCATCATGCCACGTGCTTGCTCTCCTATAACTGTACAGCCCTCTGTTTCCCATGTTTTGAAACATCCATCTGTAAAAGGACTAGGGGTGCAGGCTGTTTGTGCATCGTTCTTATTTTATTCTGTATCAAGCTAAGAGGAATGCAACTGAATACTTCACTTGCCCCCATTCCCTTTGAGAATTTCTTGTTCTCTCTCTTCTTCCCCTCTTGCCTGTGCCCACTAAGCTGGCTGGGGCTTACTGTGAGAGGAAGGTTTGAAAGGAGTTTTAGTTACAGTTTAGACCTGTATATCTAGGCTTCTTACATTATACACTCTTCCCTGGAACTGATGCAAGTCTTGCACCTGTGCTGCAGGGTCACACTAAATACCTCACCTTTATATGGGACCTCACTGATTACTTTGTACAGCCTCTGATCCTTTTTCCTTTGTTAGCGTCTTCCCTTCTGTTCCCCCTGCTGCACTTCAGGCTGTTTCCTACAGCAGAAGGCCCTACTGGATGCTGCCCATTTTCCAGACAACTGGAAAAAGTGGAACTGCCATGTGTCCAGTTTTTCTCCTTCACACAGGAGTAGTCCCTGTTCTTGGGCTGCTTCCACTCCTCCCATTGTATGGAATAACCCGGACGGCCACGTTGGTCACTTTGCCTGACAAACTCTGCTATGACCAATGCAGCATTGTGCCCATACTAAGGACCAGGCTGGTAACTCTGCTTTTCTTTGCACAGGTAGGAAAGTTAATTGAACTCCTAGCTGGAAAGGCTGGGGTCCTCGACGGCAGATTTCACTACGGAACAGCTTTTGGCGGCAGTAAAGTTAAGGATGTGTGTGAAGATCTTATTCGCCATGGTTATAACTACCTAGGGAAGGACTACGTAACATCTGGTATCACTGGGTAAGAATCTGCTGTATAGATTTAGGTTTTTCAGGAGAGTGGGGAAATCCTTTTGAGACACATCTGAAAAATCTTACGTCTCAGAGCAGGAACTTTCTCTTATTTGCAAACTGCTCTGTGAGACGGAGAAAAGGGGATGAAGACTAGTGTGTTTTTAAGAATCACATTTTAAGAATTACTAGTATACATGTTGCATAGTGGGAATATCCCTTATGGTACATATGGAAATTTCCCAGCTTTTATTGCCTGACAAAAAAGCTAGAATCAAGGTTTCCTTTCCGACAGATTGTAGGAAAGTTTCTGTTGGCAGAAAGTCTTATATGTGCTTGGAATGAGATAAGCATTTTCATGTTTACTTTAATAGTACTGTAAATACGGATTTGGAGGCAAGCATCTGTTCCTTGGGAATATTCTGTGTGCTCTTTTTTTTCCTTCCCCTTCTTCTTTCGATTATACAATGTTTCAGTCTGGCATAATACTCTAGTCTGCAAACTTCCTGCTGTGTTGATCAGACTGGCTTCTGAGAGACAGAGTTCAAAGAACGTAAGATAGTTTAGGAACAGGAAAAGGCCATATGGCTTCACATGCCTGCCCTTCCAAAATGTATCTTAATCCTACCTTCCTGCCATTTTTATTATCCTCCCAGTCCCCTTCTTCTCAAGGAATGAGTTTAGGTCTCTTTTGCAAGTTTTTTTTTATATACTTTTTATTTTAATTGCCTTTCCTACCAACTTATTCCATATGTTGCTTCTCTTTTTGTTTCAGAGATATGATTTTGTTTTCCTTATTCACTCCATATTCCATAAATTGCATATTGAATGTTCTGGGGTTTGAAACACTTTCTATTGATGTATCATGATGGGTTTTAAAAAATTTGACTAATCATGTTTTCTAGGGAGAATAAAATCATCTCGCTCTAAAAATTGCCCATCCCCAAACTTCAACTTTGCAATGCCCTATTTAGAGACTTTGCTTAGGATACTGATATTTTTTTCCAAGCAAATTTCACAGACTTAATCTGTTTATTATAAAATTTGAAGGCAGATTTCGTAACAATGTGAAAGCTTGCAAATTTCAAATGTCTAGTTAAGTTTTATTATTTTCTTCAATAATCAGCTTTTAGAATAACACTGCATAATGTCAATAATGACTCTTCTGCTTGTTTTTGTATTGTACATACATTTTTATTTTTTTCCAATGAATCAGTGGCCATGCTGTCTGTCTGTCTCTCTGTCTGTGTTAAATCTGGTCATTCCTAGTGCTGAAGGTGGTAGCTGGGCTGAAGGTGGTAGCTGGGAAATGACAGAGTGCTTTTCACTGTTGTTTTCTGATCTTTAGGCGCTTATACTGTTCTTACAGTTGGGGGTGTTTTTAACACAGAAATCTTTAGCCATTACTCCAGCTCACAGAATGGAGTAACACTCTCTGTATTGCTTACAGATGTTCCTAAGCTGATGCAAGTGCCTAAACATGGTCCTCAAGAGCCCTTTACCCAGCTCATCTGAGCCTATAGTGCCAGCCAGGACAGTGATTTTTGTCCCATGGATGCTGAGCAGTCCTGCAGGGGCAGCTGTGCTGATGCACAGCCACTCGAGGAGGGCTTTCACCCATCTGGGTCTGGAGTTGTGCTTCAGCGTTGTGTGCAGGGAGAATTAGTGGATGAGAACATTGTCAGGTTCATAGTGTGCCAGTGCTAAGCTATTTTTGCACATGCAAATTTCTTAAAGTGCTCCTTGCAAAAGATATTTTCAGCATTTATGCTGCATATATTTGTTTACATATATGCTTACCCTTGTGAAGGAATGTAAATAGAAATACCCTAAGTCACTCTTCTGCGTTTGACACATTTGCAGTCTGTATTGGTTAATGATGACACTGTTGAAACACTCCTGTACAGACAGAGGAGGGACTTACTGTGGCACAGCTGAGGCAGGTACGTGCAGCTATAGCAGCATGTCTGCCCAGTGTAGGACCAGAGTTCAGGAGCTGGTTCTTCACTGGAGAGGATACAGCAGCACGTGGTGTTGGAAGTGTACTGCTCTCGTTCCCTGGGAATGGGGGTCAGACTGATTGCCCAGAAAGCACAGACATGTTTTCATGGGACTCATGATTTCCAAAATGTTTTGAATTTCTCCTGTGCACGTCACTCTTGTCTCTCTTAAGGTAGGTGTGTGCTAACTGTGAATATTGGTTTTGTTTTGGTTTTTATTCTTTCAGAGAACCTTTGGAAGCATATATCTATTTTGGCCCTGTGTATTACCAGAAGCTAAAGCACATGGTGTTGGATAAAATGCATGCAAGAGCTCGAGGACCCAGAGCAGTGCTCACCAGGTATCGTTACAGGCTAAGCACAAAATTCTTGTGTACATTCAGAAGCGTGTCCAGCTGATGGATGCGTATAAAACAAAGTTTGTTTACTTTCTGATACTTGACATCAGTTGCAATGTAATTACACTGTTGCAGACTGAAAGCTCTCATAGTAAATTGTGGCAGGAGGTTGTTCTGAATGTCCAGATGTGCTCCTGTGATCCAAAACTAAGTTTGCTTCTCAAGTTTGTCAGCAGTTGGTAAAAATACCATCTGCTGAATCACAGTGCACACACTGTGGCCCCTTCCTGTCAGATTGCTTGTATCATAGGTATTTTAGGAGGATTGTTTTTACTTTAAAATTTGTACTTTTACAAAATCAGTTATGAGTAGAAAGAAGAAAATTTTTCTAATTTTTTTGAGCATACTTTGATAAACAGCAGGTTAATATTGATGCAGCCTCTGTCTTTGCCTGTCTAGACCAAGCAAATGCATTGGCCCTGGTGTAGTGCAAGCAAGCATTAGAATAATGTGCAGCCCTGGTGTACTGTACTTTGCCCTGCAGATTCTTCTGTTCAGCTCCTAAAACTGAATTTAGGCTGCTTCACAGTTATCATTCAATACCTACTTGCACACAAATAAATTGCGAAGGTTACAGAGATTCCAGCTGTGAATCTTCATTTTTATTTGCCCCGTTACAGACATGCCCTCAGTTCCTTTGGAATCATGATCTTTGCACTAAGCCTGAACTTGGTTTTCTCTGCAACAAAAAGATTCCTTACCATGTTGGTGTCTTCTGGTGCCAAATTTTGAAGTCAAGCAGATGTACTCTGACTAATAGGTAATATAAGCCCCTGGAGGTGTGTTTATATTATCTGAACCCTTTGGGGAATTTGAAGCGTTGTGCTTTTACTGGTGCTACTTATTTTTCTCCTTAAAGCCAAGCTCTGTGGCTACTTATGCTCATGTTCTAAAATGCTGATATTCCTTACTCACAGAAAAGAGTTTGATGGCACAGGCTTTGCTTTGGAAATGCTTCTAGTGGTGCATTTAGTTCACCTCTCTCCATCACAGTAGGATAATTTGCTAAAATTTGCCAGAAAATTAGCTTCCAGCTAATCTTGAATATTCTAGCAAAGATTATTCCAAATATCCCTTGCCAGTCATTCTGGACTATTATATATGCCCTTATACCTCACCTGCTGCATGGTGGTACTCTTTTTGACCTGTCAAAATTTATATGGATTCTGACAGTAGAAATATTTTTACTGTTTTTAAGATGTAAGCACAGTCATGTCTATCTTGCCCTTACTCTTCCCTGTAACAAGCATAATTCATATTCTTTAATTCTTAATTTATTTTTATACCTCTTATCATGTGCAGGTACACTTCTCTTGCTTTGTCTGTCTGCACAAGTTAGCCAGTCTGTCTTCTGAATGGGTGCAGCTTTTACTTGTTGATGTGCTATTAGAGAATGGAGGGGCAGGTCTGTGCTGTACTTGGTACAGAGGTATCTTTCTCTTTTGCTTTTCATTGCATACTTCCTATGCCTTTTTGCTTTCCAGCCTGATTGCCTCTAGGACAAACTGAAGTTGTCTCACATTTTCCATGGAAGTAAATACTGGGGAAAGAAAGCATGAAAAGTTTTTGTAGTTCTTGTCTGAACTTTTTCATCAACCATGTTGAGAAAAGCAATCATTATTTCCTACCATGGCTGCTTGCTTATATGAACATGAATGATATTCCCAAATAGTAGGCTGTCTGCCCCATTTTCTGTTCTTTGGTGTGATAGACATTTTATTGGTGCTACACATGAAAATGAAAACTCTCTCTTAGCTAACAGTGCACAGGGTTTACTGGAACTCCTGGCTTACCCAAATCCCTTGATCGGCTTTTGTACTGTCTCCCCAACTTCTAGCTGTTTAGAGATACTGAATTTAAATGAAACATAAATCCCAAGTCAACATAATGTTTATATGTAAAGATGATGGTGGTGTTATTTCTCTCACCCCTTACTTTCTGCAAATTCTTTGTTCCAGTAGTAGCATCATACTATGTAACGAGGGCTCTTTATCTGACTTTCAGGAAAGCTAGTGGATGTTCAATTTATGCTGCCTCTTCGCTAGTCTTTTAGGAATTTTCTTTTTCTCCTCAACTAATTAAACATTTGTTATTGCCATTGCCTCTGCAGAGAGAGTCTGCTTTGCCAGCTTTCATACTCACTATTGTTTTATCATCCATTGCACTTCCTGGAGAGTAGATTGCATCTAACATTCTTTTTTTGATTTTAAAAGTAATCCTGTAACAGCTTCCAACGTAGAATTTGGCTGTCATTGTCTTGAAATGCGTTTTATTATATATCAAATGTACCTTAACTGACAGAGTAAAGCTGTATTTCCATCTGGAATAAGGCAGAAGTCCTGAGCTTCTTGAACATCAGATTCTAGCTATTGTTCTGATAAAACATGACTTTGTAGAATTGCGGAGCAGCACTTTTTGTCAACACAATCAAAACCCACCAGGATGTTGCCCTCTTAATTGGTACTTGTTAAATGAACTGCAATACTTATTTTCAATGCCAGGAGTAGTTGACAAAATTAATTTATAACATAGTTCTATATATGATGTTTCCCAGATACCCACTCCTGCTAAATCTTTTTAATAGATAAACTCCTTTTGGTGTGTCTTACAAGAGAGCAATATAAGCTTTCTAAATGCATTGTTGTTCTGATGGACATTGTCAGAGGCAGTTCCTGTTATACTGCAGGGGAGAAGTATGATGGCACTGGTCAGGGCTCTGGGGCTGGGAGAGCACAGTGGGTCCTCCTGCTTCAGGCAGTGTGTTTTAGGTGATACTCCACTTCTTGGAGATCAGTGTTTCAGCCAGTGGCTCCATTTCAATCAGCCACTGGTTTTCCCTAGCAGGCACAAGGGAGATCTGCTGAGACCTACAAGGCCTACTTTCATTCATGGTGGTAGACTTGTTTCCCCCCGCTGACCAGTGAAACAGGGAATAAGACCATTAGCTGAACCCACTGTTCTTGCAGAAAATGCAGAATTAGTGCCAATAAATTCTTAATTTGCTTAAAAACACAAGTTAATTGTTTTCTGCTTTTTCTAAAGGCATCAGTTAAATAGAAGGAAGATCACTTGGCCTTATTTTTTATTTAAAGAATCAGTGCTTTTTATTTAACATTTAAAGATTTTAATAACTTACTTTTTCTTTAATGTTAAAAATATCTCTTTTTAATGATATTCGCAATCTTATATGCAAGAGTCTGCTTTGTTTTCTGATGTTATATTTAGAATAAAGAAAGAAGTTAGTTGCCCAGGGCAACAGCTGCAGTGTAAGTGTGTATAGTGGAAAAGGGGAAGCTCAAATGCTTTATAAATACTGGTTTAACATAATAAACAACTTTTGATTGTGAGGAATTTTTAAAATCATGTGAGCTGGAAGAAGAATCTGTTAGACTTAGGAAGCAGAAGATAGACTCCTTTCAAAGGCCCAATCTCAATATTGAAATTTTTGTTACTGTAGAAAACTACTTTTTAAGTAGGGAGGGTTTTATTTTGTTTTCTTTTAATGAGGTCATACTGACAGTGGGAGTGAAACACTTAAGAGCTTAAGGTTGAAGTTGATTTTTTTTTTCTTTGTTTTATTTTGGAGGCCTTTTTATATTTTTTTAGTGGGATTTCTGCCTTCGAAATCTTCATCCTACATCTTTTGGAAAACCTGTGGCGTAACAACCCATGGAGTTGAGGCACCCTAATGTTTCATTTCATAATTTTTTATCCTCCTGCAATTGGATTGATACTTTATTTGGGCTCACATTTATAAAGCTATTATGTCATTTTATCCTGTGGAACAGCACCTGGTGAAACTTCTAAAAGTAGGCTTATGTATTAAATAATATCATAAAGGCCAATTTGTAACAAGAACTCGGGCACTTCTAGCACCCTAGCAAATGCCTGTACCTTTGGAGGTCCAAACTGCTTTAAAAATCTGCCTCTTGGGACTTCAGAAGAGAAAGTGCATTCACCACAGTTAGTCCTTTAAAACACATCTGAACAGTGATGGTGCCATCATCTGGGGAGGGGGCCCTGCAGAGTTTAATCAGGATGTAAACAACTTCTATCCATTCTCCCAACAGTGGGAAAAACAGAAGGTTGTATGAATGAAAAGGACAATTTGAATTACAAGCGGATTAGTTTTAAGGTTCCAGTGTGGTCAAAGTGAGAGAAACTACTTCCCCCTAAAAACAAATACAACTTGTATCTTTAGAAGATATGTTGATCTGCTAATTAAGTATATTTTTAATTTGCTACAGAAGATTATTAGATGTTGAAGGCTTTTATAAATCCTTTTCTCTGAGTTGCAAAAAGTTGGCAAAACCTTTTTTTAAAATATCTTTAGTATGCTTAACAAATTCAGTTGTTTGAAAAAATGTAAACAAAATATACCCCAAAAGTTATGGGCCAGATCTGTCATTGAATATTCTTGGTGAAGCACACTGCTACAGGCATCAGAAACAGCATGTAAACATGAGGTTTCACTGAGCAGTTAAGCCTCATTTTTAAAATTTCTTCTCTTGGCAGTCATGTTTCAGGGAATATACTGAAATATTTAATAAATATATATAAAATGTATTTAATACAATATATTAGTGCTTCAGGAATTTAAGATTGGTTTTGCTTCATAGTTTAATATTTACAACTTAAGTACTACAGCACTGTGCTAGGACATGAGAGTAGAACTGATACTGCATGAAATTGCTGCATGATAAACAAGAGATTAAAAGTTTTGACTTTGTCCAGCAAAAAAGTTGGCTTAAGCAGTCTTTATCATAAATAATATATTGTACCTTACCTTTTACCTCAATATCTTTAGTGTATACTTACATTGCTTTGTAAAACTTTCCTGGAGCACCATAAGCACAGGGAATCTCCCCAAACAGTAAATAAGAGTTTGACTTGTGTTGAGGAATTAGAAAACCAGGAACCTATGCAGTACAAAAATCAGTCTATTAACCATCATACATAAAAAACCCCCATAAAAACTAGGTAAATATTACGTAAGAAATAAAAAGAGTAGGATTTCAATAATGAGTTAGCAATATGTGTACTACTTGTTTGCTGATTTTTTTTGGTATTCTCTTCCAGATCCAAAACATTTTTTATTTTAAGAATTTAAGCTTAGCTGTAGTTCAGCTGAAACATCGGGTTGATGATCAGATTATTAGCTGGTGAATATTGTTTCATTATTTAGCTATAAACTGTAATTAATGTCTCATCAAAAAGGAGTGCCAAATCTGTGTCCTGATTGCCTTGGGTACTGTTCTGTCTCTTCTTGTTTTCACTTAGCTATGTTCTGTGAGGTAAAGAGCTGTGGCCTGATGCTGCAGCTGCCATTCATAGAACTAAAATACATCCTATTGCTAGTGCAGGAGCAACACATTTGTGAGATCAGCAACTCTGGTTTGTAGAATGCTGTTGTCCATTGATCTTGTTCTGTTCTTATAGCTTGAAAACAGGCATTTCTAGAGTCATAGAATACATGTTCTGGAATACTTACTACATTTTTTCAAACATTTATTTCAAAGGCAACCCACCGAAGGTCGATCCCGTGATGGTGGTTTACGTCTTGGAGAGATGGAACGGGATTGTTTGATAGGTTATGGAGCCAGCATGCTTTTATTGGAGAGACTGATGATTTCAAGTGATGCCTTTGAAGTGGATGTTTGTGGACAGTGTGGCTTGCTGGGGTACTCTGGCTGGTAAGTTGTTAAGTGGTACACAGTAAATGTGCCTCTATGCAACAGAATCTTGCCCTTGTTCATAGTGTTTCTCAATTTGCAAGTGCTCACAGACACCAGTAAAGCGTTCCATACACCTTAGTCAAAAGCAGTGTCAATGTTCTAAATTGGTATTTGGAAAATCGTTGAGAGGGGATGGCTCTTTGTTATGATCTGATTCAAGTTAGTACTAAATTGAGTGTGTAGTCAATGGGCCAGGGATCTTTCCTGTTGTGGGAGCACAGATACTCTCTTCCACAGCCAGCTGTGCTTGTGGGAAGGGTTCCTTCCGGTGTGTCTGCTGACCTTCCATCCCACCTTGCAAGGGATTATCAAACACCCAATCCTGTATATCATCTATTTTTTGAGAAGGATAAAGTAGCTGTGTCAATGTATGTGATATTTCTGCCATCAGAAAGGTGACTAGCTTGACTAGTCATACATCTCCCTGGTGCAATCACCTGTCAAACCTCACAAGGCTGAAGAGAGAGAGAGTGGGCAGAGAATAACAGGTGAAGAAAGCAACATCCCCTGCTTTCTTGTTCTCTAGCTATGGAACTTGGAATCCCATGCATATGCTGTGCTGCTCCCAAATGCCTTTTGTTTGTAGACTTGTAAAACAAGTTACGTGGAGCTTACCATGTGTAACACTGTGGGCTTTGCTTTAGCCATCTTTTCTCTTCAGCAATTTTGAGATGCTAGATTTAAAGTTGCCCTGTAGTATGCTGGAAATATATACTGTTTTTAGAAGATAGGTGAAGTTCTGGTTATGTTCATTAGAGGTGAGGAAAAACGTTTTCCTTTAACTTGGTTTTGTTTTAGCCAGGCAGAAAAACAGACTTATGAGATCAATAGGAATTTGAGATACAACGTTCTTGCAATATTTGCAAGAGCAGGTGACCTGGAATCCCATGACTAAGGGAGAAAAAAAGTAAATGGTGTGAGTTTAAGTTACTCTAAGATTTAGGATGGGAAAAGATGGAGAGTTGGAAGGAGGAGAGGAAGGATTTCTTTCTAAACACCTCAAAAGAACATTGTTGGAAACTTGCCACATCTTGGATATCAATATCTGTCTATTGGGAGAGGCAGGAAATTGAACTTTATTCATTTCAGTGCTTCAAAAATGATTTTGCCATGATACAGTGAAGTAGGAAAATATTCTCAGTTTGTAGGCAGCACATCTATCTGCTAACAGCAGCAGTTCTGCTCCTGTTGGAGCAGAAGTTCAGACAGAGGTAGGTAAACACATGTAATCCAGAGGAGAGATGAGGCCTACTCTGTGCATCCTGTTGTGGTTGGTGACTTTTAGTTGGGCATGGCCCTGCTGGATTCTGTGTGATAACTCTTTTTGAGAGTCCTGTTTTTCTTGAGTGTGTGTTCACTGTATGTAAAAACTGAGGCCTTTTTCTGATTCAGGTCTCTTAAAACTACTGCAATGCAAATAATAGTTGAAGGAAGTTGTGTGAAAGAAAGGACATGCCTTAAGTCAAACAACCAACCACGTCTAATGGTGTAAAGTGTTGCCTTAGAAAAGCCTCACATGCAGATGTAGCTCAATTATTTTTTTATTAAGACCTTGACTTTCAGAGCAGTCCTTGAGGATTTTTGGAGTCCACAAGAAGTGAGGGTACTGTGAAGAAAACTAAGAATGTGAACTTTAGAAAAACTATTACATTTTATTTCTAAGGTTTTTTTAATACTTTTCATTTTTTGAAGTTTGTAACAAAGTTTAGTAACTCTTTAAATAACTGTGAAAGAAACTACTGTGTCAGACAGAGCCAGACATTCTTGCAATCTGATTCTGTGAAAAGCTGTCTGATGTGTGAGAGTAATCAATAAGAGGAAGTGTCTCCTAAATTATATGCTGTGTCTACCAGTAGCTGAAGCAAGTGGCCCTATAATGAGCATCACAGTAGAGACCAAGTCATTAAGAGAAACTTCCAAACGGGCCTTTTCATTGACTCTGGCATTAATAAGACATTTGCTGCAAGAAACCTTTTAGAAACATTGTTTGGTGGCTAGCATAAGGGCACTTGTCCTAGGGAAGATGAGCCCTTCCCCTCAGACAAGGACTAGTCACTGGGTATGTTTTTCTGCAAGACAGTAACAAGCAGATCAGCATAGGACCCTGAGCTGGTATTTTCATGGGGAAGGAAGCTGTTGTGGCAGTGACAGAATTTGGTCCTTTTTTGATGATACATTGAAGAGTTATTCTGATCCACAGAGTGTGAGCATTTTAAAATATACATGAATAAAAGTTTTGTTCTTGGTTCAGATTCAGCCTTGGCATAGTTGCCTTTCCCTAACCAGTTTAGTATCAATGCAAGTACCAAATGGTCTTTCTGTTTGACACAGTTTTGTGCTTACTGCACTTTAACCTTTCTGGGTGGTCCCCATCCAAGTACAAGGCAGGCCCAGAATGGTGTAGCTTTGAGCCTGGGTGGAGGGAGTAGTGTCTGCTCCTCAGTCACTAGGAGCTGTAATCAGGTGCCAGACACCTCTTCAGAGCAGAAGAGTTGTATCTCATCAGGCTTCCAAGGCTTGCAAGGCTGCTCCTGTTGAGAGCAGCTGCTTGCTTGTTATCATCAGAGAACAGCTCCTGTTTAGGTCACTTCCTCCCACCATAAAAATGTACCTATCCCTATAAATGTGGACTAGAGGAGTAGTTATAAACCTGCAGTTGAGGTCTATTCTGTTTTAAAGGCATGCTAACATTAACCTTATGTAACTATCTACAGGAAAAGCATGTTCTGGGGAAACACCTAATTCAGTCTCTTACCTTCTTACTGCAAAGCCAAAGCAATTACTGGGAATAAAGAAAGCTTAATTCCTCATTACAGACTGCAGAAATGTAATTTAGGCTTCCACACTATTGGTTAAAAGCTTTCTTGGTTTAAAGAAAAAGAAAAAAAAAGCATGAAAGTCAAAGCAACCACGGTTTTCTTGGAAAATAACTCTTTGTCATGTTCTTAAAGCCTCTTTGTAAAAGAGGTAGCAGATTCTGAAAAAGTAACTTGCAAACTAATGCCAACCCTCATAACCAAGAACTTTACCAACTTTATTGGACCTGTCCCCACTGACTTCCACATAGTATAGGTCAAGTTGTTCATTGGTAATAGAAACAAGTGACTAAGCATTGGCTTTAGTGTAAATGCTGACTCTCAGCCTCATTCTGTACCACAGAAACCTGTAGAAGTTTTGCTAATTCTTCCTTAACTGGATCTTCAAACTGTTACGACTTCATACCAGAAAAAGGAATTTGAAACACAGGAACATAAAAAGAGCTTTGTTGGACCATTAGGAAGCACTAAGTCACTGTGTCCCCACAGAACTGGCTTTCTCATCTCTCCAAAACCAGAAAATGGAGTATAAGGGGAATGAGAAACTAGGAAGGTTGGAAAATTATAAGAAATATTTTTTTATTTTAACCTCCTTTGTGTACATGCAGAGTAAGAAATTAAATAATTTAAACAGTTTCTACCCCATTGAATTTGAGTCCCAATACTGGAAAAATGACAGAGTGACTAGCCTATATGTTCTTTATGTAGTCAAGTTTATATCTATCTGACAAAAAAATCCCTTTCCTCCAGAATTTTAAGATCATTATTTGAGCAAAGAGCATAAAGAATATGTGTTAAAGCAGTTTTATTGGTTTTCTATCTTGACTAAAGCTTTGCCTAGTCACACAGATGTAAGATGAGAGATGCCTCCTGTCTAGGAAGTGAAATGGTTTGAGACATTATTGGGTGAAATTGCATATAAAGAACCTTCTTTCTTCCTGTGTCTCCTTTTTCTGACCTATATATAAGACAGAAATCAGACCATTAACTGTTTTTTCAGAAACACTTAGCTTTGTTCACCTCCTTTCTGTCATTATGCAATAATGAATTTGTGTTGACAATTACGTGAATGGTGAAGAAGTAGAAGTCAGTCCTGTTAGCTCCTGAGCATTGTGATTGTCCTCCAAGAAAAGTGCAAGTTTAACATTAAGCTTCTATTGATTTCAGTCAGATTGTTTAAGAGCTTAAAGTTGTGACTTACTTACATGCTAAAATGTGTCTTAAGCACTTGGCACGTTCTAGGACTGAGGCCAGTGTTTAAATGCAGGTGGACAAAGAAACCAGTGGCTACTGGCAATTGTTTTCTGCAGAAATTAACTTATGGACCAACTCTAACTTTCTTTTTATTTGTTTCCCTAGGTGTCACTACTGCAAATCATCGTGTCATGTGTCTTCCCTGCGCATACCTTATGCCTGTAAACTCTTATTCCAAGAACTGCAGTCAATGAATATCATACCTAGGCTAAAACTAGCTAAGTACAATGAATGAACAAGATGAAAAAGATGGGAAAACGTATCTTAAGAATTGAAATCCAGCATAGGAGGGATTTTTTTGGGAGGCTTTTTTGGTGAATGGGAAGAACTCTAAAACCTGAGTGGGTAGAAGAGAGGTACAAGACAGTAAGAAATCTTTCTTACATATCCTCCCCATTTTTAAATTGACATGAAAGAATCCGTCAGTAAAATACACTAGGAGCAGTCCCAAAAGCCTTGATTAGTCGTGAACAGGACATGTGGGAATTATGGAATAAGGCCATGATCCACCAAAGCACTTGGATCACTTCAAACAATCCCATGCTTGCTTTTGAAAAGTTCCTTTGCTGGACTAGGGCTTAAACTGAACTAAATATACATCTTTTTCACAGAGGTTTAAAGTGTTTTCCAGACCACTGTAATATGAAAGACTAATAAACATTTTAAATAATACTGGCAAAGTATGTTGATAGTTGTCTGAGGATGGTAAAGCCTTATAATATCTAAACCATTTTCCTACTCCTAAAGCATTTTTTAGAGCATTAATATTTTTTTAAGTAGTGACAAGCTTAGAAAAATTAAACTACTTTCTCGAGAACCTGAGATCAGATGTTTTCAGTGAAATTTCCATGTTCAGGTGCATTTGTGTGCAAGCAGTGGTGTGATTTCAGCGAAATGTATGCAGTTTCCATGAAGTTTGAAGGAGGAAATCACTGTGTATGTAGCAAGTACATAATACAGCTTACAAATGCCCATTCAGTTCCTACTGAGTGTAGTAAATTGGATAATACAGTGGTTCAAAGCCCTGAAGAGACAGGCTGCAAATGCTAGGTAATGATGTATGTTGTCATGGGACTTTAAAACTTTTTTAAAATATGGACATATCTAATTTTTAAGAACAAAACCTCAAACACGAAGAACAAGAAATCCTTCACTGATAGTGAAACAGGTTTGAATGACCTGAAAGGATTTAGAAAGGGAGCAGCTGAATTTTTTCATGAGATCTGAGGCCTAGAACCAAAGCAGTGGATGAACAAAGAGTCACTTAGTACCCTAAACTCACTTGAGCCCTTACTAAGTAAAGCACACGGTTAACTTTTTAAGCAAAGGTGTAGTCTCTCTGAAGTCCAGATGAAGTCTGTGTGTGTTCATGTGCTTCAGTGAAAAGCAGCACTCTGGATCAGTGAGGATACAGAACACTGCCTGTGACCTGAAAGTCCTGAGCTGCTCTTTGGCTCCTCATCCTGATGATCCTGTTGATCCTGATACTGTTCATTCAGTTGTGTTGCTGCTGTTCTCTTAGCTGCTTAAGGAGCACAGATGAGCATCAGCTTTTCTAGGCTTGCTTTATAAACTTCCACCAAAATGCTTAAACTAGTAATTTTGTGCTTGGGCTTAAAAATCAGGTCTGAAGAAATAGATTCTACTTCTCTTTTTTTTTTCCTTTTTATTTGCAATTGGCCTAATGACAACACAGATGTCAACACAGTACATCTGGATTGGAAAAGCTCTTGAAGGGCCTCTGCCGGGATCTGAACAGCTCAGGGTTATTTACAAAGAGTTATAAGAGAGCAACGTACTGTTTCCAACTGGAGGAAGAGGTTAACCAAAAGCCCCAACCACATGAACAACCTGTGCTTTGGTGCCTGAGATGGCCCAGCTGCGGCTCAGGAGCACCAGCAGAGGGAGTGAGCCTCTAAGGCTGCGTGCTGGCCTGCACCAAGGAAACCTCACTGAGGATTCTTACTTGCTAGTCCTCTCAAAGTCTCCCAGGTTGGGTGGTCAAAGCTACAGGACGTGAAAGACTGTGCAGTGTATCCAGTTACACCTGTGAAAATTTAACCAGATAAAGCAGAGATGGAGTAGGAGCAAAGGAGCATGCTCATGAGTAACCCCACTGAGAGAACAGGTCTGTGTGTGAACTTAAGGGGTTACCTTGCAGCTAGTTTACCTCAAGGTGATGGAAGCATGGGGATGAATGGTTTTGTGAGGTTGAAGGAAATCCTCTGTAATAGCTGAAGTTTAGGAAGAAAGGGGCAGCCTTAAGAATGATGGATTCAGTAGAACATAGAAAACTAGACATGCTGGTCAATAAATGAGGTTTACTCACTATGAACTGATGTAGAGGATACCTACATCAGTTCTATATACACATCACTGCTGCCTGACCTAAGCCCATGTATCCATGGGAGGTTTATTTGATTGCAGATTTGGGTTGGAACTCTGATTTTTACTTATTGCCTCTAAGAGGCTGCCTGTGTTCATCATAGTAAGACACCTGCAAGTAAACTCTTCACGATGGAGTAAGCATTACGAAACCAGCAGCAGAAACAGAACAAATGGCTATGGATTCCTAGAATATGAACAGTCCAAGTGGCAATTCAAGGAAGGAATCTTACTGCAGTCAGGAAAAATTATGTTACATGGACTGACGAGGTAAAATGCATTCTCAGAACCCCAGGGCTGTCACACTCGTCTGGTGAGCCTCATCTTAGCAGCCCTTTGAATTATCTTCCCAGACAACCTCCCCTCCCCCCCTTTTTATACCATGAATGCCTTCACAAAGAGGTCTTATGTCAGCTCACGGCTGTACTGCCATAGCTAGACTTGCCCAAATCAACCCTGCCATGATTCTGTCTAACTCCCAAATTAGATACTATATTCAGAACAACACTTGACAAAATCTGAAGGCTTTAGCATAGGGAGCTGTGGCTAGAAAACTGCTATAAAGTTTTCATTCCATTGCAGCTTCTTTATTCCTTGTATATAGTGTCCAGGAGAGTCTTCCTAGAAATGCTATTCAGCGTGAAGGTCATGAGCATTAGTCCCAGCTGAAATGCCAAATACAGTCCACTTTCTGATATAAGCTAGAGGTGTGTGAAAAGATACCTAACTCCATACAGTATGTTTAAGTTGCTATTTACTTTGCAGATAAAGAATTAAATGTTGTATACCCTATTGAATACTGTACTGTCCAGCCCTACTGTTTGGTTGTGAGAAACAGAATGAAGCCAGGGCTGGGCTACAAGATGCAGCGGGGCAGAGCAAAGCCCAAGGCTTTTGGCCAGTTCTGGAACTGTGAGCAAGGTAGGTCACTTGTTTAGAGTTCAGAAAAACAGCTTCACTTCAAATCATTTACATAACACAAGTGGTTTTTACCTTTTTTTTCCTTTTTTTTTTTTTTTTAAGGTAAATGTCTCCAAATATAGAAAATAGAAAAACCAACTGTAAAGAAAAATGAAACCAGACTAGCCAATTTTGGCATTCAAAGAGGATATATTATGAAATATAGGCATACTGAGATATAATAATTTTAAGATGTGGAAAGTAAAGTGGTCCCACTAAGCACAATTGGTTTTCCTTGTAATGTCATTATCTTTCCTACAAAGAAGCTTTAATGTGCAGCAAAGAGAGTTTTTAATTCTTTAGACTCCTTACTTACTGCTTAAACAGGGAAGAAAATCAATGAAAAACATAGACCCAGGATGATGAGAAATCACTGCTGTTTCTCCTGTTTTCTAATGGTAAATAGAAAAATATCTGTGGTTTATAGCAAAATGGAAGTACATCATAATTAAAAGCCTATAAAGACTGAACAATATTTCATTGTTTAGTGATAACAATGGCTACTGAGTAGTTCTGTGTATCTGAAAATGGATTTGCCAGCCCTGCTCAGACCACACCTGTAAAGCCTGACAACAAGAATAGTTGGTGTCACAGCTCTAAAACCAAACTAGAGGGTCTGAAAATGTGTCTGTGCTTTTCTCTGCCTTGAAGCTCCTGAGGAGAAGGATGGCCCTAGTGTGATGGAGCACAAGCCTTGAAACAACCTACCTGGCTTGCAGCCCTCCTACAGTGGCCCACAGGACCCTCCTCAGCTGTGTCCCAGCACAGGCTCCTCTAGAGCTGTGGCACAGAGATGGCTTCATGCTGCTGAGAGGCCCATCCAACCAGCCTCTCCTCCCGTTGGAGCCGAGGATTGTTTTACAGCCCATTGCCATTTCAGCGGGGCCATGGGGCACTTGATGAATTCCCGCCTCTGAAGAGGACGTGACTTGCCCAGGGCCACAGAAAGACTGTGCCAGAACTGGGATCAGGGCTCCACGGTCCCCAGGTGCCAGACACGTGCTTGCCTTAAAACTGAGCACTTCATCAAACCGTAAAATCCAGCCAGATGGTGACTCTTTGCTATTATCTGGATCAGTGCTGGGAGGCTTAACGTGTGCAAGGCACGGTGAGGATGCAGATTCAGTTTCTGTGTCTAAGGCTCAGGAGCCCAGAAAATGGATCCATGTTTTAGACCTAAATTGTGCTAGAAACTTGAATATGTTGAACACAACTTCAAACTTCAGTCCGTTCTCATGAAATGTTTCCATCTCAGCATTGACCCACCAGTGTCACTGGGGGAGCTCTTTCTTTGGGAACTTCTTTCAGTGGGGGAGTTCTTTTTTGGGGGGGAAGGGGTAGAGAGATGCAGGAGAAGTTTGCTAGAACTGACAACTACTTTGTCAGTTTTACTCTGCCCTGGATATGTGGGCCCAGTCAGACTCTCTGCTTTCAGGCAGCAAAGACTGCATGAATCAGTTTTGCCTCTCAGCAGTCATTTAAGAACTCACCCTATGAGCCTAGGAGGCAAATACACCCTCCCTGCTTTCCATACATATGAACATACAACCCTGAACACCAGAACTCTCAGTTAAACTCTCCAAACCCAGGTCAAAGAAAATTTATGAAGTTGGATTTTTTAAAAAAGCCATTTATATGGCTTTATTCTATTCCTGTCTCAAAATCAACAGCAAATATTTTCGTTGTCTACCCAGCAAATGGACTTAGGCCTTTGTTCCATCTTCCGAAAAATCCTTCCAAGCTCCCCAGCTGCTCCTTCCTCTTTGCATCTCGCTGCTGGGGGAAAAAGAAAAAGAAAACTAAATAGCTGTCTATGTCTCCTAACTGCAGTTACCCCTTTACTTGTGTGTTTTCCTGAGGCAGGTACCTCCGAGGTGGTTCCACTGGCCACATTATTTTTTTGCAATAACTTTGTTGTGCATGTCCTTGTCCCCTCCTCCCAGTCACTATATAAGCAGAATGTTAGTTCCAAATCAAAAGCAATTCCCTGCTGCTAACTGCAGCAGAGCCTTTGTCTTTCACTAGCATGAGTTTTGGGGAGCTACTTGACCTATGCATATGCTTTACCATTCCAGACGGTGCGTGGTAGTTATTGTCTACTGGACAATAAAACATTGTAAACAGAAAAAGAACAAAAGCTAAGAAAAAAATTGGTATATTAAATAGCAAAGTTCTGTTTTCCTGCTAAAATTATGTTCTAATAAGGAAAACAGTTTTCCCTTGAACTAGTGAATCAGAAACTTAAATTCTGCATTCAGGCCTCCCCCTGCCAATCAGAGGCAAGCACTGAAGGTAATTCTCCATGTTCCAGGCAGATCTAAAGAAGCTCGTTATCAGTCAATCATCTAAAAGGATATGACAGCTTCACATCCAGTTGTTCGGCAGCTGAGATGCAGTCTGGAATGGATCTTTCCTGTGTCTGTTGTCTATAACAGCTTTTAGGGCTGGCTCTTCTTCCAACACACAGTACAAATCCTCTGGTAACTAGTACCAGCCACACACAACAAAAGCCAGCTAAATCTGGTGTAAGCTCAGAAATCGATGCCTGCTTGCCCTTTTTTCCTACTCGAGTCAGCAAGTGTCTCCCAGACCAAGCATTCTGGGCAGCAGCCCTGGGAGCAGGGTTTCTTCTTGACTCCTGTGGACACTGGTACTACCCAGAAGAGTAAATTCACTTCTTCCATGCAGACTGACCAGTGGCCAGTGTGAACAAGTTATTTCCACTGATCCCTTTTGGCAACACTGGCACTTCACTGCTTCATAAACCTGAGAACTCGGGCTGAGTAAAATTCATTTCATAAGCATTAACAAGAGAAGATTATTTAAGGCTGACCTGTGCTCATCTTCAAGAAAACTTGACTTCAGACATGTCTACAGTTACAGCAAACCAGCCACAATTCAGATTACTTCTCTTTCAAATAAAAGGAAGGTGCCCCCTGCCCGGTGCATGTGCAATCCATCATTTGCATGTTTCTGCTCTTCTGCTCATTTTCTCTCAAATACCTGCATATGTGCCTGCACTAGCCACTTTTGTGTGGTGCTTGTGTCAATTAAAGCCTTTTGAAGGAATCGGTGCACGTGGTTACATAGGCAGCCTTTTGATGTTCCTCTTCCAGTTCCTGCATCTGTCAGCATCATGTTCCCCAAGCACATAGAGTTGATTCCAGAAGTCATGTCAGCTTACTCCATATCCTGTCCTTCACCTATACGTATAGCTTCCTCAGGGGTGTTAATATATGTAAAATAAAGTTAACATTTCCTGTTCTGGTAATAAAGATGAGTGAGAAAGAGAAGCCAGTACAGAAACAAGATCCTTCTCTGTTTCTTCCACGGGATTTGCCCAGTAGATGAAGATAGCAGAAACAGAGGAATAGAGCTGGGAAGGAGGGTGGACAGAAACGTGGGTTCATACTGAGAGGAGGAGGCTGCTGGCTCAGGCAAGAAAATATGGAACCATTCACAGACTGCAGCCACTGCTAAAATAATGAAGTGTCACTGTGTGTTTGGCTGTTGCCAGCAATCTTACAGCCTGTGCAGGGATACATCAGATCCAGAAGGATCCCCTGAGTCACTGAACTCAGATCCCTGGTATTGCAGAGAACCATTTTATGTGATTCCTTTCTCAAGCAATTTACATCCATTCCTAACATTAATGTAGGCTCTTGTCCCTGATAGTCTATGGGAAAACTTCTGTAGAACTTCAGCCTAAAGTTGCCTTTAAATAGATTTAGCTAAATCAGAAGATAACAGTTTATACCTTTTTGTTCCTGTGCCAATAGTTTTGGTTTTTGTTGAAAATGCTTTTCTTGGCATTTTCCTGCAAAATGTTTTTTAAGAGTTTCGTACAGATATTCAGAGTCTAGTACCATCATGAGTAGCATTTTATGGCAAAAAAAGTTTGTGTGGTCACAGCCTACTGGCACAGTCAACTGCAGAGTGGAACGCAGTCTAGAAACGTGCTTTTCTGAAAGATCTCAAATTAGCTGAAGGATAAGTTGATATGAACTGTCATACTTCTACCCTGCTTCTGCTTTGCTAAACCATCAAAAGAAATTCATAATCATTTGTTCACCTAAAAGGGTATGTCAGCTTCTCATCCAGTTGTTCAGCAACCTGGAAAGTGTCTTCTGTTCTCTCGATGACCCTGCTCTTCCCTCCATGCACTAGCACAAGTTTGTATTCTTTCTTGAATAAAGGTGGTGTTCTTTTCACAATAACAACAGAGTCCCTCTCCACTAAAAATGCATCATTTGGTGCAGTATAGGGTTAATCTCTGTATATTTTATGGCTTGTAGATGATCTGTGTAGGCAAGAACTTGGAGTGAAAATTCCCATTTGTATACTTTTTGCATCCTTGCTGAAACCTGCCCATTGTGTCAAATTGCATTCTGCAACTTACATGTTGAAAAAGGTAGTGACTTGCAGTGCTTCCATCTGAAAACTGCCAGCCTGCAGCACAGGAGATGCTCCATGCTTTCAAAAGAATCAAGTACTTTTTAATGAGCATCACATGGGATATCCAGAAGCATGAGATTCTTTTTAAACAGGTAGGCAAAACCCAAACAAGAAACAATAATGGAGCTGTGGAAGTACACCATGGCTATCTGAGACACTGAGGGAGGATTAGTTAAGCAGGAAGGCAACAGCATTGACATATTTCACAAGAATGTGGAGACAGAACTAAGCTGGAGAGACAGCGGGTAAACACATTGCAACAAGTACCTATGGTCTAACAGAAGTGCTGCTGCCCAAGCATCATCCCCTATAGAGAACTACACCTTTGCGTCACGTCAAAGAACAGCCCAAGCCTCTAGATATCTAGGCTGCGCTAAATCCCATCCTTCTTGTCAGCCCCAGAAAGAACATACCCCGATATTCACAAATGCTGCATTTTTTATTTTGCTCGTGCCTGGAACATCCACAACTCGGGAGCTCTGAAGCTTTACGCCAGTGAAGGCCGACTGTCCAGGAGCGCAGGGTGGGTGCCCGTGACAGAGGTGTTCCCCGTTTCCAGAGGGCAGTCCGGTCCCTGCCGCTGTCCCCTGCAGCGGGAGCGATGCCGAGTGCCCGTGCGCTCCTGCCGGCCGGGGCTGGGCGCTTCCAGCGCTCTGACCACCCCTGAAAGGCAGCGGGCACCAGGTAACTCCCCGCCTGCGGACGGCGCCGTGTGTAAAGCCCACGCTAATTTAAAAACCCCTCTGGGGCCATCCCTGGTCGAAGACTAAAATGCCCCTCACGTTCTTTGTGGGGCTTCTGCCTCCCCACATGGCCCAGGGATCTCCCGCAAAGGGCGGGCTGGCCCCGAGGGCTCCTCACCCACGGGCTCCCCTCAGGGTAAAGCCTTGGGGGTAAGAGAAAGGGCAAAAACCAGAACGGTGGGGAAACGTCGCCGTTTTGGCGGGTGACAATCAAAAATATCCTCCCTCACACCGCTACGCCTTCAGGGGCGTTTAGCGGTGGGCTGAGCGCGTCCCCCGGGATGCTGGTCCCGGTGCCGGCGGTGTGAGGGGGGCGGGCAGGGCAGGCAGCAGGTGGCCGAGGAGCCCCGAGGGGGCCGGGCGGGGGCGATGGGACCCGGCGGAGGGGCCGGAGCAGCAGCAGCAGCAGCAGCAGCAGCAGCAGCAGCAGCAGCAGCAGCAGCAGCAGCAGCAGCAGCCGCGGGCCGCGCCGTCGGGGGGAGGCGGCGGCACCGAGCCCACCATGCCCGCCCCGTCGGGGCCCCGGTGCGGTGCCGCCCGGAGCAGGGCGGTGGAGGCAAGGCAGAGATGGAGGGTCACCGTCGGGGAAGCGCAGGGCACTTGCTTGCGGTTGGAGTTGGTTTTTAGTAGGGACGGGGCGGAGGGAGGAGAAGCATCAGCCTCCCCGCCTCGCCCGACAAGTCCCCGCGGGGGCTTCTCTGCCGGCCGTGAGCTCGGCTTTTGCACTGTGTCTCTCCGGTGTTATTTTTATCGGCCTCCTCTTCGTGCACACTGGGGTCCCCTCGCCAAAACTCGGCCGGAGGGTGGGCACAGGCCGCCCCCGCCTGCCCGCCCTGCCCGCAGGGGCCGAGGTGCCCGCCGGCTGCCCCGCCGCCGGCCCGCCCGGGGATGAGAAGGCACTGCGGAGCGCCCGGCTTCCCCTTTAACAACCTCGCCGCTTGTTTTGCTGTGTGGGGTTGGTGGTTTTTTTGGGTTTTGGGTTTTGTTTTTTTTTTTTTTCCCCCCCCGAAGGGAAGAAGGAAGGGGGGTAGTCTGGGTGTAGGGAGGGGAGAGGGGGAGAAGAGTGGAAAACGTTGGCTCTGTCCATGGTCAAAGTAATTCAGCTATAATCCCCCTTTCTCTTCCTCTCCTGGAGCTCTATTCATATTCTAATCACAGCTTTTCCTTCCCTAAACCAGCCACTTTTATCAGAGCCCTAGCTTTGCACTTTTACTTCCACTTCCAGCACATACAACCGCATGCAGAATAAGCAACTTTTTCCAGCCTCCGTCCTGCCCCCCTCTCCCCCCGCAATCCGCTAACACGAAATGGGATCCTCGCATCCTTGGACTAAAGCTGGGAGGCAACACCAGTTTGAAAACCCACCCGTTTGGTTCATTTCTCTTGGCAATCGGCATCACCCACCCCCCTGCTTTCCTCCCGGTCCCACGGAAAGCCCTGCGGGCCAGCCGCTCTGCCCTGCCAGACGAGCTGGTGGTCGACGGCCCCCACCCCACCTTTCCCTCGCCCCCCGAGGCCCGGGGAGACGCACAGAGTCCCTGCCGCAGGTCGCAGTCTCCAGCGCCGAGATACTGGCAACTTCTATCTCCCTTCACACCCCTCTGTTCTACCCACACACATCGCGCTTTTTATTTTTTAATTCATTCTACAAAAAAACCCCCTAAGCTTACAAGATATTTGGGAAGCTGTGCAGCTTCCAGTGCCATGTGCCCGCAAAGGATCCCAACCCAGAGCCCACCGGGAGGAGGAGAAAGAGGAGGAGGGGAGCTCGGCCGCGCTGCACGCACACTCGGCAGCCCCAAAGAGCACAACCCCAAACCTACTGCCCGTTTGAAGATCTAAGCCAATTTTGATCTCGGGCTGTAATGAGCCAAGGACCTTGGGTGGGGGCTGGGGGAGGGAAGGGAGGAGTGGAAAGACCGCTGGAACTTTAAATAAGAAAAACGTTTCTAATGCTCTAATAGAAGAGGGAAGTCGAAGTGTTGGGATTGCGTAGATCTAAGGCCCCCCTTTTTGGAGGAAAGCTTTTCTTATTCAAAACAGCATCACAATGGGCTTCACATTGAGCCTTGCCACATCCCCATCTGAGTAGCAGCCATTCATCAGGCTGGCTGGCCTATCAATGACATTTCTCCCATCAGGGCTTCTATAAAATGATGCTTTTTCCCATGAAACATCCGCAAACATTTTGACGGGTCTGGCTTTGCCCTGCTGGATTACGGAGTGTCCCTCTCTCCCTATCCCAGATCCACAGGCAGTGCCAGCCCCACAGGGATTTCCACCCCACTTCCAAAGTCCCTGCCCCATCGT
>JAWWEE010000040.1:53702019-53796607 GCA_035221455.1 Xenops minutus | reverse complement strand
CAACTCTCTGCCTCTGCCCTCCCTCCCCACCCCCTCGCCGCCACCCTGCTCCCTCTCCCCCGCGCATCTCTTAGATAGGGGCTCTCCACACCCCGGGACCTTGGGGCTCCCGTCCCGTCCATGGGAAGAGCATGCATTGCGGGTTGCTGGAGGAACCCGATATGGACTCCACAGGTAAGTTCCCCCCCGCAGGCAGCGGGCTCCTCTTGCCCGTCAGGGAGGACTTTTCAACTTGACCGTGGCGGCGGGGGCAGCGGGGGGAGCCGCCCGCCGCACCGGCCTCGCAGGCAAATGAGCCCGGCGTGTGCGGGGGAGCGGGGTGCGGGGCCGCGGAGAGGGAGCTCTCGCTCCTGGGCTGGAGGAGCCCTGCGGTTCCACTTGCGGGTACGATGGAACAGAGGGTGGTTTTTCCTTTTTTTTTTTTTTTTTTTCTTTTCTTATTTTTTTTCCTCCACCCCCCCGTCTTCTTCATAGGCTGCCAGCCGGCAAATTAATTGCCCGTCCTCTTCTAGTTTTACATGCTCACTTAGGTTTGAGCAGAGCCTTTCAGAGGGGCGAGAAGACGATATTTATTAGGGAAGATGGTCGGTGGGTTAGGACGAGCCCAGCACCGAGGTCGTCTTGTCCCGCGGGCAGAGCCGGGGCTGGGCCGATTTGGAGGGAAGGCAGTTTGGGGAAGGGCAGGGTGAGTGTCTCTCCCCGCACCCCCAAAGATGTCCTGGCCGGTGCGGTACTCGGGCGGGAGAAGGGCGGCTCGAGTCGCCCCAGCGAGCGCCGCCCAAGGGGATTAGCCCCGGCGGGGGGGACGGGGCCGGCCCTAGCGGAGAGCCCGCCGGCCCCGAGGGCCGCAGCCGCTCCCCGCCTTCCGACGGCCGCCTGTGCCGCCGGCAGGGCCCAGGCCTAGGTCTCCCCAGAGCAGCTGTCAGCCGGCAGGCTCCCGAAGCCGCGGGCCCTGCTCTCCCGCCGCCCTGCCCTGCCCGAGCTCCCACCGCCCGCAAAGGGCGCCGCAGCGCAGCCCCGCCGTGCAGCGGGGGCGGGCGGCCGCTGCACCAGCCTTTGAGACTTTCAGGAAAGCACCCTGTCCTCCCTTTCCTCCCTCCCTTTCCTCCCTCCCTCCGTCTCTGCCTGGCTGCCCAGGCGTTTCCCGGGCGGGCACCTCGCAGTTCAGCGCCGGCCCCCGCGCTGCCCCGTCCCCTCCCGCAGTCGCTGCTCCGTCCGTGAGTGCCTGCCCGGCGGCGAGGTGGCTGCGGAGCGGGGAGCTGCTGGGCTGCCGTGCCCCGCGGGGACACCGGGTCCCCTCCAAGCCTCCCCGACGGCCTCGGCCGGCTGCGCTCCGCCGCTCCGTCCCGGCCCCTCCGCGGCTGCCCGCGCCGTACCGGGGGGCACGGGGCAAGGGGAGATGGGACGGGGCAAGGGGAGATGTGGCAGGGCAAGGGGAGATGGGGTAGGGCAGCCCCGGCCTCGGAACCGCCTCGCTCCCTGCCGCCACGAACCCGCCGACGGCTTTCCCATCCCTCGCTTCCAAAGCGGCCCGATGGGCGTTTTGTATAATTTAAATATTGATTAAAAAGAAAGGGGAAAAGAGGGAAGGGGAGGGGGTTGCCCGACCCCGCTCGGCTGTTCCTGCGGCGGTCCCGACGCGGGGCGCTCGGCGCACCGGGTGGGCTCGGCCCCTCGCCCGCCACCGGCGACACCAGCCGGGCTTGGGCCACAGGCACTGCGGGGCCCCCGGGACTAAACCCCGGCGGGCTGTCTCGGGGAGAAAGTGCTCGGCGGGGAAGGAGTCGTTGTGTTCGGGTCAGAGCGTGTGCAGGAGCTCGTAGGGTGTTAAAGAAAGTTGCCCTCCTGTGCGGCGGCACTGCCGAGGCGGGGTTGAGGGAATGGCCGGCAACATCTCGTTGTCGAGAGGAATGGATCTCTAGGGAAAGAAAAAAAAATCAAACTTAACAAACAAACAAACAAAAAGAAGCAGCCCTCTGTTTTCTATTTTTCCCTTAAGGATGGTCCATCCTCGGGTTGAGCCTCTGTACTCTTCGGTCCTTTAATTTCAGTATGGTTATAATAAATGGCAGCATGATTGATTAAGATAATATTAATCAGAAAACACTTTAGTCTTGCTAAACAGATGGCAAGAAAAGTGGAGCTTTGCAGTTGTCTCATTCAGACACCTTAACCTCCCTTTCAGAGGACTTAATCCAATTAGCTTTTCTCCTGAGTTTCAGTTGTTATGTAAAGATCCTTTTGCATTGTGGAGAAATATGGCTTCATTGAAAAAAATCAGTCATGTTTTAATTTATCCTCAACAGTTTTTTTTCCCCAAACCAGCGGGATAAAAAAAAATAAAAATCACCCGCGACCCTAATTTTAACGTAGGGAGCTGATTTGGTCCCTTCTCCTTCCACCAGCAGTGCCGTGTGCTTCCATCGAGTTTAGCTCTCGCTCCCTTAACCTGCAGGGTGACCCATGGTGGCTGTCACCAAGGCCAAAGGGATTTCTGGCCGCCCGGGGTCCCGGGAGCGCTCAGCCCCTGCCGGGGACCGTGCTGGCAGGCAGCGCCCGGATCAGCGCCCAGCCCCGACGGCCCGGCCAGGGCACGGCTCTGCCCGGGAGCTGCCCCGGGATCTGCCCTGGGAGCTGCCCCGGGATCTGCCCTGGGAGCTGCCCCGGGAGCTGCCCTGGAGCTGACCAGGAGCTGCCCAGGAACTGCCCTCGGAGCTCTCCCGCTGTCCCCGGGGCCCGGCCCGCGGCTGGGGAGTGGGGCACCCACACTCCCTGGTCGATGGGTTTGTGGCACCTTTCCTCTCTCATCGTTTTGCCGCCGCCTTTAACCCCGTCAGGTTCCCTCCCGGCGCCGGGGGTAGTTTCTCAAGCTCGGGAGCCGTCGGGCCGCCAGGGGAGGTGTGTACAGCCCCGCCGGGGCTCCACCCGCCCCTTCTCCGTGGGGCACAAAGGGCTCGTCCCGGGAGGGCCGTGCCTGGCTTTTGGGGCTTGCGGGAACGCCGCCTTCCCTGCGCTCGGCCCGGCTCTCACCCCGCAGCCCCGCTGGCACCCCGACCCCCCTGTGCCCGCAACCTGCCGGGGGACGGGGCACCGCCGCACCAGGACCCCCGAGCTCCCCGGGGCCAGCGGGTGGTGCGGGGGAGGCTTTGCGTTACCAGCGGGTTTCCACGGGCGCAGCCCCCCCTAGTGACACGGGCACGGCGGGTGCGGGGCGCTGCGGCGGGGCAGAGCCCTGTCCCGCTGCCCCCCGAGGCGGCTCTCCCACGCAGGACGCCCCGCACGGCTGTCGGGAGCGGCGTGCGGGGCCGTGCGGCGCTGCGGGTTTCCCGGGGGGCTGCCGGCATCCCTTCCCCGCGGCACCCCCGGGAAAGCGCCCGCCGCACTGCACGGGGAGCAGGAGCCCAGGGAAACGGAGGCGAGTTCTTGGAGCGCAACTTTTCTGCACAACTCCATAAATATCCCTCGTTTTTTTCAGTGTTGGAGCCAGGCAAAACCTCCGCCGGTTTCCAGGCGGTAGATGGATGAGGTCCTTGGGACGTGAAGCTGAGACTTAGGAGCTGATCCAAAGCCCATTAAAATGAGCAGAAAGCCTTTCAGTGCTGTCAAGGACGTTGGGATTAGGCCCTTAAAGCAGTTTGTTTGAACCACGGAAAGCTGGTTCCACCGCCTGGGTTGAAAACTTTGTGGCAGTGGCCAGATTTCAGTCTGTCTTCTTATCAACATAGACAGGTGTTGTGGCACTGGTGGGTGACCTTTGCTACGAGCTTGCCATTTAAAAGGATTTAGCATATAAGCACTGATTGAAGGGAATTAATGGCTTTAATATCCTAGTTCAATTAATGAAATTACCAATATTGATAAGAAATACTTGAATGCTATTTAGGAAAGGAGCTGTGACATTTCAGAATGTATGTGTGATGCTGAAGTGTGGGATCCTATGTTCTGATTTGTTTAATCCAAATGAATGGTTGATTTTGCTTCTGAAAACTTTGCTTTGCTTATTACAACACAGTAGAGAGGAAACTGACCACTCTCTTTTTTTGCCGTCACTTTCCTGGAGTACTTTTCATACCTAAGCAAAAAAAAGATTTATTTTTATTCCAATAAGTTAAAAAAAAGGTTCTTTACTGTTCTAGAATTTGTGTTTATAAAGGCTCTTTCCTGCTGAACAGTTAAGATGATACAATGATTCTTTTGAATCCTAAATTTGATATGACATGGATGTGGAAAAGAAATACCACTGGTCCTTTATGTAGTTGAACCTGAGCATTTGTCTCATGCCATTTTGCATGTTATAAGATTTCACAACTAAAGAAATGGAGCAGGGAAAAAAAAATCAACCCAATAAAAAAATGTTTTCTTTCCTGATGGCTGTGGAGTTCCCGCAGGCAGCGTTTGTGCTGCAGAGCCCGATCCCTGGCAGCTCCCTTTGCCTTCAGCAGCAGCAGAACTGCGATTTAAATGCAAGTCCCATCAATGGATCAGGTCTTCATTCCCGAGGGGGGTTTTAATAACTTTGTAAAATCTGTAGGAATTCTTTTAGAGATTTGTAATTTGCTCAAAATTGCCTTGGACTAAGAAGTTCATCTCTGACTCAGAGAAAAAAATGTTTTTATAATTTATTTGTCTGCTAATGAATTAATTCTAAAATTCTTAGGGAGGAGGAATTGTGATATTTTTCACTGCTCTCTAATTTGTTGTTTACCTGCAGTAGAGAAAAGGTTTTTAAAAGGATGGAGAGCAAAAAAGAACTAAAACAGGCTTTTGCTTAAAAATTGCCAGAGAACTGTAGGAAACTAATTTAAGTTGCAGTTTAGGGTTTACAGCGCTCAAGATTTTATTTGAGTTAAACCCTCAATACAAAAGGGACTCTAGGTTCAGATAGATAAAACTTTTGGGTTTGAGACTGTAAAGAAACTTGTAGCCTCAGCTGGTCGGTCACAGTTGCACATTTACTACAGCAAACATATATTGAGCAAAAGATCTTCTTGAAATTGAGAGAGACCATTCTATGCTAAGATACTTGTGTTGCTGTTACAGCTGTCCCACAGAAACTCATCGGAACAGTACTCTGCTTCCATCAGGGTTGTTGGGCTTGTTTGCTTTTAGAAAATAAGGCTTGTTTTCAGCCACCAATGCAGTGAGTGTGCAGGCAAGGAAGAGCATTAGAGTAGCTGTAAAATCTGCAGCATCTTCAAATATAAACACCTTTGCATTTTGCTAGCTTAATTTGCAACTGGTTTGCAAGTTAGGACAGCCATAAGGAGGTGCATCCTCTGGGATGTTATTTCCATACACAGGATTTCACTGTAGCAAACTAAAGATCAAATCACGGGATTGCCGAAATCCGCGTGGTGATGAAATGTTAGTACCTCTTCAGATCAAGACTTTTGAAGAGGTGGCCCCAAATACAGCTGGGGCTTGATGGTTCATTACAATGCCTTGAGAGCAGTGGTGGGCTGTCATGTAACTAATACAAATATAAGGTCAGTCCTTTAGAGATACTTGATGTGACATTGCAGTCCAAATAATTAGCTCACAATTCTGTGAGCACTGAGGTTTGAGAATTTTCTAAGTTCACTCACTTGTCTGTATCTCTGCATCTGTGCTGGATTTTCTATTTGTTTCATTGTGTCTGAAAATGAATACCCAGTACGATCTGGCCCTGCTGGAGCCCAGCACCCCAGCAGCAGAGGGGATTTGATTGCTAACATACTAGTTAGGAAGATGGATAGCATAAAGGATATTTGATGGCTGAGCGATTCTATAGATAACAAGTGTAGGAAGGAAGAGTATGTGGTGATGATTAAGCCAGTGAAGGCCTGTGTAGATTTTTTTAATATGCCTGTACTACAGGCATGTTTACACACATCTTTTAGGTTTTATAGAATTGTATATATGTGCCAGAGGGTTTTTGTGAGCTTTTAAAACTGTAATACATTTTGCTGTTAGAGATGGGTCCTGATCCTGCAATGGCTTCACAAGGGAAACACTTGTTGAAGTCCATGTGTGTGCCTGGGAGAGGGCAGGTGCCCAGGGTTAGAACGTAATGATGCCTCCCCACACGTGGGAATGTGTAACAACTTAATTGTAGCTATTTTACATGCATAACTAGGAGTACTGGTCTGTCTTCATTTACATTTGTTTTCTCCCAGGAGATTTGCAGCAAGAGCAGTTTATTAGATATAAAATACTAGCCAGTGTAACAAATGGTGCATAAAGTCGGCACCAGGGTCTTTCTTGCTTGTTGCAAGAGCTGTGGTTTCATTCTCTGTGTGTAAATTAGTGTCAGGTTAAATACTTTTGGTCGTTCTTCCCTTTTTGATAAATTTGAAATCAGGAAGAAGTGGAGAGGGTTAAATATAGCTTTAGTTCTCACTGCACCCAGTAAGAGAAAACTCATTTGCAGCTTAAATTGCCTCAAGACCAAAATGCGGGACTCAGCACTGTCTCATTTCCTTCACTTCAGCTACAGTTAAGCACTTTGTTTTCTTTTATTGGTAATTGAACTTAATTTCTCTGAGATGGAAGTTGTTGCAGGAACCAAGGAGTTGATTCACAGCTGTGAATAATGTGTTCACAATTAATTAGCAGCTTATCCTGAGCATTTTTACACAGGATACCAAATATTATGGTAATGACAAACAATATATTTTAGATAGTGGGCACATTCTCTGAATGAGTGATTCCCTGAACCTTGCAGCCCTGGGGATTAGAGGCATTCATTTCAGAGCAGTAGGCTGGGGACATATGCTGGGATTTCATCAGATTTCTAGGCTTGCTGTAGTCTGATCCTGTGATCACCGCTCTGACAAACTTTGTGCTCGAGCTTTGAGCGTTCATGAACCCAAAAGCAGGGACTCAAACACTTGGAAACACAAAATCCACTTCTCTAGGGGCTTTGATTTGCTTGCTGAGATCATATCTAAGAAAAAAAAAAAAAAAGAAAAAGGAATATTTGCCTGGAAGCAGTACAAGTCCCAAGTGTTAGAAATTACTGCCTTCTTTTTTTTTTTTTTAAGACTATATTTACTAGAAATAAAACTACTTGTTGCTTCTCACCTTCTCTTTCTTCTCTTTTTAAACTTTCACTCCTTATAATTATGCTGTCATACTCCCCTGTTTCCTTCAATGCAGCCATTTTTACTGGTTTGGCTACTTGGGGCAAGACTTACCAACGCTTGTATTAAGTCAGGTAAAATGTCTTACATGCCTGTATAAGTTTGCAAATGAGATCTTCAAGTCAACAAAACAGATATGAACTTTCTGTTCTTGTATAGATCTGTAAATTCAGATCTAGCTTGTGCTACACTTGTAAGGCAATAAAATACCAGAAATGCAGCGACAAAGGAAATTTAAAAGTAGCGGGAAAAGCAAAAAGTAGTGGTAAATACAGATACCACTAAATGTTAGAAGAGTTAACATTATTCTCGAACCCTTTTAATTGCTAAACTATTTCACCAGTGTTTAAACTACCTCAGCTACAGCTGGAGGGAGAGCCCAGTTATTCACTAGTCAGATCTCATGAGTAGTCATCCAGTGCCAGGAGGAACTTGTGTCACAGAGGCAAGTCCCCCATGGTGACAGCAATGCATACCTGATTCAAAAGACCCCACAGAACAAACTTCTTACAACTGAGGACACTTTTTAACACCCTATAACAAAGTGCAATCTGCTGCAAAAGACCAAAAGTTAGTTCCTGTGTGTCAGAGGACAAACAGGAAAGGCTGTATGTTTTCCTGATATTCTAGGATTTTGCAGAAAGAGACTGTTGATTAAAATTCATAGATGGTTGTAGGAAGTAGACAAAATCCTATCCTTCAAAGGAGAAAAAAGTTCTCAACAAGCTGGTTTATGTGGTTCCCACTCTCATCTGACACTCAGTTTAACCACGAGCATGTGGCAGGATGTGCCAATTAAGAAAATGAGTATTTCAGGCCATTAACTGCTAGGTACTGTTGCTGTCTCTAGTGCTCAGAGGAAAGTAAAATCCTTCCTGTTTCTTCATCCCTTAAAAAACTTAAGTGATACAGGGAAGCAGGTTTGGTCCTTAAGGTGATAGTGGCCTGATAGACTATTTAAAAACAACATGATGCAAGGAAATATGGAAAAGTAGTCCTGCTCCATGAGTGCTGTGTGCCAGGGTACTGCAGTACTGTGCTGTTCTGTGACGAGGGGTGCCTGCTCCTGTGATGGGTGTTTCTGAGTGCACAGGCTGGAGGGAATGAGGTTCTGTGTAGAGACTTGCCCACCACCCACCACAACCCTTCAGCTACAGGTCTCTGTCTATCAGACTGGGCCAAGCAGTGGGACAGAGATTTGCTGGCTAACACGCTTGGCATCTCAGGGCAGCAGGAGAGGAGCTGTGCCTGATGCTCTGTGTGAGACAGCGATCCCACCAGGGACAGACATGGTGCAAGAGCCAGACCAGGAATTCTTAGCACAACAGGTATGCAATGTGCGCCTTGTGTAAGTAAAAGGCTGCTTCTTTTGAATCTCTTGGGGTCGAGGGTAGAATGAGCTATGTTTTAGTTATCAAGGAAAATTTGGCATCATGAGAGGCAGAGTGGAAATAACACATTTGCTAAATGGCATGTTGTGTTTGCACTCCAGCCTGTGTCCCAGATGGGCCTCCTGGGTGCTCACTGTGTGACACTGTAATGTCCTAACTCAGAGGAGGAGTGCTTAAGAGACCTCCAAGGTTTGTGGCAGAACAAGGCAGCTGCCAGGTGAGATGCATTCTGTGCCTTGTGCAGGCTGAGAGCAGGGACTCCTCCCAGTAGGGCACTCGGCTCCTCTGTAAACTGTGCCCTGTTCTCCCTTTCTTCCCAAGCAGTGGCAATAACACATCCTGCTGGTAGGACTGACTGGCTAGCACAGGTTTCCCAAAGTTGGAGCTCACATTCCTCTCCTAAATGTAGAGTCACAGGGACAATACTGGTGCAGGGGCCCCTCTAATGCAAACATTTTTTAAAATGAGTTGCAGCAGGGGCAGCCAAATGGCCTCCATTGTAACAAGGTGGGGAGAAGAGGGGAGGACTGCATTTGCAGAGCAGTTTAATCACATGGATGGAGCAGCGTGTTCACCTCTCCTCCTTGCTGGGTCATTTCCACTTTGAGCTCTGCAAACAGACTGTCTATTGAGCAGTTAGTATTCAGTGCTGAATATTCAATACTAGACTCTTGTTTTGGTGAGTCTTGGGCAAAAAAAGGAGGAAAGACTTCTCTTTTTTTCTCATGTTCCCTCCCTGAGTTTGCTTTGCATATTGTTCAGAGACTGGAGACTTCTCAGAAAAGCCAGGCTCCTAGTTTTAAAAGCACTGGTCTACTTTCATTAGTACTTTCTAAGGGGAGAGAAGACACAGTGTGGAAGGGACTAAATTCATACAAGGTTTACAAATCTGCAAGTCTAGGCACATTGGGACTTAGCAAAGACTTTTTGTCAACCACATTTAGACTGTAAAATTAGTAGCATGAGATGCTTGTTTTGTATACACAGAGTACTAAGAGGTACTAATATTTTTGGGGGTAAGTTATGACGATTTGTTGATGTCCTCTCTGCTAGTTTTGATGGGCAGATATTCTCTGGGTGCAGTCTGAGAGCTGAAAGAAGCAACATTCGTTTCTGTCTGGTGTGCCTTATTTGCCCACAAAATTGTTGTGAATAATGTGATGGCTGCATCCTTTGACGATAGTGAGCAACAGCTAGATTTGGAATATATATATCTATAAAGTGAGGAAAAGTGTCCACCATTTGAGTAAATGTAGTGTCTCTTTCCTTTGATTCACGTTCTTTTTTTGGTCAAGTGGCTGTCTCTGTTTTACTGCTACGATTATGTCCTGACACCTGAGTTTTCTTTGCACATATGTATCTGTCTTCTCATGTTCTTTCAGTCTGCCTGACTAGATGCTGTTTCTAATGAGAAATATTTACTGTAGCCCCATTCCTTCAGGAGCTGACCTCTTTTCTCCTGATTTAAAAAAAAAATCCTCCTCTCTGTACTTACTTTCTTTTCTCCTTTCCTTTATTTCTCCCCATGCCCTTTCCTTTCTCTTTCCTTCTTTTGTTTTCATTCCTCTTCTTTTACACCTCCTTTCCAACAACCACTCTCCTCCCTTTCTATTGCCACCCTGAGCCCCACAACCAGTGTTTTGTGTATCCCCCACCCATATCTCACATCTTTTCATTTTGTCATCTTTGTGGGCCTGTCTTACTGATGTACTGCCGTGTCTGTGCCAAATTGGCCTGTTTGCTGGATTCATCAGCTCCTGAGGCAGAGGAAAACGTTTCATGGGTACTTGATGCAAATTCTGTTTCTTGTTGAGTCACAGCCCCTGTTCAGCCAAATGACTCCAGCCTCGTGCACTGGTGAAACAGAGCTGAATTAAGCATTTGAGGACTCTCTGTCTTCTCATGCATACTGGTGAACAGAGGGATCATGGTAGCAGCTGGGAATGTTTAACCCAAAATCTAGTGAGCAGAGACTGCTGCAGGGTGTGAGTATAAGGTATGTTGTGTGAGATACCCAAAAATTAAGGCCCTATGAGCTCTCTTGTGTGTCTCATATTAATTCTATAGCGTAAGAAGTTAATGGGGCACAAAGGGCATCAAGAAATGCTGAATTTTATCCTGGGAAAGAATAGGTCTGGCAATGACCAAGAGGCATGTTTGCATTTCCTTGGAAGGAAACATTGCAGCTAAATTAGAGACAAGGATAGCATTTACACTGATTCATGCAGCAGACCCCGAAGGGCTGAGGAGATATAACACATCATGTTGTGGAAGCATGAGGCTACACTTAGCAGTATGCAGAGTTGGTGCTTGAAAAGCACATGATGTGTGGGTTGATTTTATTGATGAAAAGATTGGCTGTGTGTTACACAGCCATGTAAGTTAAAGTTCAGCCCTGGGAATGCTGAATTGGTCAGCTAGCTTAAAGGATCCTGGGGAACTTGAGGAAATGTCACTGCACTGAAATTAGACCAAGGGATGTTCACTTTGCTGTTGAAAGAGGAATGGCCTTGATGAAACGAAAACCAAGTGGCCATTTACTGGTCTGATGAAAATTACTTTTTAAAATAAAACAATAAATAGCATCTGTGTGTGACTGGGAGAGGAAAAGGGCTACTCCCAGTTAACATGCATATTGAGTTTGAAATGCAATAGCAATGTGTTATTTGATTCCAGAGAGGGGAATAGATAGGACTTCACAAGTCTTGTCTGATCCATGCCAGAGGCTTCCCTAAATACTAGAAGGAAATCATGTATTCTAGGGTTCCTGAGGGTGCTTAATCTATGTTTGGGATGCAGTCTCTTAACCAGGAACATGGTTGACAGACTACTTAAAAGAAAGTATCACATTTAGATGAACTTCTGCACAGTGCAAAGGGTAACAAGAATGCAATGTCTCATAAATTCCAGTTTTTCTGCCCAGGTATTCTGGAGGAGTTAAATTGTCAACTGTGGTGCTTTTTGTTATAAGTTTAAACATGGCATGCCAATTTTTAATATACTTTATCAAACAGTTAGTAGAAAGTCACTATTAGGAGCAAAGACCTAGCTAAACAAAACAAAAGAGCTCTCTCACACTCAAGAGAGTAGTTCTTTGCATTCTTATGATATCAAGGCAAATCTTCACAATGCTTTACCAGAATCAGAAGTCAAAGAAAAAGAACAAAAACATTCCTGCTAACATCTAGTAAGTGCCTTGGACCGATGTCCATTAACCCTGAAATAGTTCCAATAGAATCCTATGCCAAGAAATGAGAACAAAAGAAAGGACTGAAACAAGAGTGCCTGACATTTTGCCCTGTTGGAAATGAAATAAAAAGTTAGATTAGCAAACAAAACACCAAGGTATCTGGCAGCTTGTCAGGGTAGCAGCTCTGCCATCTGCACCAAGGCCATGTGTCAGTGTCATCCCTGAGGAGAAGGTCTCTTGGAAGAACAGAATATGGTTATCCAGGACCAAGGAGGACACTGGCATGATTTCCTGTGGAGCTTGAAGATGTTCCTGACAGCTCACACACGCTGACTGAAGGGAATGTGCCTTGCCAGCCGATGGCACTGAAAGATGCAGCGAGGAGCAAAACCAGGCTCTGTATGGCAGGTCCTCTTCTATGTCAGAGATGAGATGGTTTGTGAGCTACGAGTGTCTATGTGCTGAAGCAATTAGAGGGAACAGCAGCTGGATGATAGCCTTGTTATGGTCTCACAAACCTTTCATTTGACAGTGGAAAGGAGGGAGATTTTGATTGTATCCCCTACATCTTAGAAAATTTCCATGTGTGTGATTGGCTGCCCCAAATATCTTGTTCTCCTTGATTTTGGTTGACTTCGTTAAGTTTAATGCCCTTGATGGGAACCAATGGCTGACAAGCCCTGTTGTGTTACAGGCACACAGTTTTTCATGACATTGTGCGGAGGTTAACCCACAAGATCTTGTTCAGGTCTTGCTTCTACAGTAGACTGAGGTTTTGGAGATAAAGGGATTTTTGTTTGCTTTCTTTCAAGCACTGTGGTTCTTTAAAAGCTTTAAATGTGCTGCTGTAACCAACCTGCAGAGAGCTCCAGCAGCATTACACTTATCAGGTGGCAGATGTGCCTGTAACCAGGAGTGCTGTGCTGCAAGGTGTGAAAGAGATACAGAACAGGAATCCTGCTTCTACTCAGACCAGATGTTACATACAGCAGGTACTAGAATAGGTTTTTAATAGTTTGAGGGTCAGACTTCAGGTTTACCTCATAACCATTACTTCTGAGAGAAGGGGATTGTCTCTTTTGCCTTTAAGGGACTGTTTTAAACTGGTGGTTTGTCTTCTAAGGTGATATGACAAATTGATCCAAGAATTGCTACTAGTTGTAGTCTTCACATGCATCAGTCAAAATATTACATGCACTGGCTCATTTTTTCTTTGCTTTCACAAAGCATTTAGAAATTAGATTTGCAGCACTCTAAGGCATGGCCAAAACAGATGGACTGCTCAGACAATATGAATTTAACAGCTGTAGAGGTTAGAAGTTCTCTGAACATAGTGGTGCAACACAGCAGGAAGAGAGCGTTTGTGGGGTACTGGCATTTCTCAGACCATGTTCAGCAAGATCAGCTCTGCAGAGAAAAGCTCAGCACATCATGCAGACCTCAGCTCTTACTCTGAGACAGATAACAGAAGAAACTGTGAGGGCTGTGATGATTTCCTTAATAAGAAAAAATATAAAGCACCACCCCATCAACTCCCCTGAAAAATACGATACCTGGTTAGTACCATGGGCTATCAAACTGGATCCATGGCCTTCACTTAGCCTCTTGAGCTTTTGAGTTGCTGCTTTTACCTGCTAAACCTGCTGTCTGCAACCACTTTTTCTTGATTTAACAGATCAGATGAGCAGCTATGCAGTATTGCTGGCCAGCTCAGTACTGAGACACTTGGCAAAGAGATGCTGTGGGAAGAGATGAGTAACTCTTCCCCCCCGAGAACAACGAACAAATAACACAGAGGGGTGCTAAGACTCTGTATGCATGAGAGGAGTTCCTCCTCTGTCACTGGAACTGTAAAATTAAGTCTGTCATCACTTCTGAGTATTTATTTTTCCAACAGGTCCTCTTGTAAATCCACTAAAATTTGGTAGTCCCTTTATATTTTCATTATCTACATTTTATATGCCCTGCTCACAGTTACTAACTAGGTTTTTTCCCCCTACATTTGTCTTGAAAAACTTGTGGAAAAAATGGCAAGTGCAACCACAAAAAAAATATGAAACTGGACTGTTGCAGCTGTGTCATCCAGGTTGGTACATAGCTAAGGCAGTGGTTTGGGTCCTAGCAAATTTTTATTCTTATTCCTATGTTAACTACTTCAGTGACAAGCACCAAACTTATGTGGAAGAAATGCTGGTCCATATGCAGCACACTAAATCAATTGTCATGCTTTTTTGTGAATTTCTTTAAAAAAATTGGAGTATGAGAGCCGATCTAGAGCTGAAGGTGACTGAGAGGGATTTTCTTGCCATTGCTAGGGCTGCAGTGAAATCAGTGATTGTGCAAACGGGTATGGTGACAACCAAAAGCCTTGACTACCTCTCTAGGACATGGCGTTTCTCATACAATTTCAGAAGAAACAGCAATTCACAATTATGCCAGTGATATGACCACATCCAGTTCAGAGGATATGGCATAACTGGGGAAAACCAGTATTGTTTTCACCACCATAGGGAATGAGGTGAGCAAAATGCAGCTCAGATTAGGTGACCACAGGGTTCCATTTTGCCTGTGAAACCTCCTAATCTCCCTCCAGGATGTGCACACCCTGCACACAGGGCTGCAGCCAGTGGCTCTGGGGACACCCACCTCCCAGCTGTGTGCAGCTTTTGGCACCCTGTTTGGTTGCTGGGTAGGACACAGTGCCTCACAAAGGCCAGGGGAGACTCTGAATACAGGTTGTGCTATTACTGCAGCAACTCCTAACCCTCCTGGCAGGGCAGCAGCAGCAGAAACCACTGACAACTGCAATCAGGCACACCTCCTCTTCTCTGCAGAGTGGAGCCCAGGTGGCTCCTGCACTGCTCTCCATAGGGCCACACACACATGGGAGCAATGAGCACTTTCTTTTTGGGGCTGCAAATATGCCAAACCAATAACCATTACAAACAAGAGGGACTAACTATCTCTTTAAATGTACTGGCACTACTCAGGCATCTCTGCTGTATTCTCTCACCTCAACTGAGGCTCTGTAGGGAGAAGCCTTTCAAAAGTGTCTTCTTGGAGCAAACCCTTCATCCTGTAGGAGATAACTTGACTAAATAATCTATCAAAGTTATATTTAAAACACATTGGTGCTTCTCATTTCTGAAAGCTGCCCCTGAGCAGCTCTTGCATGTTTCCATCTATTTTGGGGAATCCTAGGCCTGCCTTCCCAGCTCAGTGTTTGAAACACCATACAAATAAAAGTATGTTTGTTGGTGTGGAGAGAAGAGCCTTAGTTGAAACAGGGTAAAGCTATACAGGCCCCTGCTCTGCCCACTTTTGAAAACAAGTTCAGTTTAAACTTGTTGGTAAAAGTGTGGTGGGTGCATTTAATGGAAGAGAGATACTCTTGCAGTTGAGGATCAGTCTCAGCAAGGTTAGGATCAAAAACAGAAGAGGCAAAATGGGGGCCGGAGGTAGTTCTGTGCTTCTTTTTAATCCATCTTTCAGCACTTCATTGGGAACAATTTATATTATTTGTTTGTGTTACAGTAAGTATTTCTGCCAGAAAATTGACACTGGAAAGATTACTGTATTTTGAATAACTGTCTCCATTCTGCCATGTAGGAATCCCAAAGAAGGCACAATATGTTTGTATTCAGTAGTATACAAAAATTATATAGCAAAAGTTTTAAGCCTGAGGAACATAGTTGTGTGTTTCACTATAATTCACTCTCGATCTTTGTGAAATTGAAAAATTGATCTTATATTTAAAGATGCAGCTTCAAAATGCCATTGAAAACATTATTTGCTCTCTTTGCTAATGAGATTGTGGAAATTTCCATACTGTGTCACATCCCAGAGTTATCAGCATGTGACTGTACTGCATTTTGCTACTAGATATTAATTATTTATTTTGCCTGGATGTTTTTTGACTAGAGCTGACCCTTTCTCCAACCACTGTCCCAGTACAACTGAGGGTATGATATGCTGAGGTTCAGGGTGGGAAGAAATCCTAGGGAGCAGGGAGAGAAAATGCCTTAAGACTTGACACACTGAAAATGCAAAGAATAAAAATACAACCTGTATTTGACAGGATGCATTTTCTTTTGCTCTCACAAGCACCTCCTGGTAGATATTTGGAGTTTCTCATGAATGATATGGATTCATCATCCATATCAGATCTGATATGCACTTCTGCTTAGTCAATGTCTGAACTCTCCAATGTACTGTTCCTGATTTTCCTGTGTGTGAGAAGTTTGTAAGGTCCAAGTGCGATAATTTAGGCTTTAATCACATTAAACCTTCCATACCACGTGACTCAATGTGTATTTAGAACAGTGGTGTAATGTTATTAGTGTTAGCCTTGGGGGCAAGTGATGGAACCTCAGCCTAGTGACACCAGGGGTTTGCTATGGGCCTTTTCCTGCAGCTCTGCAGCTGGACTGCCCGGGACATCTGTATGTCCTGAGGAAAAGAGCATTCCACATGTAGAGAGCTTTACCCAGTGGGTTCATTTTACTGAATCAGGATCTAATGCTATTAACTCTTACAGAGCTTCTAAAACTCAGACTTAGTTTTGACATTTTATTTTGTTTTCTCTGCCTATTTCTCTGTTGGTTTTGTTTGGTTGTTTGGTTTGTTTCTATTTTAGGCAGGTGCTCTTGTATCTGGGATTTGCAGGCTGCTGAAGGGAATATTTAAAATTTTAGCAAAACTGTGGTTGTATTTTCTTTTAATACCTGAAGACATTGTTATTACTATTAGGAGTTCAAAGCCTTGTAAAAATGTTTTTCTTTGCACAAACACTAAAAAGTAGCTACTTATTAAATGAAGATATTTATTTGAATATTTATTTATACTTAAATAATTTGGTTTATGAGATAACACAACCTTTAAATAGTTTGTTGGCATTGTCGCATTTTGTCATCTGCTGAATAATTTGACAAATTTGCCATAAACTCCCTGACACTTTTGCTCAAAAGAGTTAGTTTTCTTCTTTCTTTGGTGCTAGACAGGTCATGTATCTTTTCAGCCTTGAAGAATTTCTATCAGCTATTTAAATGCAAGGCCACAAAGAGAAAGCCAGACTCTGGCTGCAGCAAGCTGCACTAGGGTGATTCAGGAGCAAAGGAGTTGCAGCACATAATTAAACAGTAAATGCGCCCTACTCCAGAGACTTTATATCTGGCAGTGCAAAGTGTGTGCTTTACCCATGGAAAAGGGGAACATGCGCAGTTATCAGAGACAGTTTGTGAACAAGGACGGCGAGAACTGTTATCAAGAGACACTTAAAAAGTTTTTTGCCTACTACTTAGGCAGGGAATGTGACTAAAGATGGCTGCTGCCAGTTCCCTGCTGCCCAGGGAAGAGGATGCATCCCAGCTTCCCAGCTCTTGGTGCCGGGAGGAAAAGAAAGGGCAGAGCTGGGCATCAGCCTCTCCTTGGCGCTAATGGCAGCCGCCTTTGCTTTTCTTCCCTGCAGCTGGGCTCAGAGCCAAGGGAATTATATACAGCCATGGCTGTGTGCTGAAAGGAGGAGGAGGAGGAGGAAGGGTAATCTTTCTCAAGGCTTCTCACACCTCTCTCTGATGCTGCCCTCAGCAGCATGTTTTTCTTCACCTTGTAGGAGTCTGTGAGCATCCAAGCTCCTGTCCCCCAGCTCACGGCCCTAAAAGGGGACAGGAGAGTTGCTATTGGCTCAGTTTTGGGGCAGTGAAAGGAATGTGGCACAAAGCAGCCGTATTAATGTGTTGGCCCTTAGACAAGGAGGTGATACACCCCCATCCGAGGCAGCTGAGTGAGTGGTGTGAGCAGGGAAAGCCTCGAAGCTGGAGTCACCGCAGGCTTGTGGGTTACTGACGGAGCAGGGGCTGAGCAGGCAGCACAGACCTGGCTGCAAAGTTTCACACTGTGCTGTCAGCAGCATTAAAAGGATTTTTATACAAGGCTGTGCTGAATTTGATGGCAGCAGAAATATCCTTTAAAAAGTCTGGCGATAACACGCGTTACTTTTGCTGGCATTCAGAGAAGTGCCTGAAGAGAGCAGCTGCAGGGAAGAGGCAGTGTGGTTGGGAGGCTCCTGAGACACAGGGCAGTCTGATGGTGAGTGAGCAAGATGCACACAGGGACATGCTGGTACTAATGGAGGCAGAACTGCAGCATATTCCTACTGGGAATACATGGGCAGAGAGGCACAGGGAAGGGAATAGCCTGGAGCTGCCACAACACTGCCTGAAAACCAAAAGAGCACAAAGCAACAGTACCTGGGGTCTTGTGGCAGGACCTGGAAATCAACCCCCAAGGGTTCTCAGCAGACCTTTTCTGAGGTCCTGTGCAGGTACCATTGTCCTTTTTGGTTGTCTCTGTGGCAGTAGAAAGCACATACAGAGCAATACACACAAGTTTGTGCAATTGCTCAGGTTCAAAAAGCAATTTTTTCTGCAGGATGTATTTGGTCATGACTATTCGTCTATTTGTTTATTGGCATCCAGTGCTGAAATGAAGTCATATCAACTTTTATCTTCTATAAACCAGATGGGCAGCTTTCCCAAGGCACTGGGTTCCTGCTTTCCCTTCAAGCCTGTTGCTGTGATGGGCTTTTGCTGGCTGGTGGACTGCTGCCTGTGCTGTGCAGGTAGCCTGATGTTTCAGGAAGGTGGGAGGCTTATGGAGTGGAATCTGAAGCCATTTCCATGTCTTTGTAGGCATTTCTGGCTCTGGCAGTTTGCTGACAGCAAGGCCTGTTTCCCCTTGTTTCTTGTGCATCTCTTCTCTCAGTGGGGTTGTTTCCTGTTTTAACTTGTGGGATTGCCTTGCTGTCTTCCGACCTATCCCTTCTTTTTCTTTCTTTGTCCACAGGGAGCTCTATGAGCATAAGCTCATTTCTGCCCATGTTCATGCCCTTGAAAAATAATCTTATGGGGAAGGTCAGTTTATTGTAGCAATACCCAGGGATTCCACACAAACTCAAGGACTCATATTTCATACTTGGTCTAAGGAAACACATACAAAGGTGTAACTTTTGCCCTGAAGAGCTGTAAATTCTGCTGAGTCTGGTGCATCCTACAAAGTCATCAGGGGATGCAAGTTATAGCTTCCAGAAAGAACAGCAGAGTCAAATCAGTGTAATGCCTTAGGTAATTCATCTGACTGGTGGAAATTAATCGAAAGTGAGAACAGAGGGAGGACAGGAGTGGTTGAGTTTGCACTGTGAAGTGACAAAGTTTTGGGTAGCTCAGTGGCTGCTGACTTGCTGTGTTTGACTTGTACCAGCGAGGAAAAGATCTTGGTAGGGCCTGGGACTCCACCAGTGTGAATAGAGTCATAGGACTGGACTTCAAAGAGCCCAGTTTGATCCTCACTGTAACCAAAATTCACATGAATGATTGATTACACACATTACAAATTCTTTCAATCCCAGTGGAAATACTCGACGATATATGTCTTTACCAGACTAAGACTTGGAAATTAATGTAATTTCTGAGTTTCAGTTGATTTTAATTTTTTTTTAATGTATCATTACATGGGGAGGGGAGAGAATATCTTGAGAACCTTTGTTTTGTACACAGAAGTATTTCAGCCTCTGTAGTTTAAAAATAAACAGAAACTGAAATTAAAAAGCAACAGCTAAGTTTGAAACCAAGAAAAGATTTTCTTGCTGAATAAGGTCAGACTGAGCATGTGTTAACAGAAATGTTACAGAACACCATCTGTTGAAAACCGGTGCTTTATTTAGATTTATCTGTTGCCACTTTATTTTTATGCAAAGACAAACACATAAAAAAGAGCATCCTTGTTTTTTTTTTGCAGAGAGCTGGATTGAACGATGTCTCAATGAAAGTGAAAACAAACGTTACTCCAGTCACACCTCTCTGGGGAATGTTTCAAACGATGAAAGTAAGTAACTTGTCATTCATTTAACATGAGTGTGAACATGTTCAAGTGCTCATTTTCTTCTGTATAAGTTGCTATACTTTAGTGATATTTTTAGTACTCTGTAGTTTGAAGAGTCAACTCACTTGACATATCCAATAGTTTAATTATTTTTTTTAATATTTACATTTTTTTAAAAAAGGAAATAATATATCTATTACTTAAAATGGGCAGAAGAATTTGTATGCCACTGAATAAAGGTTTGATGATCTCTAAAATGTGCTGCTAGTATCAGCTTATGAGTAAAACCATCTGTTTTGCTTTTTACTGGTGAATACCGTGTGGCTGAAATACAGGAAAAAATGTGCTGTTTTCCAGTCCTAGCATATCAAAACATATGTAGAAAATATTTTCTTTAAGAATTAAACAATCATGAGATTGAAAAATCGTATACTAAAACATGATTTTGCTTCCTTTTTAACCACAGAGAGGAAACAATTATCAATCTATCTGGTTTTAAAATAGCTATTTTTTCTTATCCTTTCTAGTTATAGTAATTTCAGTTCTTGATTTTTAACAACAGCAGGTAATCAAAAAGACTCCAAAATAGTTTAAAATAACCAAATTGTTTCTTTTTAAAATTGCAAGACAATCTCTAGCTTACTATTTAGTTTTCATTGTTTATGCAATTTCTGTTCTGATTAATTTGCCTACAGTAAAATATTCTTCATGTTAGTTTTCCTCTCAGGACTTCATATATTTGTTCATGTTGCAAGATGTTAATGCAGACTGAATTCTTTAATTCAGTAATTCACATTTCCTAAATAAAAGTTTAGAAACTATACTTTGAATAAGTTCTTAACTGCCGAATGTCCCATTTACATTTTTTGTATTTTAAGAGAATTACTTCATTTTGATGTCACAGCACAATTATATGCCTTGCAGCAATGTTGTAATGAAAACCAAACTTTGCTGAAGTGGGGTCTTACTGTTATTTGTTGGGATATCTTTGGAGGCAATATCTCTTCTGAAGGAGAAGGGAGGTGCTATAGAAACATGGTATTTATTCATGACTCCCAAGCTAAGAACAGTGGGCAAGAATCCTTAAAGATAGACAGTATAACTGGGAGAGGTTTGGGTTTTCCTGTTTTTAAATCAATATCTAATTCCTTAATTTTTATCTCTAAAAAAATTGTAGTGAAAATACAAACATCAGCTTGTTAGTTTCCATTTCTTGAGGACCTATGAGAGGTATGAATTTCATTTAACTCTGATGCTACTGAAAAAAGTGATGGAAGAAATCTGTAATGAATGAGATGTGACTTCAGATTCCTAATAGAGTCAGAATTCAGAATTCAGCCCGATTGACTTTAGTGAACTTTCCTTAGACTTCCAGTTCAAGACAGTATCATCAAGGAAATTATTTAACACTACTAGGAATATTAATAGCAAAATTATAGTGTCGCTATGACAAGTTTCCTTCTATGTTTTGTTCTAGATCTGTTGCCTTAAATAGGTTGTGACAAAACTTGCGGTAGTTTGTTATGTGTGCTTTAAATGTGAACATTTTAAATGTGAGAAACTTCCACCTACCTTGGGACAGTGAGAAGTGGACCTGCATGCGTTAGCAAGAGCAGATATTTCACATAGTGGCACTGAGAAGATAGGATAGTGGTTCCTTCTGTTTTCTGGTACTGGAATTTAGGGGCAAGCAATGAAAGGCAGTGAATTTAGAACTGATGAAATAAATACAGAAATGAATTTGTTCTGCTATTCATGTGCAGAAGACATTGTCACAGTGTATAATGGAAACTCAAATGACAGTGAGAGTTGATTTTATCTAGTTTCCTTCTTAATAACCAGTTCTTCCAGATGCTTCCTTTGCACTGATTACCAGCATTTCTGCAGTGCAGATAAGGGAATTAATCCACCTGAAAAGTCATCCTTGTTTTGAGCAGTAGGTGAGGAAGAGAAGATGAAGAGGAAGGAGTAGGGAAATAAAGTAAACCATTGCCCAGCAGCAAGACTAGTAGTCTCTGAAATCCAGAACATACTAGAAGTTTCAGCTTATTGTACTACGTTCTCCTTTCCAGCCCTAGAGTTCTTTCTAACATCTGTCTAACAGTGCCCACACACCAAGAATGAAATTTCCAAACCACTGTGTCACTCTTTGTTCAACCTCATACATTTACGAACAGCAGGAGGCAAAATGTTTTGAGGAAACCTATATAACTTTATTTGAATTCTTCAGAACGTGGATTAAATTGCTGTTCTCAGTGTAGTTCCAGTTCTCATCTGCAGCCAAAAGAAGGCATCATACATCTTTCTCTTGACTAGTTTTTTGTCTCTAAATACCTTAAGTGGCTGTCGGCTGGACTCTGCCAGAGAAAAATAGTGGGTTTGGTGTTCAGTTGGGTTTTTTTGCTGTGTATCCACTGAAAATAATGAAAACTTGCACTGTGAACTGATAAAGTTCTTACTGAGCATAATGCTTGCTCTTGCGACTTTTTTCCCTGGATGATTTTTGGATTTTAGGACAGGAGTAATAGATTTGCTGGTCTCCTTTTCTGCTGCTGAGGTATGCTACAGAGCCATGCTTCAGGCCACAGGGGTCCTTTAAAGACAGTCTTCTATTCTCATCCAGATACCTCTAGGCCTCTTGAACCTGCATTAAATTGTGAAAGGAAGCAATGACTCACAAACGTGGATTCTCATGATCTCTCTGCTTCCTGGGGTGCTTCTTACCCTTTTGGAACATTTTATGACCTCTTCCAAAACACAACTTTTACATTCTAATATAAAAATTGTAAGTAAATTTTATTTCACTTTCCAGTTTTTAAAACATTTTTCCTTCTACCACTTCTACACTCCACATATTAGTCAAAAATTCACCAGAAAAGGGAATGGTACAACCTTGCATTCAATAATTTAAAGAAACCCAACCAATCCCACAATATTTTCTGTGTACTATGCATTGAGCCAGATTAGCCACATTGAAGTAGGAGTCTGGAAGAATACAAGTAAAGGCTTATAAAAGTTTCAACTGCAGTTCCATGGGAAAGGAATAGTGATGTTAGTTGATGAAGTGAAAAGCTTGCTTGTCGAAATTTTCTTGCTTGTTTAGAAATGTGAATGTGTAGACAGTTCATATGAGATAAAAGAAAATATTAGGATGACTTTTTGTACTTCCAAAACAGTGTACAAAATCCACGTTCATACTGGCTGAAATGGACTTCTTCAGCAGCTTCTTTTTCTTTTGCTGTTATCAAAGAAACTTGCATGGAGTTTGAGAAGAAAAAGTTTTGCTTATATCTCTGGGAGCCAACAAGTACTATATTTTCTACCATGATCCTTGCTTTTAATATCTTTGAAGGCCCCTTATGTGCTGAAAGGTTTACTTCTAACTGTCCAAGATACTACCTGCACTGAGTTTGGGATGGGTGCCAGGTTTCCCACCTAAGAGGGTGCCTTGAAGACACCTTTCTGTGGAATGATGGTAGTCCTCCTGCTGGCAGTGGAGTGAACACACTAGATCTGCTCCCAGCAAATGGCTTTATCCCTGAGGTGCTATGTGTGAACACCTACAGCTGAGTCAGGAGCATAATTTTTCCTGATGACTTCAAGCCTTTTTTGGATTTGTCACAGAAGAATTGTCATCTCTCTTCTTTGACAGTGCCTTGAAACAAGATTTCTTTTCAGTGACTTTATTTTCTTTCTTTAAAAAATAGATTGGATTTTAAAAATATTGGATTTTTAAAGGTTGAAGTTCATTTTAATCTACAGTGTTGTTTTGATTGGGACATATAAAATGACAGGACAAAAAGTAAGAAATGCTGTTTTCCTTTCCCTCTTCCATGTTGTACAAGGAGATCTGGGATCAGACCCGAGTCAAGTGTTAGAGAAAGCATTCCTTCCTCAATATGGAAGCCATTAGGTGCCCTGCTACCAACCAAAATAAAAAGAATATTTATTAATTTCTGCTAGTCAATTACCTGATGAGATTATATTATTAAACTACACAAGGCAGAATAATCTGCTTTTATATGTAATGCTGCAAGTTTATATTTCTAAGTCCTATTCCTATACCATGTGCAATTCTTTCCATCTAATAGAAAAGGAAAAGTTTTCTGAAAAGAAACATTTTAGCCAACACCTGATGAAAATCAGAAATATATTGGCTGACAGCTGGTCCATCGGCAAAATACAAAGTAGTTCTGTTTTCTTGTAAAAGCAACTGATTTGGAGGGAGACAAGTACTTAAATCTGTGAAAAAAATTAGTTTTGTTGAAAATGCAGTTGTTCAGTGGGTAATATTTTATGGAAAATTGTGCTTAAAGAATTTTTTTGAGTAAGTTCAAAGTCCTTCATTCTCATACTTTGTTTTAATGAATAGTTCATGGAAGATGCTGGAGAGTCTTGCAGAAGGTTCTCCAGGAAGCAAACACATCTGAGGAGGGAGATATAAATTGCAGCTTATGATCTATTTGTTAGTTTATGTTGTTGAAACAAATCCTCACATGGGAGGAGCTCAGTATTGAAGTGTGTCTGAGGGCAGGTTAGGTAAAGCACCTGCCCAGGGGTGCTCACTCTTACTGCAAGTGATAAACAGCTGGGGGAGGGACAGAAGGGATGTGGAGAGACTGATATTGTGGAATTTAGATACTGACCTGATGTCTGATGGAGTGTCAGAGATTGAGGGAAATTCAGTCTAGTTAGCACAGGTGGAAGCCACCCAGTGCCCGAGCGTGCGGAGCGGCAGCCACGGCCACTCTGCGCTCCGTGCCGCGGCTTTGCTGCACGCCGACCGCCTGTTTGGGAAAAACAAATGAAAAACACAATTTAAAAGTGATTTGAGATGTGTGTGTTGGTCCTGCGCGCCGAACAAAAGCGGTCCCTGAAAGGCAGGGAGGGAGTGTGCGGCCCAATAATTAGGGGCCCATTGTCATGCAGATGCAGAAGGGGGGCTGCGCTGGGGGTCCGCGGGGACCGCAGGGTGCGATTTCCTGCGCGCAGGATGAAGGATGCTCGGTTCGCACAGCATCCCTGGGTGTGACGGGAGAGACGCTGCGGCTGGACACAGCCATCCGAAGAGGGGTGGTATTTGTGTGCAGGGGTCCTCGGATCTGCACAAAGGGCCTCCCGACAGGGTCTGATGCTCAGAGGAGGTCGATCTTCAGATTCAGCATCCTCAAGGCTCGCTCAAAGTAACTTCAGAAAGTTAATTGCATGAAGAAGTGAAGCTTGCTGTGTGGCGTACAGGCACAGTGGTTTACCTCGTTGTTTGAGTATCAAAGCCTTCTATGCTGAATGCTTTAATCAGGGCCAAAGTTGATAAAATATCAAACTGCTTTCGATACAACAGTGTTTCCCAAAGAATGCCCTTCTGGAGCTGCTATTGTGCTTTGCTCCAGCTTTCACCTAGGAGTGTTACATACGTCTCACAAATTTTATAGCAATTATTCTATACATACTTTCAAATTGTTTCAAAAGAACTGATGCAACCTAGGAAGAATCCAATATTTGAAATTTTGTTTTAATTACATTTTTCTTTATTCATCTTTTATTCAAATTTTTGTAAAGTCAGCAAATGAGAGAATTACCTTGGAAACAGTTAATAAGGAATACTATCAGAGAAATCATCTGAAAAGAAATAAAATATATTACAGAATATACACTTTTTGTCATTCAGAATTAATCTATGTAAATTTATAAATGGCAAGTACATATCATAAGTTAGGATCAAACAGTGGATGAACGCTGTTAGTTTAAATGACTTATCTAATATAAACTTTGGGTAAGGTGACAATTCCCTTAAAGTGGATCAAACTGTTTATATGTTCTCACATGCTACTTGAGATCTAAAAGTTGCTTTTATTCCATGTAAATTTATCCTTTTCAGTGTCATTATTCCTAGGCACCACTCTGTTCCTGCTATCAGTGATGTTTGGAAGGTTTATTGCCTCAAGCAGTATCTACAGATGGTAGTTTAGTGACCATCACTATTTACATTTCAGCAATTTAACTGATATTTTGAGAGAGCTTTGGCATTTGAGAACATTAAAAAATATTTTAATTACTTTTTAATACCTTACCATTCATAAATAATTTTTTAAAAAAAAATTCTTATTAGTTCATAAATGCTTGAGAAATTCCCACTGAAATTACATAGCTTTTTTTTTTTTTTGTTTGTTTCTTAACAGATGAGGAAAAAGAAAATAACAGAGCATCGAAACCACACTCAACTCCAGCTACACTGCAATGGTAAGACACCTTTAAAAAAAATCAAGAAAATATATTAGAGTTTTTTCTTATGCGTTTTCCAGATGAAGAGCATAAAGCTCTTGAACATCTTATATGGTTCTAAAAATACTCTCACTGTAAGTGTTTAATGTGCTCATTAGTATCCTGTACAGCATTTCTCAACAAATTTCTTACTTTTATGGGATTTGTCTGAACAGAGGAAACCTCTGATACAGTTTAGAAGATCTACTTGGCATGTTTGTTTGCCACCTTGACAGCTGGTGATTTGTGATTTGTCATCTCAGTTGTATTTATTGCAAAAAGAAAATTAGTCCTGAGAATTTTTTTTCAAGACTCACATTTATTTCAGTGTCTAATGAAACCCACCTTTACCAACTATTTTAATTAAATGAGATCTCTGTAATGAGATGGGCAAATATAAAGGCATTTAGTTCTGAACTATTGTTTCTTTTTACCAATTTGCATCACAAAAGTCCTATTTTTTGGAAGATGAAGAAAAGTGAGTGACTTACCTTGAACAGACACTTAAGAAAGGGAGTGATTACAAGCAGGGAGAAAATTATTAAAATCATCAAATGCCATAGAGGTCTTTTATTATTTTTCAGTACTCACCCCCACAACTTCAACATAGTTCAAATACAACAAAAAAGAAAAAAAGAACTATCTAGCTAAAAAAAAAGAGCAAGCAAGGCTTACCGGCCCCAAATTCAGAACAGTGTTTATTTTGTAATGAAGTCAGTTAAGAGCCTTTTCCACAGGAGCAAATAGTGTCATAGCCAAGAAGCCAGTGTTAATTAGAACGTGCCAACAATACTGTTCTCTACAGAAAACATGCAAATACTGCAAACAGTCTTTTGCCAAATACTTTCAAGCCTCCTCAGTCATAAAGGTTAGCAAATCCCTAAACTCACAGGATATTGAGCCCTGCTGGAACATCGCAGGCACACTTAATGATCATTCAGCATTGTTTGTGCTAGAATCATAAAATTTTGATTCTGAAAGGATTTTTTACATCTTCTTCCCTTCTCTCTAGCTAGTGTAATAGCTTACTACCTGTCTGTTGCATTACATTTCTTACATATTGAAGCAGGTCAAACGCCCTTCCCTTTGACTCTTTTGGAGCATCTGCAATTTCTTCCTTTCATTTTTGACTCAAAATTCCATGAGGGAACAGAAAACAAAGAAGTTTTAATGTTTGAAATCTTTACCTGCTGTCAAACTGATTTACATGATTGGCTCATTTATTAATAGGCCTGCAGGTAAAAAGGCTCCCAGCTTAGTAGCCACCACCAAACAGTTTCCTGGTGGTTTCCATACGCTTTTCAACATATCTACTGCAGCTTTGAATTTGTTTTTCCTGGAGAGCTGATATACTAAATAAAGTTGCAAGCTCAAAATTTAGGGTCAAATTGCTTAAGTAGTAAGCTTACTTTGTGTGCTCTGAAAGTCAGGCACATTAACATCAGGCTATTTGTAGTGCAGTAGCACCTAGCAACCCATGGGTCAGGAAATTGTGAACAGCACTGTAGAAGTGCTGCACTGAGCGCTTCCTGTAGGTTTAGCTTTATGTGTTAGACAGTTTTGCCTGCCCAGGTGTTGGGGTTTAACCTCAGCAACAACTAAGTACCACACACCCACACACTCACTCTTACCCCTTCCTGCTCCCAGAGAGATGGGGAGGAGAGCTGGAAAAAGATGAAACCTACAGATGAGATAAGAACAGATTAATGATTAAAATAAAGTAAGGTAATAATAATAATAGGAGTAGTGTTAATGAAACAAGTGATGCACAATGCAATTCCTCACCACCCACTGACCAATGTCCAGCCTGTCCCCAAGCAGCGATTGACACCTCATGGACAACTCCCCCTGGTTTATATAGTGGACAATGCACTCCATGGTATGGAATGTCCCTTTGGCTAGTTCGGGTCAGCTGTCCTGGTTATGTGCACGCCCAGCTTCTCGTGCAGCTCCTCACTTCATGTGGGAGACTGAAAAGTCCTTGACTTGCAGTAAGCACTACTTACCAACAACTGAAATGTCACTGTGTTACCAACATTATTCTCATACTAAACTCCAAACACATCACAGTGCCAGCTACTTGGAGAAAAACTAACTCTATCCCATCTGAAAGCAGGACATCAGGCCTCACAAACAAGTATTTGCACAGTCAGGAAGGACAAAAATTTTACCTGGATGTGCCTTGGGCAAACATGTGTCCTAAGGTCTTAGAAGAATCTCTGAGACAGATTCAAGAGGTGGAAGTGGTGGGGTAAGTTATTGACCTGATTTCAGGGTGCAGTACCAAATTGCCCTTGCTCTGGCAAATGGAAGCCTCACAGTTGTCTGCAGCATCTCGTGTCTGCCAAGTTAAAGCTGGTCATGTTTTTACTGTTAGATGCTACTATCATTTACAGCTAATGAAGGCAGTGGAGTGCTGGAGAACAGAAAGAGAGGAATTGTCACTTCCAAGGAAAAAGAAGAGGAAGAAAGCAGTAGGGAAAGTGTAGCAAGACTTAAGGGAAAAATGTACATTTTGTCACATGGTTAATTTTGCCATCGACTTTATTAGTTATTTCTTGTCTGACATCTGGCTGAAAAGGGCAAATTATATCAATCCCATGGGGATCTATCCTTAATGCCTGTGCCTCTCCAAAGGAGAAGTATGTTGAACATTTTAAATGTGGAGGAGGAAGAATAGCTGAAGAAGCCAAGAAGCATGTCTGGAGGGCTGTCAGCCTGGCTAAATATCCTTTTCCTGGAAACAGGAATGATGCATTTGTTTTGTTTTGTTGATGACACAAAATGAAGTGAAAGGCCTGGTAAATGTAGCATTACTGCCAAATACATCATAATTGGGGAAACTGCCAAATACATCATAATTGGGGAAACTACACAAGCTTGAATTCAACTGTTAAGGCATGAATATAGCAATATCTAGTACCCTGTGCTTATTCCATGTTTCTATAAAGCTATGGCTTGGCTCTAAAATGTCCATGATTATTTTATTGGTGAACTGGCTGACCAAAGTATAAGTGTGGAACTTTACTTTACTTTATTTTGGAGTGTGTGTGTGTCTATTTCTCCAAAGACAAAATTACTCAAAGTACAGTCAACTTAATTCCATGCAGTTTGGGGTCTTCCAGTGTAGGTACTCTGAATAATAACATTATTGTGAAGCTAAAATCAACAAAACTATTCTATTTTCTGCAACAATTACAAAAAGGACTAAAAAAGAGGAAGGTAAAACATCACTAGATAATGGATTCTCCCTGGATTAGTACTTCCTCAGAAACTGTTATCCTGCATGAAATTAATCTGTTCTAGATTCTTTTATGTGATTAGCAGTGGTTAACATCACAGTTGTTCTGTGATCTTGATATATGAAAATAAATCTGTAACAAAACTACCGACCTGATTCTACTCTAGAGTAATCTCATTTAATCTAGAACTATGTAAGTGTATAAAGAGGGAAGCAGTAATAGAGACACACAAAATTGTCATTACTGTAGAAGGATTAGGGGCTTTATTTCTATACTGTAGTGGTACAAAAGGTCTCATTGTGAACCATTGGATTTCACATGGTTTTATTACAACATTCAAAATGTTTATATATATATATTTCTTAATATATATTCTTTCTGATAATGATTTGTTAGGTAGGAGATTGTGTTCATTATCTTTCTACAATACTGTAGAATGAAGCTGGATTCAAAATATGATAAAGTTGTTAAATAAAAGACAGGAAAATAAAAGAAGTGGAGCAAGATGGGGTTTTGATCATTAAAAAAAAGTTCAGGTATAATGGGGCATTGTTCAGTGTCAGACTAATGACTCTCTGTGAAAGAGAGGAGAAAAAGAGAAAAATTCATCAGATATGAAGAGAAATAATTAACTGCTTTTCTTTCTGTCCTGTCTTGGTCACGGAAGCTGACATTCCAATTAGCAGCTATAGTATACAAACGAACTCTCCAGGTTTTGAAAGGAGGTTTTGTTAAAGCGCTATGAATTTGAGGAAAGATGCCATGATGATATTTCTGTAGAAACCAAGGAAGAATAGATGTTTCCCATACAAACTGATTCCATTCATCTGGCCGGATATCTTATTAAAATAGTTTTCAGTCACAAATGATCACGATAAGTGAAATGGAAGGTAGGTAAGTCCTGAAAAAAGCAATGAAGGAGAGAAACTAGGTATTTGGAAGGTGTTCTACAGCTATAAAATGACAGGGGATTATTTGCTGTAAAATTGGAGTTTTTTGAGAATACGTACTAATTTTTTAACGCATTTAAGAGGAAGATACACCTAACTTCTCTTACCCAGCAAGGAAGGCAAGCACCCAAACACACATATATGCCTATGACTGACACCATGGATGATGAGATTAATTATGGTTTAAAGTTAAATGTGTATGTAAGTACCTCTTGAACATGTTTGGATAAATAGTCATAAAAATTTTACTTCAAAGGAATATTTCCTCTAATCTATAGATTTATAATGAGCCCACTTTCAAATTTTAAAGATGAAGTATATGCCTAATTATGTATTTGGCACATAATAAAAAATTTTATAGTTTTATATTTGCATGTGTATACATATAATAATAGTTTCTAAAAGGCAGAGGAAGATGTTATTTCACTGGGGTTTTTTTCATCATTTTATTCAGATCATGGATTCCTTTTTTTCCCCACTTTGTCCACAAACAATAGCAAGAAAACACTATACAATAAGATTTTGTGCACAGCCTTGAGTATTTGTGAATAACTTGCTTTAGCCACGTCTGCTTCCTCAAGGTAAGCAATTTTGCAGCTGGACAGGAGTGAAGAGAGTGTCATGATCCAAAGGTGACCTGTTCTGTAAAGGAGAGAATGCTTTCCCTCAGTGAATGTTTGTTGTTTTGTAGTTGTACATATATTTGATTACTGCAGGATTCTTTTAGGCTATAACAGATTACTGAGAGCTTAAAGCCTATGGCTTTGACAGCAAAAATGAATCAAATGAAACAAGTAAGTATTATGGAAATGAATTGAAAGAAGTTCTTATGAACAAAGCAAATTTAGTAGACAAGAGGAAGTCAAAATACTTGGTCTTGAAAGATGCAGCTTTGTATACTGTTTACCATAGAGGACATCCAACATACTTGCAGTTCTCTCTGTTTGATATTTGCTTTTAAGGCTGGAGGAGAACTATGAAATTGCAGAAGGTGTTTGCATTCCTCGAAGTGCTCTCTACATGCATTACTTGGACTTCTGTGAGAAAAATGACACACAACCTGTTAATGCTGCCAGCTTTGGGAAGGTAAGTCTAAGCAGCAGGATGACACCATAAGTTCTCACCTGGTTCAAGTGATTTTGTATTATTGAAAAGACCTAAATCTTCCATTAGAGATAGAAGTATATGAATGAAATCTCTTACACATTGAGGTTATTTGACAAAGGCTAAGATTTTAAGTATTTTGATGGTTGGAATAATTTCTATTCATGGCTAAGCTCCAGAATACTTCAGTCCACAGCCTGAGAGTGACATGATACACAATATTGACAGTTAAAGCTGAATTGGAAGTTGAATACAAACCTGTGTAAACACATGTGTGTTGTGACCTCCATTACTTAAACCAATATATAATTTTTAAAAACAGAAGGGTAAAATATCAGTCATTGAATTCAGGAGCAGGTCTATGCCATTCTTGTTAGCATGATATTGATATCCCTGAATTAACAATTTCAAATGATATGGCAAATTCATGTGGTGGAGTACAATGCCTCTAGATACAGAGGTCCAGAAAGGACCTTGCTGCATTTGTGTGGCACTGCAGGTACAGGCTGCCAAGTTATCTTTGCACCGTGGTTCCTTGTGCTTCACTTTCCAGCCCTGTTCTAGCAAAAGCCACTGTGGTTAACTTCAGGTTCACAGAGGAGATGCACTCCTAGCACAGGCACAGCTCTGCACCATCCAGGTGTGAGCAGTAAAGCTCTTATATTCTACACCACTAGCAGATGTTAATAGCTGGCAAGAAAGGTACATAAAATTCGTATCCTTGATTTGCTGGCCAGGTGGTGTTTTTCACTCAGTGAAAAGTAAGATGACATTTAAAACTGAAATTCTACTGTAGGATGTGTCACAGGCCTTTAAAACTTGTAGGCTGTGAGAAAAAGGAAGTGTAGAGTTTGCCACTGTTTTTGAAATGCTTGAAAGTGTGAGTGAAGCCAATTGTCCTGCAAGCTGTTCTCTTTTAGTGTTTGCAATGTTTGTTCTGCAGAAATGCTGAGTATTCAAAGAAGGAAAAATGTTCCTATGTAAAGAGTAGGTGAAGGAGAAGAATTTATTTAGGTGACATTTGCTATTGTGCATCTTTAGGTAGGCAGTTTAGTAAGGAAAGGAAAGTGTATCATGTTGTAACATTACTATGTTTGTTGTCTTGAAGACCTGCATAGTTCAGTAGATTCTGTGTTAGTTTTCTGGTTAAATACATTGTGTAAGTGTGAAGGAAATTGCTTGTTGCACATATTCTTGCTACCAAGTGGTAAGTGTAGTGGCAAAGTTTGATTTAGGCACAGTGAGAATAAGAAACAGATTTCACGTAGGCCAGCACATTTGGAACATGGCTCAAATTTACACAACACTGTTTTTGCTGCTGTTAAAAACTTCTGTAAATTGTGAGGTGTAAAGATTTTAAAATTATTTCATTGGAACATAAATTTGCCACAGACTGACTTTGCAATTTTTTTTGGTATGTGGCAGTTTTGTTATAGTGTTTAATACTTCTCCTCCTCTTCTCTCCCTTGCACACACACTTGTTTGTTGGTAGAAGTACCCTGACATAGCAGGACAGCTACAATGACTTTCATCTGAAAATCATGGCATTCTAATGTGTTTTTCATGTGCTGTTGAAGTGTTTTCCTCTCGATTGCAAAAACGTTCTGAAGAGGTTATGCATGAATCTTCTTTTACCTTTTTGTGAAGAGGAAGGAAACCACACAGAATCATCATAGTTTCACTCTAGTGCTTTGTGTGGCCACTGCTTTTGCATCTGGGAATTGATGCTTCTGCACTGGTGTGTCCAGGAACCTCAGACAACACTGGGACAAATATTGAAGTGAAACAGGCCTCTGCATCTGCAGAACCTGGAGCAGATCCCAGTAATTCTTTTCAACCTATTATTGCTAAGGAAACATACTGCACAGTCATGAAGATCTGCAAGGCACACCTCCATTCTATCAATAGCTTGCAGTCAGCTTCTGCTTTGCAGCAGGTACATGGATGAAGTTTTAGCCAACGGAGTGCTTATCATGTGACTTAAATACTGTATTGGCAATGTGTGTTGCATAAATGCCTTGGAGGCAGTTGAAGAAATGCAGTAAAAGCAGTGCTATTTAAAGGGTTCTGCACTTAGCTGCTGGAATAGAGACCCCAGACATGTTTGTCCTCATTGGGAAACATCAAGAGTCCTGCAGCTGTCATCTACTCCAGAAAAAGGAGGTAGTTGTTCTGTGAAATTGCAGACAGTTGGCCTTTCAGTAGACCACATTGAATTTATGATTCATCTTTGAACTTTAGCTGTGTGGCCAGTGTTAAATATTTAGGCTTTTTTCTTTAACAGACTGATAATCTTTAGAAAAAGACAGGCAGTTCAGCATTTTAAAACAAATTGTGTAATAAGTAACATCCTATGTATTGTTACATACTGGGTTACATCTCACTTTACAGAAGAGTGCTGATTTTACTTTCAAAGCTACCACTGGAGACATAGGAAACTTACCTGAAAGTGATCCCTCCAGATTCAAGCTTTATAGACAGCACTCTAGCCCATGTGTTCTTTTTAAGCCTGATGTAAGTCAAATATATCCCCAACAGAGTATGGCAGTGAGAAGAGATACCTTGTTCATGAACTGCTGAACTATTGGGACTTCCCACCATCTCCTGTGTTTCCTAGATCCATAGCCTTACCTAAATCTTATGCAATTTCTCCATGTTTCCCTGAAGTACATTCAGTTATTTCCAGGTCCCAGTCACCACATCAAGATCTTACTTCTTTCAGTTGTCTCACACATCTGCTGCACCTTCTTTCTAGATTATTTTTAAATTCCCTTGTGTCTGCCTATTTGCTTGTCTCATTTGTTCTCCCCCCACTCCATACTGACATCTGGGCAAGAAGCAGCACGTGGTTCAGAGTACATTTAGAGCAATAGAAGTGTTGACTGGTTGCCTCATGCTCATGCTGGTCTGGTCAGGCAGGGTCAAATAACTCAGCTAAAATCTGAGATTTTCTTCCCAGTCTTGTCCTCAGCATTAACATGTCTGTTCTCCCCACTATCCAGCCAGTGTTTTCTATTATACTGCTAGGACATGGACACCAGACACTTGGTATTATTGCATTAGTGAAACCAAAGTTGGCCTGGAGGGTGGAGAGATTAACAAAGAGGCAGTAATATTTCTTGGACTGTTTTCTGAGGAAATCAGGCTAATAGCAATTAAATAAGAAAAGGAAAGAATTACTGTATAAACAAACACCTTTAAAAAAGCAACCTGTACTCCTAAGCCATGTAAAGTACATATAAAATTAAGAATACTCTAATATGGTTATTAGTGTGATATATTCTTATCTGACAAAGGAGTTGTAACTTTAATTTGTTAGTCAAGATTTTGGTGGTTTACCCAATTAACATGGAAAAAATTACATGCAGTTTTATCTACACTAGCAGTTGCTAATCTGCTGTGCTACCTAGTCTGTCATAACAGTATTTTTCTTGTCTGCAAAAGGCAGGACCAAGGATTCTTTTATATACCTTAACTAAGTAGTGACTAGGAAGGGCCCTGTAATTTGCTGGTTACAACTCTGCATCAAGTGAACACTCCAGCATTAAGTTTCTGTTGCTACCACAGACAGCAAAGTATGTTATATTCAACATGATTTCGTGTAAAAGTGAAGCAGAGTAATTAAAAATGTTCCATGAAACTAGTGAAAAGACAGGGAGGTACAGTGAAGCAGGGCAGGTATGTCGCTGAGTTATTAACAATTAAATGTGGTATATGAGAAAAAGCTCTCTCACAGGGGACGTGTTTAGACTGTGAATCAGTCTCCAGGCAGGAGCAGTGAAAGCCCTGCTGCTGAGGTCACTTAGAAAGGACGGCAGCCTTGTGCCCCTCAGCCCTGCGCTGCAAATGCCTTGGGCTCTGCTCCGGGACCTTGTGGATTTGCTGAGTGGTGTAAGATGTTTCCAGCTGAAAGTTCTGCCACTGCCAGCAGCACGGAGGGCTGTTCAGATGTGTAGTTTGTGGGGGTTTTTTTCTGAGCAACATGTGAACATAAAATACCAGAGATAATTAATACAATGAGCTAAGAATTATGGTGGTGGATGATGACTCGGACTTACTATTCTCACTGGGTTTAATTGGAAAAGCTAAATCATTCTGAATTGGGGCCTTCACTGAATCAAACAAAGAGCAGGAGTATTTTGAACATTTCCAACCCCCTCAATAGCTATTCTGTATGGGTTGGTGCCACAAGGCTATCCTGGCTGTACCATACCACCCAGCTGTTCACTGCATTGGCAGGTTTTTGAGCTTCTCTTTCGCTTTTATTTCCAACACTGATTTTTGTAAGTGTTTCTTTTGTGACCCTATATGTACATTATTTTCTTAATCAAGACCCTTGAAGATGTAACCTTTCTCATTGGCAGCAATTCCCCCTATCCTCCTCAGTGTCCTCAGTTCACTGCTTTAAATTTCCTGTGCAATGCTAAGTCCCCTGCCGGACCCTGCCATACCTCTCACACACAACACTGAACTGGTGAAACTTCCTTTGCCATCCTCATGAATTGTTCTTCCCACAACTCCCATGTGCCCCCTGGAGGTTAGAGACTTTCCTCTTCAGTTTTTCTTGTTTTCTTTTGTGGCTTTCCTTATCTCTCTTTTGACAAGCAATAATCAATTAATATTTTAAAAGGAAAATCAAGAATGCTGACACTTTTCGGGGTGGTTCTTCCCCAGCCTGAGGTCCTTTAACAACTCTCTGGCAGCATAAAGAGGTTTAACATGGATGCATGCTCACACAAGTTTTGTTGCTTCCCAACTGGCTTTGCTGTGAGTGAAAATTAGACTCCAATAAACACATTTCACTAAATAAAGGGAAAAGTCCACAACAGATTTTTAATATTGGTTAGGGAAGAACTTTATTTTTCCCAATAGTTTGCTTTGCTCCAGGGAGGTACAAGCTATACCAGCCGGATTCTCTTTTTACCACAATGAACTGTCTCCACACCCAGAAGCTTTGCCAGCAGGACTTCTGCTCCAAGCATGATTAACATAAATAGGATTTACAGTTTCATGCTATCATACTATATGATTTTAATGTTTGAAAAGTACAGACAAGTCCTTTATTGAAACCTCTTTGATAATGACACTGTGATGTGATTCAGTTCTGATTTGTCTTTGAATTGAAATGCACATATCAGGAAATTGTCTGCTGTTGTTCATAAGGAGATACTTCCCTGAAGATGTATTTTTTTATTTCTTTAATCTCAATTTGCTTCTAAGTAGCCTCAATAGTAACGGGTATAGCAAAGCACAATTTACTACTAGTGCTCTCTTCTGAGAGACTAAAATAGCAATTGTTTTATTATGAACAATTTCCACAATATTGAATACAAAAATAGAACTGGGGAAAAATCAATATCTGAGGATGTGTTTTCTGTTATTGCATCCAATGACTGTATCAGTCTGTCAGTGCTCTCTGAGCAGTCTCTCCCTTTCCTTCATCCCTTTTAACAGCTATGGTTCCTGACTGAAGGACAGTTCACAACTATGACTTTTCTTCCCAATTCAGAATCTTCTAGACCAAGCTCCCCTGCTGGGACCATAATAACACAAGTACTGCAGAAGCAAGCATTCATGCTGGTGTGGGGAACAGTGATCCTACAATGTCCTTGTTAAGGTCTTTGCTCCTTTGGCTCTGCTTCACCAATCCCTTATACTGTTGCAGGTTGCTGACTGTTGCTATTTTCTCCATGAGCTTGAGGAGTAAGAAAACCAGCAAGCAAACCTCAGTTTCTCTGAAGCGATTTTCCTTTCCCAATGCCCTGTAGCAATGGGATTTTTAGTGGCTTTGCCACTTCAAGCATCTGGCTTCCAGTGAGACCTTAAGTGTGAAGTAGAGTGGCCTGGGCTGCTTTACCTCGTGGCTTGTCAACATGTCCCCAAGACTGTGCTTAGAGCACAGGGTCTGCCAGAGTGCAGAGATCCTGGCGCTCAGCCTTTTCCCACAGATATGTTGGGGATGGCAGTAAGTGTGCTGGCACCAGCACAGGGCAAGGGGAGTTGGGCAGGGTTTTAGATCTGCTTGGCTTCGGCAAGTCAGCACCAAAAGAGGCTGCAGCTCAGCTAAGGATCCGAGTCAGAGCATTTGATGTTTGCAGCTTTGTTGGGCTGCAGTAAACTGTTTGATCACACCTTAGGCTGAATTCCAACTGGCAAGAGGAACTGCTGAAAGGAGGACATTGTTGCACATAGATGAATTTGAGGAGAGGTCTCACAAACTTCACTAAAGGGTCCAGTTCAGTTGGAGTTCCTCATAGAATATGATGTCCATAGTAGGCAGAATTGGCACAGGCATTAGAGAAAGTGTCACCAGGCTTTTCTGCCTTGTTTTGCAGTATCAGTTGAGATGTATCAGTGACAGAAACAAGTTCTTGTCCTACAGCTAGACCATGGCCTATTCCAAAAATTATGAAAGTGAGGGGAGAGAAATGGGAAGGTTATTGAATCTAAACAGGCAACAGAGTACTGAGCCTATACATTATGGTTTTCCCTCCTGGCCATGCAAATAAGCAAGCAAGGAGTATAGATGGTATAGACACATCATCACAGCTCTTCTTTTTTTTACACGGTTTGGTGGATTTGAGAGACAGGAATTGTATTTTGTAATGGACTACTTTGATTATGTTCTTTCCTATTGCATATTTCTTGGTGTGAGCTTTCTTGGTCCTTTCCTCAAGACAATATGATGTTAAACCAGCCCCAAACCATCTTTGAGCCCAAAGGTACCTGTTAACACAGATGTTAATAATAACAGACTGTCTCAGGGCAGGATTTTGAAAAGCACTGAAGCAAAGGGGGAAACCCTGGAATGATCCAGATGAAACAGTACCAGGTCAAAAAGGAATGATCCTAAAAATCTTATACTTATCACGTAAGATTGAGGATATCAGTACTGCTTCTGTTTCACAGCAATGAGAATATGGGAAACACAGCTCTGTGAGAATATAGTTATGTTTTGCATCACTGACTTCTTCATGGCAAAGAAGATTGACTGAAACACTACAGTAAGAATTGATAAATAGACACAGATCTTCCGTACCTGTCTTTGTAAAAGAAAAGCATGCTGTCTAGATATGGGCCTTAAACCTGAATTGAGATAAACAGAGGCAGGCCCTGTTATGAAGAATTGTTGTCAGAGGAAAGAGAACTTATTCCAATGTATGTAGAATGCCTTTAGAATCTGACAGAGGTAGGGCGCATGGAGCCTGGAATCTGTTTCTTATTCTGTCAGAGTGCTATTTTTGGGTTGAAACTTAGTTTTTATTTCATTTTTCTTTGATGTTCTAAAAGCATGGATAGAATTATTCAAAGATGAAGGAACAAGAGTCATGCAGAATAACAGCCCTCTAGATCAGGTGCACTGACAAAATGATCATGCCTTTTGGAAAGCAGAAATTTAAATTACTCCAGGGAAAAGAGTTCTAAATGCCATCCTCTGCCTATTGCCCCTGGAGCAAAATTTAATATTTTGACACAGGAGGGAGGAAAAAAAATTATTTCAGAAGTTTCCAGACCTCTCTGGTTTCTTCCATCCTTATTTGTTTGCAGGAGGACAGATGCATAAGATGCTTTATAAGATTTTTTCCCCTGATTTGTTTTGACATCTCATATCATAGACAAATTTAGATGGAAAAGTTGGGAAACATGAAGTTGACAGTTTGATAGTGAATGCAATGAGGAGTGATGGGTCGCAGTGTAGTGATGAAAACAAAATGTCCTTGCCCACACCATTGTTTGGAACTAGATGACCTTTAAGGTTCCTTCCAACCCAAGCCATTCTGTGATTCTATGATTTCTCATTTTAAAGCTGGGCCTGATGCTGCTTGTGTTGGAATGTTACAGTACTGGAGATGTGAGGAGAGAGGCAGTGGCAGAAATTACAGCTGGCAGTAATCGGGCTGAAGGAATGCACCCTTGCAGCCCTTTGTGTGTTGCAGAACAGCTCCCGCAGCCAGCCATGTCTAAGGTTAATAGATTGTGCAGACTGTAATACAGACCTGTATAGAGGAAGTGCATTTTTCTAGTTGTTGCTCATAAAGCTTTCTGTGTTTTACACAGATGCTTAAGTAACCCATTTAATTTTTATTACCTTATTTTAAGAGTGACCAGAAATATAAGTAACTAGATATTTTTAATTCAAGTTTATTCAGACACCTCTATTAGGTTTAAAAACTCAAATGGGATAAAAATCCTGTCAGCTTCAAGATATATGTTCAATGTTGTACTACCAGTGTTGCCATCTCAGTATGAGAGAATATGAGAAAACTTTTCTTTCCTGGATTCACTTTGGCTGTCCCGTACAGTGTCAAGGTTACTGCCTGTCGAAAGAAAAATTTCCCCTTATGTTCTTACCTTCACAGACATTCTGAAAATCATGTGTCAGGATTGTCTGCAAAAGGATTAAAAAAGTTCTTATCTCATTATACTATACTATACCCTGAAAAGATGTAAACTATATATATATTGTTTTATAATGTATTGACTTCTGTCTGGCTCTTATGTGCACGGTAGGCACACACCAGAAGAACTGTGGAGTTGGCAAAAGATAAGGCAGTTCTTAATATTCTTGTTTTTAATCAAGAAAGGAATAGAAGACCTTCTGTAGGCAGAAAGTAAGATCGGGTCTTAAGCAGAGCACAGAGAAAAGAGGAGAACGCATCAAAGTGTAGTAACTGAGAAAGAAATTGCTGAAACATTGGTTTCTGAGGCTAATATAGCAGGGACAGAAGTTATTTCCATGTGAAACTCCTGGTCTACATCTGTCTTGAAATGAAAAAGCCAGGTAGCATAAAATAATGCCTAATGGTCAAAACTGCTGTGTAATTTAGGTGAAATTTTACCTGGGAAATGTAAAACCGGTACCTTTTTACTCAGCAGATCTTATAGGGCAGCTGGAATTGGGGTCACTTTGGAGAAGTGGGAGATGGAATTTCAGTTCCACTGAAGGACGATGGTAAAATGGTCCGTTCACTCCAAAATTCCCTTGGATACCACCCATGAGATCTTTTTACCACTGCTTCTGTTGAGAAGCCAGAGCTGCTGTGAGAACAGGGACTGGGCTCCATTCAGAAAGCAACTCAGACTGTGTGGTGTGGTCTTGATTCATTTGCTTTGCAACCTCACTGCAGTGATGAAAGGAAAATGATCCAACTTGGTTTTCAGATCCAAACCTGAATTTTCATGTCTGAAAATTAGAACCCCCTTCCCTCCCCGCAAGACTGTAAAATTAACTAATTTTCTCTGGTCTTTAAAAGTTTAATGTTTATTAGCTTATGATGATGTATTTTTTAGAGTGACTTTTCAGGTTGAAAATGATTTTAAAATCAACATTTTGGACCCTCCTCTTTTTCTATTGATTTCAACACACAGTGAACTCCACTTTGTCCTGCCTTTACCAGTACCACTGCACAGAGATTCACAGAAACTTAGCTTAATGTAAACATTTAAATGAACAGATGGTTCTTTTAGTGAGTGATTGTTTTATTCCAAACATAAACATTAATACCCATGCATATGTGTACAAACATCTAGGTATGAGTATGCCACTTCATGCCTATTTTACATATGCAACATAAGAAAAAAAGGCCTGACTCTTTTTTTCAAAAGATTTACTAGATTATTTTCTCTCTCTTTTGTTTTGTAAATTATTGGTAAACAGTATTTTAAGTGATGCATAATTTTTAGATGCATTCTGAAAGGTGTATCTCATTTAAAACGTGCTGGATTTATAAAAGAAACAAAGAAAGAAAAGAAAAAGGGATCATCTGATCAACTGCTTAATTATTCTTCTCTTTTCCCGATCACCTCTGCCCTGGTATGTAGAATTGGCTGATTTATTTAAATCCCAGGAACTCCCACGGCATATGGTTCATAAAGTAGCATTTACAGTGTGCATTGTAACACTTCATTGCTACCAGAAAGACTTGAAAGTAATACGGGTTCGTCTTGTTCCGAAAGAAAAAAATAGAGCAAAACTGTCTCTAATGTTGTCAACGGCTGCAAACTTAACTTCTGGAGAGGAATGGTGTTTTCTGAATGACAACTGCCACAAAAAAAACCCCAAACAAACAACCCACTACCCCAAAAAACCTACACAACCAACCCTAAAAAAGGTGCCGTAGCCCAAAAAAACCATCCTCAGAAAGTAGTTCTTCAACAGTGCCTTTTTTCCCACAGCCTTGTGGAGCCCCCAGCCCTGTCTGCAGAAAATGAAAGAGAGAGGGGTGGGATTAATGTGTAATTAAAGGGAATTTGGAAGGCTGAGATGTTGCGGAATGTTAGATCAGTAGCTGGAACAGCATGTGGTGTTCTTTAGGCAGGCTTCATTGAATCCATACAAAAAAAGAAAGAAGGGCTGCTTGCCTGTCTGCTCATTTATCAAACAGCTAGGCTGAACTTTCACAGCTCCACAAAAGTGTTTTACTGTTTGCTGAAGTTTTGCTCCAGAAATTAAAGCTGAACAACCTAGCGACTCTGAGTCTATGCTGCATTTTTGACATCAGCCACGTTGTGCAAAGCTCTTGGAAACCAACGCAGGTCAATTTTGGAAACCAACTCAGGTCGATTTTTACATGATACAAAGGGAAGATGACTATATCTTTGCTAAAAAAAAAAAAATAAAATATATTACTGAAGAAATAGTCAAATATGTGACATTATAATGTCTTTATTTATACAACACCTTTTGATCCAAATACATGTTCCTAAGCTTTAAGTCATTAATCAGGATTAAATATTTATCACTGTGGTAAAATGGTTAATGGAGGAAAAAAAAATCTATATTTTCTAATCAATCTAAATTGACTTTTTTTTCTACTTGAGCAGTTATATTCCATCTTGTATGCTTGTTTTCCTTTAATCTTAGTTGGTGTTCCCCCCCGCCAAAGAGGAAGCATTTAGCAATTTAAATAATGAAAACACAATTAAAATGGATTACAAATTTTAAAAGGAAGAAATTCCTTTGCAAGTGAATCCTCAAGGCTTGCTGCAGTCTTTTTTGCATGACTGTTCTCGCAGAAAAATTTTCCTCCTACTTCAGACCACACCGAGAATCAGGTTCAATCCTGTGAGGTGCTGAGCACCTCCTTTCCAGCAACTACAACAAAGCTTTTTCATCAGGATTAGCCTGGTTGATGGAAGCTCTGATGACTGAAGGCACGATCTACATTCATTAATCCGTTTCCTTAAATGCAACTGGCACTAAAGAAGGTTTGTTTTACAGTAGCAATGTTCTTTTAATGTCTGCTGACAGACTAGAGTCTGGATTCTTGGTGGTATCCTGCTGTATCTGAAATGCACTTGTTTCCCATAGAGGATAAACTGATTCTGAGGTATCTTTATAAATGTCACAGTGAGTCTTCCTTGGAAGAAATGGTGCTGCTGTCAAATACCAAAATCTTTTTAGAGAATCATCTTTTAGAAAAAGAAGTGTTTAATGGCAGATTTGTGAAGAACTTTATTGAGAACTTTGTTTGAGTTTGCAGAGAACTTTGTTGATCCTGCAAACTGACAAATAAATAGCAGGTAATTTCTAATTACAGTTCTCCTTAGTTTAGTGACAGAACTGATCTGAGATTTTTAAGGAAATAAGTTCTGCTCTAGTGACTTCCAAAAGTATTTAAATTAATCATAGTTAATGGAGTTATACTGAAGTTTAAAGTTTCTTTCTCCTCTTTCAGTAATGGAAAATATAAAAAGCTTTATTTTTGATTTCTCCTGACTTGTATTTTGCTGAATTGTAATACAGGTTTTCTGCTTTTCTGTCTTAAAAGACCATATTAAATTAAGTATTAATATAGATGCTTTTCCATTTTTCTTAATATCAGTTCTATTTATTTGCAGATAATAAGGCAGCAGTTTCCACAGCTAACAACAAGAAGACTTGGAACCAGAGGCCAATCAAAGTAAGCAGAGTATGGTATTATTATCACCTTGCACAGGGCCCCATCTAGCTCTGGCTCTACTGAGTAGAATAGTATAAGAACAGGGAATAATTTATCCAGTTGAGGACTTAAAACCAACTTTGATGGAGGTTCCTTTGTAATCTTTACATTGTTTTATTGATTCAGCAGTGATCCTGCAAAGGTGGTCTAATGGAGCCTTTCACTGATTTCATCAGCAATATTTTCCATATTGTTCCTATATTGTTTTTCATCTCAACTCACTTTACACAACGTAAAGGACATTCACATCCAGGAGTAATGGAGCTACTGGTGGAGGCTGGGAAATGACAGCAGGTTAGCATCATACTTCTGTTTAGAGGACAAGTGTCAGAATGCTGTCTAGAATTTAGGTAGGGACATACATTGGCCTAAAATAAAATTGTCCACACGCCTGCACTTAACCTCCATTTTGCTTGTTTAATGAAATCCAACATACCTTTAAGTGATCAAGAATTAGCTTATTGCTGTACCCCAAAGATTATATTTCCTGCAAGCAATTCCCCTTAATAACAGAATGAGAAACTGATTCCAAATGTAGAATGCACTTCTTGGGGTATTTGACTTTTTCCAATTGTTGACAAGATGTGATTCTACCAATTTATGAAGAGGATACAGTGATGGTTTTATACTTTTTTTGTACTTGTGGACTTCATAAAAATTTTTTCCAGTGGAGCTCTGAATCTTCTTTTCAGAAAACATAACGCCCATAAAATAATAAAATGTGCTTTTCTTGGTTAGCCTTCACAGAATCCTACAGGATAGCATAAGGCCAGTGTCTGTAGTTCACAGATGTAAAATCAAGAAGAAAATGAAAATCTGAGAATGTATTTGCAAAATTTTGTTGGTAAATGTTCATAACACAGACTAGAAACTCAATATTCCTAAATGCTAATAAAGAAATATGCTACTAGAATTGAACTTATATACTAAAGCTGGAATGGCTTGTTCTTTAAAAGAAAAAAGAAGCTAAGATGCTAAAAGAAATACCATTAAAATTAGCTCTACTGTGCTCTTCTAACAAGTTGTCCCTGCCAAGTATCGTTGTGATGGGACAAAATGGCCTTTCCCCCAGCTTGATAGTTTAGTTTTTGTAACTAAGCTTTCTTTTTCTAGAGTAGACATATTAAAGCAACTAATTGAAGATTTGAAATCCATTCCCAAATGCAAAATCAGAGTTACATCACTTGTCCAAATCACCAAAAATCTCTCAAATGGAAACTCTGAATTAGTCCCACAATGTATTAGGAAAGCATGATAGGTCCAGAGACAGAGAAACAGGATTTAGCACTGAATGTTAGTTTTGTGGAGGTTCTTAAAGAGGGAGTGAAAGTGTGCACAAGATGTTTTATGGGTGCATTCACATGAGAGTACCTGCTGTCAGCCATCAAATCACTCTGACATAAGCTGCAACTCTGTTATTTGTCTTCTCATTTAAAGAAAGAAGTTAGCACTGCTGTATTTCCAAACTGGAGCTCCTCCCATAGCTCTGTAAGTCTCTCAGAGGGGGCAAAACACTCTTGATTTGCTGACTGAAGATCTCTTGCACCTCCAAAAGCTTGCTCTTTGCTCTCAATGAGGCTAAAAATCAGGGAGATTTAGTATTTCTTGCATAATTTCCTCCTAACTTGCCTGCCTGTCAGAGCAGCTTTCAGGTCACATATTCCTTTCACGCTACTTTTGCAATGGTTCTGGTCCCTATGTAGCAAATAAGAAGTGGCTTTTGTCACGCATGCAGAAGGACTGCATGCATGCTGTACTTCTTAATGATAAATACACTCCTTGGTAGACCCAGCACAGCTGTAACTGAGCTCTGGTTTTGTTTCCAGAGACATCTGACTGCATTCCAATTAAGTGTTATGTAAAGAAATTACTTTAGGCATTAACACTTCAGTTCCTTTATCACCAATGGTGCTGACCGACTGCTGCCAGTATGATTTTCATTCCACTCCCCTGCTCCCACCAAAGGAAATTCTGCCATACAAGTGGTTAAGCTTAGCTGACTTCACACTGTTCTGCCTTCAGTCTCTTTACAGCACGGCTGCCTTGTAACATTACAAAGTTCAGAGCTACAATGGTGCTATACTCTTGGTCATCAGTTGTGAGCTTTTCTTTTTTGCAGCTGGGTTTATTGATGTAAGCATGCAGCTGTTCTCTATTGCACTGAGCTTAAACACAGTTCCACCACAGGTGAGCCCTGAGAAGGCAACTAAACATAAAAGCTGATTTCTTTCTGTACTGTAGTCTAAAACTCTTCAATTACATACACAAGACGTTAGTTAAACCTATGGAAGCTACATGGTGTGAAGGGAATTTTGCTTCTTTCCTTAAAGGAGTGCTGCAGACAACACATCCATGAGGGGAAAAGCATTCCACTGTTTAACACAAAAAAAGTTGTGTTGCCTGCATGTTATTATTCTACATATCAAACTTTTAAGCCCTGTTTATTGGATTAAGTTGATTTTTTTTTTCTTCTGATAGAAATACAAAAAAAGGGCTTGAAAAAGAATCTGTGTAAACTAATCCCGTGACTTTTTGCCATTTGGGATGGTAAAATTACTGAAGGAAGAACCTATCTGGAAAAATTCTGGAGTTAATTTGACTATTGCTGTCTATAGGATTTTGAAGCTACACAGAAAACTCTTTTATGTAGTTTGCTGCCAAGTGCAGCATACCAGGAATTAAATAATGCACAGTGAAATTTTACTACATTTTCCAGGCTTTTGTTGTTGTTGTTGTTGACTGATTAAATACAAAACTTGATATGACACCGACCTCTGCTTAAATTATAGAAACCTCTCAGTCCATGTAGAAATTTAGCAGTCCTGCTTGCTCTCACTTTTTTCCTCTGCCCCTCTTCACTCAGCAGTTTCTGGTGCTAGCTCCCTGTAGCATTTCCTTTTGCTTTCCCCTACACCAGATGTAGCACAGAGGACATATGTGAGTTCTATGGCTCTTACATGCAGTGCTTACATGGCAGCTGCTGAGGACCAGACTGGGTGTTACCACTCAAGCTAACAAGCCAAACTTCTGTAGCTGCTGTCATAACCTCATTGTTGGCATGAACTTACCATTAATTACCTCTAACAGGTCAAGAACAGTCTGGAGCCTCGTTTATGGTGTAGAATGCAGGTTTTGGCCTAAGTGCTGCTGGGCAGATTTGGAGACAATAATGTGGTTTTCTAAAGTACTGAAGCTAGGAAATCCCTTCCATATCATGTCAGGTTAATTCTTTAATGAATTTCTCTTGGATTATTAAATATTGAGTATAAGATAGGTTTTATTTTTAATGGAAAATATGGAATGTCCTCAGTGAGCATGGCAAAGGAACCACGTACTAGAAGCTTGCTGCAACTCCCCAGGCCTCCTCTCAGCCCATCTGTGCTCATAGACAAGACTGCGTTTCTAGCTCTTTTCCACCATTTTCTGATGGGGATTGTGACATGCACTGATCTGTGGGCAAATGAGTCAAAAAAAGGAAAAAAAAGTCACCTGAGTTCGTTTAAACTAGTGTCACTCAGATGCTCCTCTTTCATTAATTAAATCACTGGCCTTTGTAGAACCAGCTGATTTTGCCTAAAGGAAATTCGTGTCTATTCAAGTGAACAGATCTGGTGGCAGCACTCTGAAATAGTAACTGCCTGGAGAGCACCACAGACATCCAGAGATTATAACTTCCCATGCCACCATAGTGGGATCCAGGAGACAATGTCTCATCGTGATCTGATAGGCTATAAGGAGAGAAGTGGAGGATCACTGAAAATTCTGTCTAGGAAATTAAGCTGGCATAAAACTGTACCAGCAATACAATTTGTGATGTCTTTTGTAATCATTACAAGCTTAGCTGATAGGTTCGGGGTTCCTAAAGCTGAGAAACTGAAATAAACCATAGGAATTTATGGAAGGACTAAGATTACCTTTGCTGCTTTGATGCAAGAGTTTTACTTGATGATCAGTGCTTCCATCAGCATCTGTAATAATGCTGAGTTGTGGCATAAACTTGTGCCATAAGGACACCAATCCATTTTTATAGCCCAGCTACACTGTGTAATTCCCAGTGTGGTGTGCACAGACAGTGTTGTGTTGCATCCCTCCCTGACCTGAGCCCAGTGCTGATGGGAGGGGATGTAGCAAGTAATTTGAACTGTACATTTCCTACCATTCATTGCTTTCCAGCAGCAGCGTTTCTCCCCCTCTTTTCTTTGAAGTGTTTTCAATTTTTGAATCATTTCTGACCAATTCATTTAGAACAGACTCATGCTTTCCAGGGACCAAACCAGCCCTCAGCAGTCTGAGAACCAGGGAACTGAACAACAGAAGGGCCAGTCCAGAGGGTCTGTACCTCTTCTTGTTGCTGAACTAAAGGAGCAGCTGCACAGCAGAGCTCTGCCAACAAGTAGCTTTAAGATGCCTTCTTCTTTTTTACTAAGAAGAAAAAAAATGGAATTCCACTATTTTCCTATCCTGCTTTTACCAGTAGGAATTAAAATTTTAAGCTCAATACATTACCACAATTTTCTGCTACTGAATCAATGCTTGTTAATAATAAATAAACTATTGCCTATTCTCTTTTGCTGTAGAAATCATCAGTATTATCAGTTTCTCTTGCCTCCATATATTTTTCTTCAAATTTCAAGCAATTCAATTTATTAAATACACATCTCTATGTATCAGGTACCATTATTACGGAATTGCAGTGAAAGAAAACTCCCAGTATTATGATGTGATGTATTCTAAAAAAGGAGCAGCTTGGGTCAACGAAACAGGAAAAAAAGAAGTAACCAAACAGACAGTGGCGTATTCACCACGATCCAAACTGGGAACATTACTGCCAGAGTTTCCAAATGTCAAAGATCTAAATCTGCCAGCCAGTCTGCCAGAGGAGAAGGTAACACTTTGGAAATCTTTTCTCAGCTTGTCTTGGTTTTTATTTTTCCCTGCTCTTGATGAAAGCTTTGTATACTATATAAAGACTTTAAATTAGAGTAAGTTTAATAATGCTTTGACTTGATTTATGGGGGGCTGAATTACTTCATCTAATAGGAAGAAATATCTTCCTTTAAAATAGGCAACTGACGCTATCAGCTGTACAATATTTCTAAAGCCCATGCACACTCTTTTGAAAGTTACATTACATACAGCAGGTGAGGCTCGAGGGCAATTTTCTAAGTACATTACAGCTCTCTAATCTGGGAACACATTTGATGGCAAACTGAAAACCAGGTCTGACGCTTTCTTGAGCAGAGATGGACTTAGTGCATATCTTATCCTTTTAGAAGAGAAATTAAGAGAATCCTATCTGCACATATGACAAAAATGCTCTGGCTTCTCTTGGCTGAGCTTGCTAGTTTTCTGGTCCTATTCACATGTGTAGTATCAATGTAAAGTGGACAAAAGAATAGGGTTTTATAGTTCTTTATGTCCTAATTAGGGCCACATTCTCGTCTTTGATCTCACTGAGGCTTTTTGCTCCTCTTACATTTGAAGGATTCCCATTGACGTAGAAAAATCCATGAATTCAAAGGGAGAATTTACTTTTAAGAAGAAAACTCATTTTACAGCTAACCTAACTAATCTAACCAGACTCTAAATGATTTTGTTATTTTTGCAGTTGTGCATGGGTAAGATAAGAAAAACTTACTTTTTCTGTGCTTTGTATTCTGATTTTTTAAAAGCAGATTGCTTAAAGTAGAATGATCTTTTGTGTGTTTCCCTCATTCTTTTTCAGGTTTCTACCTTTATTATGATGTATAGGACTCACTGTCAGAGGATACTAGACACTGTAATAAGAGCAAACTTTGATGAGGTATGGTTAGAAACTACAGTTGTGGTGTAATGATACATAAGGTATTAATGGATCTGAGTTCCTATTTTGTGTGTGATACCACAGATTTATGGTTCTGGTGGTCAATCCTTTTCATGAGCAGTGACCAATAGCTGTACTTGAATATATAATATGTGACCAATAGCACTAAATCTCACTTATAACACTGTGCGAGCTAGAGGAACAAAATCAATGGAAATGTTGTTGTCTCTCTGTACTCCAGCAGGATTAAAGTAGCAACATCACCTTACAAGATGCTGGACAATCCAGTTTACGTGGGGTTTTTTTGGAACTGAGCAATTTGAAGGAATTCCTCTCAGTGTTCTGCACAGCACCAGGAGAGGTGCCACAGCCAAAAGGGTGGGCTCTGCTGGTCTGTGAACCATGATATAGAGTGCTGGGGGGCTTGCAGCCTCCCAAGTATCCCAGAAAGCTGTAGGTGAAGTTTCCAGTTGCTCAGTTGTACTGCAGCGCAGCTGGGAACACACACACTGCTCAGCAGCTCATACTGTCTATTCAAGATGGATACAGTTTGTACCTCTGCCTGAATCTAAGGGTTTTCTGGCAGTGCATGCAGACAGCTTTATAATTAGAGCTGAAAAAAATTAAATGTTAATGGAATGAAAGCAGTTTTATATTACACAGGAAGAGGGCTTCTAATCCAAGAAAACAGATCTGAGTGTAGAGATGATGAGGACCTGATTCAAACATGATATTCAGGTCCTGGAAAAGAAATCAAAGGAAATGGGCCTTTTGACTCTGTATTCTGAAGAATGGGAAGAAATTCTCTGCTTTTCTTCCTCTCACTGTGTTATTTTCACACTCTTCTGGTTTAAAGCTGTGTTTGCACCATTGTACCCAGTCTAGAAGCTTGCATTTGAGAAAAATATGTGACACATATTCAGAAAATTTAGTGGATGAGTCTCAGAATACTTTTTTAAGAGCAGGATGCTATATTTTGTTGGGGTGCCTGTTTATCAGAATTCATGATAGGGAAGGGGTTGATGAGCAACAATATATAAATGGTGAATATTCTTTACTGCACCTGTTGTGGTTGTTTACTTCACTACAGATTGCATGCAGGTTATCATTCATGAATGCTGGTGTTCTGACCCCTCTGGAACTGATCATATCATTCTCTGAATAACACTTTTGTTTCATTAATTAAATTTTTGAGAAGTATATTTTGCTGTGTCTGAATTCTCCTCCCTATTTTTTCTTTTTAAACCTTTCTCCATTTTATCTCCTCTTTCCTTCATAGTGGAGGAAAGAAAAATCCAAAAGTGTAGTGTCTCTTTCTGAAATGAGGACAGAAAATGGTATATTGACCCCTGTAAGCCATGTGCTATCCTCCTCTTCCTCACTACACCAGACCCTAGATTGCAGTCCTTTGTATACAGGGTCAGAGAGCAAAGAGAGGGAAAAAGGCTTGACATATGGAAGCCAAAGAGTTACACTCACCAGACACTGATAGAAGGTAAAAATATGGTGCTTCCCGTGGGCCTCTGCTGTAGTAACACAAAGACACCCCATCAGCAGCTCAGTGTCTCGTCACCCTTGGGTTGATTATCCCGCTGTGTGCTGTGTTACTGTATGAGCCTGTCCAGTTAAGGAACATGCCTTGTCTGTGCTGCACACCCTCAGACCAGCTCTGGGACTAAAATAAATGCTATGTAAGCAGGATCATTTCAAGAGAAGGGTATTTGTGGCCTTTGATTATTCTAATTTAAACATCCCTGCTTCTTCTCACGATTGCAGGTTCAAAGTTTTCTTCTGCACTTTTGGCAAGGGATGCCTCCTCATATGCTGCCCGTATTGGGTTCTTCAACTGTAGTGAATATAGTGGGAGTTTGTGATTCAATTCTGTACAAAGCAATTTCTGGAGTTTTGATGCCAACAGTACTACAAGCCTTACCTGACAGGTCAGTATAGCTCACAGCACTGACCCCTTCTAGCTCAGCTGTCTTTATTACATGACTTTCCTTTAAGAATGACACCAGTTCTCAGAAAGCTGCTTGCTGCCACCCATTTTCTGAGTTTAAATCACTTAAAAAGAGTTGAAGAGCTTACATGTTCCTCAATAAATGTTCAGATTTTAAGAAGACTTGTATTATGAAAAATTTGGAGGGTTGGGAGTTTTTATGGGATGAGGGATACCACCTTCTTTTTGGTTTCTTAACATTCAGATGATAGTTTCATCCCAGCCTTCAGGGAATGCCAGAAGTCTGCAGGTTGCAGGGCACCCTGCTGCCTTCTGAAAATTTCTGACACTTTTCTCCTAGTCTGGGATAACAACATAACTGTTCTGAATCATTATTACAAGAGAAGGCAGCCTGACTACTCTGTTTGTAAATAATCACATGCATATTCAGGCACTGCAAACTACACATTTGTCTCTGTATACACTCTAGGAATCCAACTGTTATTCTACTTGCCAGGAATATAAAATATGAAGATCATACCTGTGAAACCTTGAACAAGCTGATTTAATTTAAATACTCTCCTACGCAGAACAGAAGCATGATTGGTTTAGGATCACTTTATTTAAGAAGTATTTGCCCCTTTTTTTTCAAAGCTAAATTCACTTTTCCCACCCAGGTGGTAGATTGCAGCTCTTCTCTTCCTACCTGGAGTTCACATGAGTCCAAGAAGTCTTGTTTATATAGGCAAAGCAAGACAGACACCAACAGTCCACAGCTAAAAGTGTAATCACTGAGTGCAGACAATGTGTTTCCTCCTCTGGTTTTCCTAGTATGAGTAACAGGAAACTATATTTTCTAGGTATTTTTGTTCATCTTTAATATTATTTGACTGACATTGAGTAATTTCTTAGGAATATTGCTCTAGGAGTTTCTTATTGCTGCTGTATATTTAGTCCTCAAGATTTTAAAGTGTCTCTAATCATGGAAAATGTTTTCAGGGTGTTGTTCTGCTCTCCTATGTGCATTTCATGACTGCTAAAGTACAGGCAAAGTAATTTTTACACAAAAAATCTGTTATAAGCATGGGCTTTTCCTGATAAGACATGTACATTTTTACAGACTTTCCCTCTCCCCCTCCCAAATCTATTTCATTGGAAGGATTAAACAGAACAGCAGTCCTTTTCTCAAGCTGCTTAGTTCTTTCATAGCAAATAAGGAGAGACTTGAGTGTGAATATAGACTTTTGTAATGCATATAAAGGGCCAGATTGTGGCTATTAAGCCATAGCCTGCACTGGAGGGGGTGAAGAAGGGTCTCATTGCAATGGAAGCTCCTGAAGGAAATCTTGCTGACTCAGCCAGAATCCTCTGAGATACTTCCTGGGAATAAATTCTGGCTGTCCAGAAAAGCCACTTTTTAGTGAGCATAGCAGTTGTCATCCATCCCTTTTCCTCTTTAGGTGTCTTTGTGGAGCAGAGAAGGCCTATGGCCATATTTGTTTTACATCTGTTCTCAGTGCAGTGTGTTAGGAGTACAAATAGAAAAAGATTCCTGGTTGAAAGAGGGAAAGTTCCGTGTATCTTTCCTCTCTCTCTCATTTGTGTCTCTCTAGTATTGTTACAATCAATGCAGCTTTGTCTGTCAGATCCAGCTTTTAGGGTTTCCTGCACAACACTCTGCAACTGTTCTTGGAAACTGTCATTTTATACTGAGGATTTCCAAGAAAAGCAGAGTGACCTTTCTACGAAGTTTAACAGGAAATGATGGAACCATGAGGAATGGGTAGAGAGAGGAGAGAAATCTTGCTTGTCTGTGAAAGTTCCAGTCCTGGGCAGAGCTAAGTAGGCAGGTCCTGCTCCACCCAGGTTTCTCCCACCTTGGCCCAAAATTCCTCCCCACCATCATCATCACCCATTCAGTGGCTCTGACCTCCAGCACAGTTGATTGTTGCTCCACTTGAACATCCCTGTGTACATCTATATAAATGTGGGCACAGCTGAGCTGAAATCCAAAGCTTCATCTATTGTCTTCTTTAAACAGTTGTGATTTTATATTTGTACAGAATAGGAAGGATTTTATTTCAAGTAAGAATACTTTCTGTAAGTATCAAAGGAGTGCCATACAGAGACCTTCATTCTTTGTGAGGTTTTGAACATGGTGAAATGCTTTGCTTTTCCTGCAAAAGTTTTCAGAAGTTTCAGAAGTTTTTCTTCGTGCCTACAAACTAAAGTATGTTAACAACTGTGCACAATGATCAGTTGTAAATAAATGACTCATGATCTTCACACATTCAGATTTTACAGTATAAAGCACAGAGAAAACGTGTTCTGATGTAGTGATTCCTTTTTGCAGTTTGACGCAGGTGATCCGAAAGTTTGCAAAGCAACTGGATGAGTGGCTGAAAGTAGCTCTTCATGATTTGCCAGAAAACCTACGAAACATCAAATTTGAATGTATGTATTGCTCAGTCTCTCATCTGTTAAACCGGGATGTGCAGTGTTTATTGATTAGAACTTAATTTGAAGTGAGACTAGTGTTCTTTCAGGAATTAAACCCCGTCATCATTATGAATCTTGCATTCACTTGCACTCTTCACTTGTTCATGAGAACCAATCTCATTTAGTGAAATGAGGCACTGCTCAAAATGAGAATTTCTTTTCCTTTCTTGTGGATTCTGATAAGAAATTAATTTTGTTTATAGTAAGCAAACATTAGGGATGATATTAGGCAAAGAAAATTATTAAACAAACCTTTAGGCTAGCAGAATTTGAATACAGCTTGAGGCCCTTACTCAAAAAAGTGCCAGAGTTAAAAATGAAGGAGATCAAATTACCCTGTCACCACAGGAAAGGGCACTAGTCCTTTTCAGACGTGCTTTGTAGATGCCTGCAGTGCACATCACCTATTGATAAAGCCTGCTTTATTTCACGGTTCTCAATTCTTTGCCTTTCATGAGCACTAAATTCCACACCACAAAGTTAAAAGAAGGAAAAAAAAAAACTAATTTAGGAGAAGGATTAACTATTTTGATCAGCGTGGAAAATTAGGTGTATATTTTACTGAGAACAGTCAGGATGTAAGCTGGAACGACTAATTTTAGGGGGGGTTGAATTGTTTACTGATTTATTTTAAAAATTAAACAAGGTCTGAACTGAGAAAATGCTGTACAACACCTTTTCAGTTCAAAATGAAAATCTTTAGCAGCAAAATCTTTTCCAGTCTTATAGACAAAGACAAAGAGATGGACAGTGCACTCTCTAGTCATTCTCCATCTGTATTCTTTAACTGCCTTTATGTACAGTATGGAGGGAAGACACTCTGTGGCCACATCTAACATCTCCTTGGATATATCTTCAAGTCTGGTGATTTTAATATAAGGCAAATATTGTGTGCATCCTGCTTTTCTCATCTGAATTTATGGTGATGTACACAGCCAGTGCAGGTACTGACAGGAGTAACTGCAAGCTTTGGTCATGTTTGCAGTTCCTGAGTCACAGATTTCTGACAAAAAAGTGTACAATGCAACATTTTAAAAGTTCGTTTTCCAAGCAGAGGAAATATCTTAATGCAAAGTCCATACTGCTTGCAAAGAGCTAAAATAGGAGTAGAGGACTGGCAAGTACCTTGTGGGGCATCTTAGTCCACAATGTGTTAGTACACCGTGCAATTGCTTTCAGAAACTTTGGTCACATAATACCTGAAACTGTATCAGAGTTCAGCTCCTACTAGTTCAGTCAAAGACTCCTCCAAAACTTGTTTGCATTAAAACTTAGCAACCTTTTCTCACTTCCACACATAAGGTAGCTATCGTTATTTTATGCCCACTTGTTCTTTCAGCAACATTTTTCTTTCCATTAAATAGTTCTTTCTGGTCTTCAGTTCCTTTGTGTAGCAAGAGAAAGTTTGTTATGCTGAAAAAGCAAAGCTCTTCCATTGTCCTCTACATTTCTCTTGTCACCTCATTATTCACAGCATCTATAAATCATTATTTGTAATATGCCTCTGTAAAACTGATCAAGCATCCAGATTCAAGGCTTTAGGTCAAGGTTTCAATTAAATGAAAAATGGCTTATTTGAGTGAATTTTATGTAGCCACAATTTATACAGGAAACTGAATTTTTTTTGTTTTATTTTGGTTTTGTTTTAATTTAATACTTTCAGAAGTAAATGTCCTCATTTAGCACAGGATGTAAATATGTATCTCTTCTTTCCTGCAGTGTCCAGAAGATTCTCACAAATACTCCGGCGACAGACATCTCTAAATCATCTCTGCCAAGTAAATATTTCAGTTACCCAAGTTTGATGAGTGCCATTTTTACTGACTTTTCAAATAATTTTATGAATTGATGGGTTGGATTTTACTCAGAGAGTAGGAGATTATGTTAGCAGTTTGTATTATGCAGTATTTATTGTGACCATCTTTACAAAATCAAAAAGTAATCAGTGAAAAGTGTTTTTCTAGACAACTGACAACTCCTGATTATTAAATCCACCAGGGTACTTTCATGAAACAAAATTATTATTCGAAGAGATGGTTAATTTCCAGGAAATAAATATGAGACATTCCACTGGTTTCAGAGCAGCTTGTATAAGGCCAACAGAAAAAAAGAAAAATTTCTACCTGCCCAACAATAAATTCCAAGTCTAATTGTATATTGTAAATTAAATGCAAGTTAGTAAAAAAAAAAAGCAGCTGAACCACTGGGGTTTTAAGTAGACATGTTCTTGTAACCATAGTCAGTGGATATGGAAACTGCTCTGAGGTGTTTGGTTTTCACCAGTTCACATCACAATTACCTATCAAAAAGTCATGAGGCCAAATTCTGTGTAGTATAAAAAGGGGAAGAATGCATTGAATTAGTTAACATTTCATCCAGGCATTGGAGGGAGTAGTTTGTTTTCCCTCTCACACTGAAAGCTTCGCTTTTGAAAGGTGTATCCAACACCCTAGGTTAAACCTGTGAGAGGTGAATGCCACAGGAAGAAGCTCTAGGTGTAAAAAGCTCACTCCTGCAAGGAATCGTTTGCAGGTTTCTTCCCCTGTTATTTTAGTGGTGGAGGCAGAGATACCAGCCCTCCCTTTCCCCAAATGTGGTGGATCATCACTGAACTTTGAACTCTATAGGGATTCAGAGGAAGTCAAGACAAAGAGACCACAACCTTCTGCATCAGACCTGGGATCAAAGAATTTACTTATGTGAAGGACTCTTCAAGTGCATCAGTTCCTTGGGCAATCTGATAACTTTAGTGTGGGTTATCATCTCTGCTTAACTTACAGAGATCCATTGCATGTTATATGACCATGACCTTGTGCCACTTCCTTTCCTCTCAGTCCATCCTCAACAGCAGATCCCTGTCTCAACCAGCCAAGACGCAAACCTGATGAAGAGGGAAAGGAGCTTTAACCTTTTCATATAGCTGAGGGAACAATGAGAGACTTCATAGTGTGGGAGATGGGAGAGGGCAAACCTGAGGGGGTTTGTTTGGTTGTGACTTGACTTTTCTTGTTGCTTTTTTGTTTTGAACTGAGGCTTGCCATGAAAACCAACAGAACAGTTAGAGATTGAGTGGTCTATGAATGGCAGCATCAGATTAGTGTTGTTCATTAGGGTTTGTGGTGGATGCAATCAAAATACTTGTAGTTGATTAGAATAGGCAAAATTACTTGAGAGGTCTCTTGCTAGAGGGCCCTGCAATATCCATAAGACATCAAGCTGGTGGGTGGGGGTCCATGAGGAGGATCAACTTAGCGAGCCTAGCTAAGGAAGCTTAAAAGGGGATAAAGCCTATTTTTTAACCTAATAAAGCATGAACTAATGAATAGATTGGATTGGATTACAGGCATCAAGAACAGTGATCCACAGTGCAGACATCACATTTCAGATGCTGGAGGACTGGAGGAATGTGGATCTGAATAGCATTACCAAACAAACCCTCTATACTATGGAGGACTCACGGGAGGAACACAGAAAGCTCATCATACAATGTAAGAGCAGAACCTTCAAATAAAACCAGGTGAACTTGGTTTTCTGCTGCAAACAAAGCTCAGAGAAAGTAACACTGTTTTTGAAGGCATTGGTTTGCTTGCAGGCTTAAGATAAATACAGAGACATTTATTGAAATGTAGGGCAAAGCCCTGTCAAGGCCTTATATTTTGAGGCATAAATCTGGGCACTCTTCCATTAATGAGTTCCTTTCTAGTACCCAGAACAGCCAGTGGCACAAAACTTGCACCCAAATTCAGGAGGATTTTTTTCCATGAACTTGAGAAAACCAAATCTATGAATGAACCATTGAACATGTGAAAGAGTCCAATCTTTCCTGCTGTAGAATTGCAGAATTGTCTTTTGAAGGCCTTGGACACATCCTAGCTGTGTATTTGAGTTCCTTGTAAACTTGTTTATAAAAAGCTCCTTTTCACACAGTGTTTTCATAAACAAGATCATCTGATGGGGTAAGCCCTTACCCTGAACTTTTATGAGTAAGTAGAAGTCCTATATCACACAATTCATTGGTTAATTTAGCTTCTGTCTGGTATAGTGAAGGGTATGGACTTAAAAGTGACTTTGGAGATATTGGCGAATTGGCTTTAGAATCAAAGATTTTTGTGAAGATAAAATATACCTTCCATAATCCAGCAAGTGTTTCATGGTTGCAAGTTTAGGTGTAACATAAAGCACTCTGAGTTTTGTTGCTCTGAGGCAAGTCTTCAGCATTGTTCATAACCTCACTTCTCTGTGAACCCACCTGATACTGCCATCTCTCTCCTGAGGATGACCAGTCATCTTCTATCCAGAACCAGCCTTAATGAGGTGCAGCCTGGGCAACCACTTGTGTGAGCCCGGCAAGGGCAGGTTTGCTAGTGGGGTAACTCTTCCAGTGAGTGTCTGGGAAGAGGAGAGGTGACCCCTTCATGTGTACACCAGACCCTACAAGGTTGAGTTTGGCAGTCATCCCACTGTGTTAACACTAGAAGTCTTCTCCTTGCTACAGGGATGGGCCTTGCATTCTCTGTTAGCTCTGTTTTCCAGTGAGAAGTGGTTTATACTCTTTCCTCTCCTTCTTAATCCTTGCTTCATTTCCTGACATGGCCCTCTTCCTTTCTGTGGAGATAGGAACTTGACATGGCACCAGAGGAAACAGCATATAGCAAGACTGAAGTCCAGAAGATGAGTGCATCCTTCTGTTATCTGTTCAGTTTTCAATGTCTATCCAACATCCTCCCACTGTCTAAAAAAGAGAGTTTCCAAAGTTATACTCCCAGCAACAACATTTTTGGGTGAATGCTAATGGCTTTGAGCAAGCTTTCCCATATTTTAGGCCTATATAGTCCAACAAACACTTACTCAGAAAAGGTATCTTCATACGAATGTTCATCAGCAGATGGGATTCCACTGAGATGTTCATATATGTACAGAGATTATACTAGAACTTAATTTTTTCCCCCCATTTTTGATGTTTGTTCTACTTCACCAAAGATCCTTTGAAAGACTACACTCTATATGACTTATATGACACAAATTTATGGTCTGCTTTCACTTTCTTGTTACTAATAATCAAGAAAGCATAATTGCCAGCTACTGTAACTAGGAAAAAGCAAACATGTTTCTAAGCCTATAAACAAATTTAGAAACAGAGAAAAATCATTGGGTATAAGAGAATCTCATTCCTGTTCTGCTGTGGTACCTATCTCTGACATGATTTCTTCTTTATTCCTTCTTTCTCAGATCCTGTTGAGGTATTTTTAGGAGTCACTAAAGGCTAAAAATTTACTTTTCTCAAATAGGTTGGTGTACACAGTTGCATTGCTCAGCAGTAAAGCAGGCAACTGATTTGTTTTTCCATTCTTGCTCCCCTCTTTGCGCAGCATCTGAATTACTTCATCTGTTGTATCAGGCAGTTTTTGTCCAGCCAAATACTCAGGTAAGGAGAAAACATTTAGATTTCTCTGTGATGCTGTTCTGAATAAAGGGAGGTTGCCCATCCAATAAAACAATGAAAGAAGATAAGGGTGGCCCAAACATCATCATTCCCTTCTTTCCCTGACTAATGTTGCTGACAACTCAGCCTTTGCAAGTCCAAGTTAAACAAAGCTGTAGTCAGGTGTGAAGAAAATGCATTCCTGCTCATCTTGCTGATCCAGCTTAAGAGACCTGGGAGGTTTTCTGTGCTTTATTGTTAGCCTCCCTGGCTCATGTCTCTGGTTATCATCTCTAAGCTTTTTCTCCTTCGCTGTGTTTCCTATGGTGGGAAATTCCTTCCTCCTGTTATTTATGATTAAGCATAAATGGAAATGTGTAGCACACTGAAATCATCCTGTAACACAGCAGGTAGACAGTATCTTTCTTGACTTACTGTGCCTTTCATTTTAGCTGAGTTGAAGAATAGCTTGTTAAGGAGTCAAAACACATGATTCTTTGTCTTCCAGGCATTGGTTCTCCTAATAAACAAGATCTGCAGTTTTAAAGGCTGCACTTGAATGACTTGTTTTTACTTTTTGTATTAAAATATTAATATGCTTATTTGGAAAAGATTAAAAAGTATACAGGTTGGTTTTTGCAACTCTTCTGAATAATAAGTATTGCATTTCTGCATTGATAGCAAATTGTTTTGAAGAATTAGAAGTTCATGAAAATTCTTTGTGTGTGTATGTGTGTCTGACATTGGAAATAGATATTTTACAGCAGTTAAATCATGGTTTTGCAACTAAAGCATTATACAGGTGGGCATCCTATCAACAGTATCCATCCACTTGATGCCTAGAAGATTCTTCATGCATTTCTAAATCAATTTCATGCATTACATTTTCTCATCACTAGGGTTAAGGTTTACTTTCTCACTTTCCATAGGGAACACCATCAACATTTCACTTCTGGGCACACCAGACAGCTGAAGCTTAAATAAAAATAGTAATTTTAAAAAATAAGTTCTGACTTGCTCACATGAAAATACCACTTCCAATGACTGCATCACTTTCAGTAGAAACAAGATAAGAGACCAAGCAAACTTTCAGGGTCAGCACCAAGAAAGATGCATTTGTTGCAATTACACAATCTATTGTAAAAAAACCACAGTAAACTCGTGATGTTATTGGCAGCCTTTTGTGATTTATTTTTCTTTTGTTCAAAACGGAATGCAAGTACTGAGGGGGGCTGTTGTTTTGTTTTACCTGCCAGTGTATCAGGAGTTTGATCACCTTTTGGAGGAGCAGTCCCCTATTGAGTCGTACATCGAGTGGCTGGATTCCATGGTGGACAGATGTGTTGTAAAGGTTGGTAAGCAGGAGTAAGAACCTCACTCACTGATGTACATTAGGAGCTCTATTCAGGTCATGGATTTTTACATGAAAATAAAAATAATTACAAAAAAATAAAAAAGGAATTTAAAAAAAGAAAAAGAGAAAGGCATTGGTAATAAGCAGGAGTAAAGCAGCCAAAATCTCACCAGTTTTCATGGAGAATTGCTCACAGTCAGGATTCTGCTTTATTCTGCACTTGTTTATTTTATCCAAAAGATGGTATTCAAGAATGAACAGGGTTGAGGTTTCCAATCAAATCAATATTTCAGGGACATGGAGAAATTAATTGAGAGTCAGAGTTGTCCTAATGACATAGTGCAAATAAAAGCATAATTTGGTCTTTTAAGATTTTAATGAAAAGGATATTTAGGCTAGCTACTCATTTATATAAAATCAAAGGTAAAGATGAAAGTCTACATTGCCATTCAATCTTATGTTGCCTTTTGGGCTGATTTGGGATACCAAGAACTTTTATTTTAATTTAAGTGCATGCATAAACCTACTAAAAAAGCTTTAAAATGTGTTTTCAAAAGCAATCAGGCATCACTACAATTTTACGTAGAGTATGAAAATATGTGACTATTTTAACTTCTGTCATTAACAATACTTCATGTTAGGATGTTCTATTAGAATTTCAAGCCTTCATTCCAGTTCACAGAACATACTGAGTTGGAAGGGACCAACAAGGATCATCGGGTCCAACTCCTGGCCTAGTTCTTAGAGCTCAGAATTAAAAACAAAACAAAGCAAAATACACCCCATCTCTGCTGCAAAAGGGCCATACAGAAAACAACAGATAATTCCCCGGATTACTTGAAATACTTTGATTGTTTTGGGGAACTTTTCTTCTAGTCAGTGGAATGTAATTTGAAATTCAGACCATAACTGTTAATTTTAATGAAGAACTTGACATGAATTTTAATTGTGTGAACCTAATTCTTTAACTGATGTATGGCTAACAATAAACAAATTTTTGAAGGGTTAATGCCTAAAGTGTGCTTTCTGGAAGGTATTTTTCCTAGTAAAATGACTAAGTGGATTCACAAAAATAAAAACATGAAGGAACAAAAAACTTTATGGCCAATACTCTTGGGCACATGATGTGCCACTTGGAGGTGGTCTAGGAGCTGGACTGGAGTATGCCCTTCCAACTCAACTGATTCTGTGAATCTGAGTTCAAGAAGCATTTCTACTCAATATTAAACCTTAATTGAAATATTAATATACATTTTTTGTGTAGGTCAAACATTATTGATTATAAATTACTTCCTTGACTAGGAAGCAAGAACAAATATGTAAGTAATTTGGTTAAGATGAAGATCAGAGTGATTTTTTTGCAGTCCTTGCATCATTTATAAAGGAGATCCAGTCTTGAATAACACTTTATTATTTCCTCTTTCTGAAGGCTGTATATGTTTATATGGTATTTTTCTGTCTAAGACCATTTTGAGTTTGGGTTTTAGTAATTTGTAGTGCATATTTTAATGTGAAGATAATGTTAAGTAGTTTTTAACTATGAAAAAAGAAGATGGATATGTGCATCATTTAGCTGTATTGCTGGTAGAAATAAAAGTTTCTCCATGTCAGACATATCTGTCTTCTTGCAGGTAGCTGCCAAGAGACAAGGCTCTTTGAAGAAAGTAGCTCAGCAGTTCCTCCTGATGTGGTCCTGTTTTGGCACTCGAGTGATTCGGGATATGACTTTGCACAGTGCACCCAGCTTTGGTACTTTGATTTTGTTGTAGTAATTGCATGCCACAGTCAGAAAAATCTGCATCCTAGCTTGTATTGTACAGTTTAAGTGAAAACATAACCAGTTTTCACAAGTCTGGGGCTCTATTAAAAAATTAGTTTGGGTTACTGACATTTGGAAATAATGCTTAAACAGATGTCCATCTTCAAGCTCTAGCCAGGGGAGCTGAAAACACTGGTGCTTCCTTCTGTTTGCTGTTAGCCAGGAGCAGGAGCCATCAGTCCCAGGGCAGCTGGGGGAGTCAATTACAGGAGTGTTCCCCAGTGCACTGCAGCACAAAGTGAGCCTGGTTACCCAAACCACTGGCCACGCGCTGTGCCAAGAGAGATGACTTTGTGCTGAAGTGGATGAAAAGCTCCCCAGTGAACCACTTTGTCAGCTCTCCTTTTAAAGGACATAGCATTTGAAACTGGTCTTTGGAAAATAATTGTGCTTCTATAATCTGCATAGGTTCTTTTCCATTTTCTTAAGAATTCGGTCAGAATGGAAAAGTAGATTTTTACTTTTTAAATGAAAAAGCATCTTGCTTTTCTACAGAGTTTGAAATGGGGATACAAACAGTCCAGATTAAAATCAGTTAAAAGCAAGATTGTCCAGACTGCTGTACCATGAGAGTGAACTTTCACAGTCACTTGGGACCAGATTTTGCATGAAGGGTGGTTTTTCTAAATGCACATTTCTCCGAATATGTTAGTGGATCAATAAAGAATGATTTTATATCAGCACTGAATTGAACAACTGCAAGATTTTCTGCCAGCTGAGCTTTGATGTCCTTTATGCTTTTAGAACCATCTAACAGCATAAATTCAGATACTGTCAGATAGGCACAATATTATATGTAAATAACATATTTTATATACTTATATACATATATCTTCATTATAAATAATATCTATATAACATTTATATTTTAATCTGAAACTACTTTAATTCCCATTGTAAAAGACTTTTCCAAGCAGATATTAGTGAGTCATCATTAGACACCAGGCTAGTGTGTGTTCCCCCTCCAGGTATTTACAATTTCCATCTGATAGCTGGTGTTTTCAGCACCAATCCTGGTCACATCTGTCTTCCACCTCTCTTAGGACTCATTTGCCCCTTGAGTCACTGTAGCTTTTCTTTGATTGTGGGCACAAAAGTAGCTGATACTGCTTAACAGTATATTTTCCCTCGGTGTTCAAAAAGCCCTTTGCATGAGAACTGAAAAAATGCTGAATTTTGTTTTCTAGAAGCTTGGGTTGCAGCACTTCTCTCTGCAGACACATTCCCAACCTGTGAAAGACACTGGTAGACAACAACTGAGAAAACGTTCTGCATTAGTGCAGTATTGACATTATACTGTTACTCATTCAATGCTGACTTTAAACTGCTCCTAAGGATTTATTATTGCTACTGAAATGCACATTATAACATTATTTTTATTCGTGTTCAGGACATATTTGTAACCTAATCAAGCATTCTCTTGTTCCAGAGCATAATTCACCAAAACAATCAAATGGGGATTACCCAGGTTGTTATTAGACCACCAGTTGTCTCGATGGTCTGTACAGTGATCCTCAACTGTGCTTTCTTACTTATTAATGGAAACATTTATGAGCTTGCTATGTAGCAAGAAAATTAGAAGATTGAGAATGATTCATTGTTTCGAGTTTGGGACCCACTACAACATAATATATCATATTTATCAAATTAACTTACCTGTTGTCTCTCTTAAAAATTTGGCATTTGAGTTTCTCTCTTCTTTTGAGAATTTTAACTGCTCAGCTGAGTTTGTGGGGTTTGGGTTTTTTGTTTTTGTTTTTGTTTTGTTTTTCTGAGTATATCTATGTGTACAAATACATGAGTATTCTTCTTGTATGGACATACACCTTTGAACATTAATTTGATATGTTTATATGTAACTACAACCAGGAAAAGAATGTACTGGCCATAGCTGACTTGATTTTCATGGCATGTGGTTACAATTAGAACTGGATCAATAACTGCTTTTCAATTTGACAGCCAACTCAAGAGTTTCAAAAAAACAAATAATCATGCTCAGTGTGAAGCTGAGATGGTTTGTGATTTTTGTCAAATTCAGAAATCTATAAAAAGTAAAATCAAAGATAATTCTTGTTCACCTGTCTTATTTTGGTGCTTAGACCACCAAGGAAGTTGGAATACCTGGCACTGGAGTGACTGGCACAAAGACTTGATTCTGCAGAGCTTTTAAGTGTGGTGGCATGGGCAGGTTGAAACAGTCCCTGGCAGAAAAAAAAAGCCTCTCTCTTGCTCCCTGTTTTTCTCTCTGCCTGCCTCCCTCTCTCCCTCCTTGCTGCCTATGCATATCAAAGGCACAGTTGGTGGCAGTGTTTGGGTAATGCATTCAGTGTATAAAGTAACTAATTAGTCATAGAAGCTCCATGTTTTTCTCCTAGAAATCGCACTGTTGTTTTGCTACTTACATGTAATTGCTGTATCTCTTAATAGCTACTGATACTTACTGTGCCTTAGCTGGGTAGTCATTGCCATGATTTCTGTTAACTCCTGAAAATTAGAGCCAAATGCTACTTTTCCTTGTAATTACAGTCTCTTGAGGACTTCTTACCTTTTCCTAAAAAAGTAATTGGTTTGCTGGCCACAGCTGGATCCATTTCAGTATTTAGAGATACAGTTGAAAGAATCAGTTTCATGTGAGAAACAATAGCTTGCAAACACAGAAAATATTATGGTACATTGTGCTGAATAGCCATTCACTGTGAGGCTGAAATGCATGCTCTGGTATTGGTTTGAATCTATAACTTATATTTGATTTGACTCATTTAAAAATGTAAAAATATTGCATTCATTCAGTACAAAAAACTTGTTTGTCTAGTGCCTTTCATGCAAATTCTGGGCTCAAAAACTCTATGCAGAGTTTAAAAATACACAGTGGGAGAAATAATAGGAGAGGAAGAGAGAAATTCAAAAGAGTGACAAGGGCACTGGAGTGTTTTTAAGTGCTGCATTCAGTATTGCCAACACCAAGTCTTCAAAATAAAACATTAGACACCCCCAAAAGCAAGCACAGTTTTTAAAATAGCAAATCTTGGGTTCCTGTCATTTGCTTGCTACCATTACAGTGTTTAGGGTTCACACTTCCAAGTATTTTTATGAAACTACAAGAAACTTTCCTTATTTTACTTTTTATTTTTAATTAAAGCTGAGTAAGGAGTTTGATGGAAAATACTAAATACCTTGACCTTTATACCACCACATAAAGTTTGCCAGCATTTTGTCCTGTTTTTCTTGCCTAGAAAAATATTTGTCTGTAGTAACTGCACCAGAGTTAATAGAAACTTCCAACTGAAAAACTGTGGTCACAAGAAGAGTGACCATTTTGTGGAGGTTCCTGATAATCTAGGTTTCCACTGGGGAAATCCTAGGTCAATAACAAGGTGATCAGCCACGTCTACTGTCCTTATTGCACTGATACTTGACTAGTATTTTACTTAGCAAGACTTTGAGCCCAAAAGATTTCTAGAAACATGTTCTCTGCAGTAGTTAAGTGAAGATCTCCACTATTAACCTTTGAAAAGCTGGGGAAACTGGTTACCATTTTGATTTGCATAGTCACATGAAATGAATGAAGACCTGGATGCTTCAGGTTCACCAGAAGCCAAAGATTTCCTCCCAACTCCCATAACAAAGGTGTTGCAACCAGTATGTCCTTTTTTTCCCCTGCCTTGCCCAAGAGCACAGAGGCCCATGCTCACCTCCCAGGGTATGTGCTCACCTCGTATCAGTGAGGACAGAAGCCATGCAGGAGTGGATTGAGAGAAGGAAACACAAAGACCATTTGGGTTACAAAGAAAAAGAACGTGCTCAGAGTTGCTTTGAAAGCTAAATTGCCAGTTATAATTGTATAAGGGTACAGCATCTTTCAAACCACTTCTGCCCTTCAACAGTATGTTTGAGGACAGAAGCTGCAGTAGGGGTAGTTATGCTTTGTTGTGATAAGATAAGCCTTGCTGTGAAGAAACCAGTTATTATGAAATTTGATTGCATTTGAAACTCGTTTGGTCTTTTTCCCATGGAAGTATTTCTCCTCAACTGTAGTAATAGAATTTCCAAGGAAATACATCCAGATGAGTGGTTTGGCATTTTTTTGTCTGGCAGTAGTTGATCTCTGTTCCCATCTCTGCTGATCTTTCTCTGGTTCAAGCTAGCTGCTGGACAGGCTACTATTTTAAACTGACTCTATTTGTACTTATTAAAGTTATTTAGTGACTTATACGAATATGTTTTAAATATTCCTAGCAAGTCTAAATAAACACAGGGGCTTTAAAAAAACCGCATTTTATGATAAAGTCCTGTCTGGAGCTATTACAGGTACTTCATGTCACAGAGTCTATTACATAAAGTGACCAAACTCCAGCTTGATACTTGTCAGTCCTCCCCTGCAGGTGGGTGTTAGTCCTTTCAGCAGGGCACCCCACAGTGTCTCAGCTCTGATGGTTTGCTCCTCTTACTTTCCCCTGAAATGCATCTGTTGTCTCTTCTTACATACCATTATTTTTTTGTGGCTGTTTGTGCTCTAGGGCAAACATTTCTTCACCCTACCTGATATGTAGCCTTCTTTATAAATTGTGGGAAAAAACAAACTTTATTTCTGCAAAATGAAGCCAGCTTGCATTTTTAGTCATTTAAAGTCTATTATCCATTGCCCACATCCTTCTCGTAATCTTCTCCATACCAGTTTCAACTTGTACTGATTTCTCTTGACCAGGGTTGACTAGAGTTATATGCAATATTCTGAGTGAGGTTTCACCAGTTCCTTGTGCAACAGTATTAATATTTCTGTTTCTACATGGAATTGTATAAACCAAGTGATGATACAAATCTCCAAGGGCAGGACTTCTTACAGCATGCTATTAAACTTAATTTCCTTTTCTCTAGTCCAGAGCATCACCCAGTCCCTCCTCCTAACAATATCAGCAAGTTCTCCATCTGTACGTAAATTTTACTTGAGGATTCATGGCAGATAGCTGTCCATATAATCTCATTTTGCTATTAGTTTTCATAGTGATTTTTGACTCCCTACCCCAGATATTCTTTTATCCATATTCTTCCTTTAATTCCTTTAGCCCTTACATTTTTCACATTCCTGTGATGGCAATTAAGAGATAGTATCAAGAGCATCTCCAGGGTTAAGCACAGAAACAGGCCAATGCTGCTGATATGACTCAAACTAATAATTAGGAAAAGTTAGTGTAGTTGAAGTATGCCAGAGCAAAGCTTTAGCACAAATATTTCCCTTTAAGACATCTACAGTTGCTGCTATTGTCTGTGTTTGACAGGTAATGGATGTCTCATCCAGTCCAGGTAATGCACTGGGGAGATACCATCAGGAGATTTGGAAGATTGTTTCCACTTTCCTATTGATTAGTCTCTCATTTCTTTGGAACAGGTAGTTCAGAATATTCACACCAGGATGTGCTGCTAAGGCAGCCAGTTCAGGAGTATACTTCTGACAGAAAACTGTATCTAATCCTTTGGATAAAAAGAAACAATTACACTGTAGTGCAATTGTCAAAATTGACATTCAATGCTAACACAGGACAAAAAAACCCCATCTCTCATCTGGGTGGCTTTCTTGCACCCTAGACCACAATTGGTTGTAGAAGCCTGTATAAAGCCAGGAATGAACAGAGTTTGCTACTCACCAGTTTTGCTTTGACCTCTCTTACCCCGAGTAAGAGAGATACTCCAGTGGCAGTATTATATGGAGGCAGTCCTACTCAGTACTGTTTGTGTTGAGCACTGTAATAATTGGTTTAATGAGTGTATTGAGACAGTCAATGGCTTTTTTGTTTGTTCACTTTATTACCAGGGTCTTTTCACCTTATTCACTTGATGTTTGATGACTACGTATTGTACCTGCTAGAATCACTACACTGTCAGGAGAAAGCTAATGAGCTAATGAGGGCAATGAAAGGAGAAGGAAGCACAGGTGAGTTTGTTCTTTTATTCATCATTTGTTGCTTTATTCTGCTGGTTTCTCTATTTTCTATGTGAGGACTTTTTTTTATCCTTATCTAACCCACTGAGGCTTATCTAGGAGCAAAGTGGTTTCATTTCTATCATGATGTGAAATAAATAATTTGAGAGGCGTCCCTGGTTAATACATTCTGGAAAATAGCCACCCACTTTCCAGTGTCATTCTGGATTTCTGAAACCTCATTCCTAAGCAATCATTTGGTGTTTCGGTAAGAAAATTTTGTACAGTAGATTTTACCTTAGTAAGGTCTAAGGCAGCATTGCATTTCAGTGGACCCAGTGTTAATAAAGTCATTGACATCAGTGGATTTGTACCAGTCTAAATAAGAGAAAGAGATAGCAGAAGTGAGAAAAGATAAACCCCTAAGCTATTGTCTCTGGTACACTTATTATCTGGGTGCCTGTGCAGAAGGAGATTCTGAGTCCTGCTCCACTCTACACTGCCTTGCCAGAACAGAAGGAAGTAGAGATTGCCTTTAGTCTTTCCACTCTGGGCAACCCCTTGTAATGAGAGTTACAGTGATCTTCCTTCTTGCATCTCCCATTAGTTTTGGCAAGTTAAACCTCTCTGTCACCTCTGGAAAACTTCATTCTCCATTTTAGCTGTGGCTTAATTTGTCACCCTGTGGATTTATGGGAAGAAGACCGTTTCAGTGGTTAGAGTAATATCTTCTATGTGGTGAAAGACTTGAATTTAATTCATTAGCCTGCCATAGTCTCTTGGGTTTTTGACAAGCAAGTTGCTTATCCTTGTGTATTTTCCACATACCTTTAGTGGCTAACTCCATCTAGAATGTCATGCTCTTTAGACAACAAAGAAGATCATGACCAAAAGCCACTGGAATCCTCCTGAGCTTCCAGTGTTCCTGGAGATTCCCGTTTCTTTCCAGTGTCTCTAGAAGGTCTAGGAGTGGCTAACTCAGAGTGGACTCCTAATTTTAGATATGTCATAGTACATTATAGGAATATAAGCCTTAAGCAGTCCATGCATGAGTTTCCTATACAGTAGCAAAAATAGTACTTTCCTTTGAGAGGTCTTATGAAGGTAAACTGAGGGTTGTAATGCTGAATGTTACAGAAGTATTTCTTTCAAAGATTTGTGATCCCTGCTAAGTATTTCTTGATATACACTCTACAGAGCGTAACTGCTCACACTAAGTTTTTTAAGTTTCTCAGTGTTCTTTGAATCTACCTTTAGTAATGATTTATGATTTCTCTCTCATTCTGCAGCAGAAATACGAGAAGAAATTATTCTGAGTGAAGCAGCTCCTCCAACTCCCTCCCCAGCACCGTTCTCCCCAGCTAAATCTGCCACCTCAGTGGAAGTGCCCTCTGCCCCATCACCCATCAGCAATCAGTCCCCAGAGTATGGTGGCATAACAGCTACTACAGGTATGTAAGCTTATGGCACCTAAACCTGCTCGAAGGTGGCTTTTGCACTTGGTCACCCAAAACTGAGCCTGAGAACATGATGTGCTGGTTTGCAAGATATGAGACGCCTTCCTAAACCTGAAATCTGTTCTCACTGTATCCAAACGATGTGCAGTCTACCAGGAAAAAGATATGATGTTTGGATGTTTTATGCACTTGAAGGAAACATGCCACATATTTTAGGTTTAGTGAGATTTTCAAAATACCAAATCACTACAGATTCAGGAATTCCTAGAGGGTGAAGAGGGAGCTGGGTATCTTTCAACATATCGAACACCCAAATATGTTTAAGTAGCTTTGAAATTTTCTCTTGGGAATGTTTTACACATCACTGATAAATTTCATCTGTCAATGTTAGAGACTAGGAATTACATGTTCGAAGCCTACTTTCAGTTTCCTACTCTATTGTGGCAACTCATGAGGTGGTTGTATTCTAGTGGGCCCACAGATTAAAAAAATCTGAACTCAAAGGTGGGTTTAAACTTGTGAGTAGGATTGACAGAAAAAAAAAAAAAAAGCATAAAATTAGCTGCTTGTTTGGGCTGAATAAATGGCCATCATCCTCTGTATTCTCATGTGAAACTCATTACCTTTTGGATGTGGGCAGGACAGTCTGCTTGTATGATCAAAAGACAGTGTGTTCTTAATTCATGGAATGAAAGGCAGAAATGTGAATGACTTTCAGAGACATTTCAGGCAGTGAAATTCCAGCTTTGCAGCTCCTCAGTGAAAAGGGTGTATAATCAGAATGTGGAAACTATCGCTTTTGTGATGTACTAGAAAAGTTACAAAATCTTCTGGAGAGAATGTCATAAAGTGATGATTTACCACACTAGAGAATTTGGCAGTGGCTGAAGAACTAATAAATCTTTCTAAAAAATGTTTTTCATGTTTTCAAAGGCGCCACAAGGAAGCACAATGCATAGTTGTGGTAGAAAGAGATTTAAAAACATTTGTCCCTACATCAAAACTTAAGGTTTTCCTCACTGCTAGAGACAATACAATATATAGGAGGGAAATAGGATGGTATTACCCCCAAGACAGTTAGACAGAAGGCATGATTCCCAGACATGGAAGGTGATCACATAGCTTTAGATCAGGCCACAATGGAGGTGGCGTATATCTTTGACTCTTGTTGAAACATTGATTTTGCAGGTGACCTGGTCTGTAGGCATTGTGGTCCAATAAGGTCATCATGATGTCAGTACTAGAAGTTAGTATGATACAGGGCTGTACCCAGAAGTAAAAGACCGAAAAGAAGGAAACTTTCTGCTCTCCACAGGGCTCCTCACAGTGCTATTGAAAGGAATGGAGATTTGAGGGACTTGTGTTTAGGCTGCAAATACCCTAACTTTACGTGACTATTATATAACAGTTAAGTCAAAGCTTATTCCATATTTTTATAATAGACTTTTTGTCATCTATCTGAGCTTCCACTTTCAACTTACTTGTCTTAGGCACAGATCTAGACAGACCTGGGAACTGTGTAGAACTTTTGTATCCCCCCTGAATCTTACCAGTAATGCAAGGAAATGGCATCACACAAACATTACAAATGCAATTTCATTTTTGTTTCATCTTGTCCATTATTTTATTACTGTCTGTTTTATGCTCTCCCTCTAATTTTTTTATCAAATCATAGAATAGTTTAGGTTGGAAGGGAACTTGAAGATCCTCTAGATCCCACCCCCCTGCTGTGGGCAGAGACATCATCCAATAGATCAAGTTGCTTAGAGCCCCATGCAGCCTGGCCTTTACCATTTCCAGTGGTGGGGCATCTACAACTTCTCTGAGCAACCTCTTCCAGTGCCTCACCACCCTCACAGTAAAGAATTTTTCCTAATATCTGATTTAAACTTACTGTCTTTCAGTTTGAAACCATTCCCTCTTGTCCTGTCACTACACATCCTTCTAAAAAGATCCCTTCCACCTTTCTTGTAGACTCCATTTAGGTACTGGAAGTTCACAACTAGGTCACCTTGAAGCCTTCTCTTGTCCAGGCTGAACAATCCAAATTTTCTCAGCCTTTCCTCATAGAAGAGGTGCTCCATCCCTCTAATCAATGTGGTGGCCCTTCTCTGGACTTGCTCCAGGAGGTCAATGTCTGTCCTGTGTTGGGGACCCCAGAGGTGGATGCAGCACTCCAGGTGGGGTCTCACCAGAGCAGGGCAAAGGGGCAGAATCCCCTCCCTCACTCTGCTGACCTTGCTGCTTTTGATGCAGCCCAGGATACTATTGGCTTTCTGGGCTGCCAGCTCGCATGGCTGGGTCATGTCCAGCCTCTCATCCAAGAGCACCCCCAAGTCCTTCTTGGCAGGGCTGTTCTCAATTCTGTTCACCCCTCTGCCTCTGTTGATACAGGGGTTTGCCCCAACCCAGGTGCAACACCTTGCACTTGGTCTTGTTAAATCTCATGGGAATCCCATGGCCCTACTTCTCAAGCTTGTCCAGGTTCCTCTGGATGGCATCCTGTCCTTCAGATGTGTCAACCACACCATTTAACTTGGTGTCATCTGCAAATTTGCTGAAGGTGCACCCACTCACTTTATCTATGTCTTTAAGATATTGAAAACACTGGTCCCAGTAAGGATCCCTGAGACACACCACTTGTCACTGATATCCATCAGGACTCAGAGCTGCTGACCTCTACCTCTAGATGCAACTGTCCAACCACTTTCTTATCCATGTAGCAGTCCATTTATCAAATCCATCTCTCTTCAATTTAGAGAGAAGGATATTGTGGGAGACTGTACCAAAGGCTTTACAGAAAGAAAAATGACAGAGAAATGACATCTGTAACCTTTCCCTTCTCAACTGATGTAGTCACTCCATGATAGTTGGTCCTTGGTGAAGTTGTGCTGGTCATCCCAAACCACCTTCCTGTCCTCCATGTGTCTGAGCATAGCTTCTAGGAGGATGTGTTTCATGATCTTCCCAGGCACAGATGTGAGGTGGACAGGTTGGTAGTTCTCAGGGTCCTCCTTTCTACCCTTTTTAAAGTTGAGTACAGTGTTTCCCCTTTTCCAGTCACCTGGGACTTCACCTGACTGCCATGACTTTTCAAATATCGTGGAGACTGGCTTGGCAACTACATCAGCCAATTCTCTCAGAACTCTCAGATGCCTCACATTGGGTCCCATGGATTTATGTACATTCAGGTTCCTCAGGTGGTCTCAAACCTGATCTTTACTTACAGATGTAAGTATATAAGTATGTCCTGGTAAAGCCAAGGTCTGCTAGTGTGAAGTCTCAAGCCAGAAACAAGATGATTTGGGGACAGTGGTGGAAGAACCTGCTCCCACAGTACAGGCAGTAGAACCTGGTGTAGTTTTTCCCATAGCAAAACTTTTTAGGCAAGAAACTTATTTATGATTATTTTAGTTCTCTTCCCCCCCCTTCCCAGTTCTTAATTTTTAAGTTGTTTTAAAAACTTCTGTTTAATTGAATTGGACTTTACTCTTACTGTGTGGTGCAGTCTTGCTTTTGTGAGTGTGAAAATCATCTTTGCCTAGCACAAGCCAAATTTGTCAATGCTAGTAGCGGTCTAGTTAAGATTAAATGAGTATGTGGCTATTTCTTGGTCTTAATTTGGCCATTGGTAATACCTTGGTTTCCCATGTTCACCGTGTAAATGGACTGATTACCTTTTTAGTTTGCTAACCCTTACATCATGGAATGCACTGTTCATTCACACAAAGCTATACAAAATAACTATGTCTCAGATATAGGAAATTGCTATACTTTAAAATGGGAGTGCTGAAGATGTATTGCATATACTAAAACTATTTTATATACAGATCTGTGGCATTAATACATAGAATATTTTGGAAGAGAAACCTCTGTTCTGGAGAAGTGTATTTAAAGTATTGGGGTTTTTATGTGTCTTTTATGAGGTAAGTGTAAAACTCTGCAAATGCTTTGCAGATATTGAAAATTAGTTCCATTGGTTATCAATAGCTTTCTTCCCCATTTTAAGGCATCATTAACTCTTTCTTGTTTTTGGCATTAGCAATAAAAGTTAACTATTAAACTTGCATTTTTACCTTTTTGCCTTCAGTCAGTGGCCAGTGCAAAACCAGTAAATTAAACTGTTGCAATTACATCATACTGAGCAAAAGAAAGATAAATCCTATGTGTGGCATTCTGTGGTAGAACATCTGGCATGGCACAGCTAACATTTTATTTAAAACTTTTTGTTAGGTTACTAGACATGTAAAAGGCTAATTAGTCTCCATCCTTTCTAAATCACAAAGGCCAGATTAATGATTGTTCAAACTGCAACAATATTGTAATAAAAAGTGATAGTTATGTGGCTGACTATGCTGTTTTCTCTTAAAGCCCCTCTTAGAACTTTAATTACTCATTTGTCAATGCAATTGTTTTTAGACGACACAGAATGAACTCTGAATTGTAAGTAGTTCCTAATATGTTGGTAAACTATGGACCTTACTGTTCAGTTTCAAAAAATGTATGCGTGAAATTAGTCCTCAGGTCAGCAATGGTCAGAAAAGGTCATTGTTCTTCCAAGTCTAGACTAGGTATTAAAGGTCTGGGAGTATTTACACAGAGCTACCACCTTGCATATTTATGTGTATGAGTAGAGCAAATCTCTGGGTTTTTTCCTGAGGTTTCAGCTCCTGGACACACGAGTGTTTGAGAACATCAGCTCTTGTTCAACAATCAGTTTAATTCTCATAGCTACAGAGTGTAAAAGTCAAAGCCACCCATTTCAAAAGGCAGTTTTCCCCTTCAAACGGAAGGGCTTGTGTTTTTCTGAAGATGATAGGTAAAGTAATCCGTTGGTTGTGTGAGGACAGAATGGGGGTCTGACTGCAGCTTTCTGATTGCTTGTGGTTGACAGTACTGCTTACTATCAGACAAAATACACAGTGCTATGAGGGTCTCACTTGTGCCTTCATGGTCATTTACTCCAGCATAAAGCAGATATAAAATGCAGCATCAGGAAGCAACTTTTGGGTTTTTTTCTGGACTGGTGTACGTGATGGCACCAATAATAACAGGGCTGTTGTTGGACTAATAGCAGTAACATTTATATTTGGCTCCCCTACAAGATGGCCTATTGGTTAGTACCCTCAAAATCACTTTTTTTTTCTAAGAGAAAAGAAAAAAAGAAGTGATAATAAATGAACTTCCTTATTTTAATCAAACCCTGCGTGTTCAGAACACAAAGCAGAGCAAATTGTTGCTCAATCACTATTGTTTTTTGCTTATTTCAAAAAAGCAGTTCAGTTGGGTTCAGTCATATCTAAAAGAGACTTCATCTTCTGGAGTTCAATTCTGCAACCAGCTGAAGAAATTAATCATAGAAGGCTGGGACATAGGCAGGTATTAAAAAGCTATAAAAACTGTTCAGACTTATCTCATTCCTCCTTTTCCACCCACAGCAACATTGGCAGTGTTCTGGCTGACCTGATATATACTTACACATGGTCTGCAAACCTGTTGTCATCTTCTGTTCTTTCTCTCTGTCTTTGTGGCTAGGTCACTAAAAGTTAAGGTATCCTTTCCATAAAGGCAAAGAGAAGTGAGGCAACTGTAGATTCCCCAGAACATTCTGGAAAAAATATTTGAATATTTTCTGTCATTCTGTAAATCCAGAGTAAAACTTAATGTACTTTTGTTTCAGAACTATAACCTGCAAAGAAATGGAGCATTCCCTAGAGCAGCTGTGTGAGGTGCTATCCTGTAGTACCTCAGACAGTTCTTGTTAGGAGAATTAAACAAAGATATTCACAACCCTTCCAGTGCAAAATGTCCTTTCTGTATTTGTTTCTGTGATGTCTGGACAAGCACAGGGCTTATTACACTCTAACCATTTATTTTCAAGTTGAACTGGGGTGGCTGCTGGTTAGATTTGAATGCCAAGATTGGCATCCTTCTTCCAAGGAGTTTGACTTCCCTCAGGGAGCACATGAAACAACCTGATGTCCTGGACCCTCATTTTCCTCAGACTGTCACAAGATCCCTACTAAAAAAAGATCCTTCCCTAAAAAAGAAAAGGAGATTGTCACAATATCTGGGGCCAGTTAAATAAATATATTACATAAAATGTAAAGGATCTTTTGACCCTGTTATTACTGCTTCATGTTAGAGCTAGGAAGATCATGAGATTTTTGGATCAGTCGTCAATTTTTTTTCTTTGAAAAAATAAAATCAGGTCTAAGTAAACCTTTTGTTTTATGGTAAAGTGAAAAAAAATGAAAAAAACCCCCAAACAATAGTGTTACCTAAAATAAGTATTTGGATTTTTTCACCTCTTTGTTGTCCTTCTTTCTTTCCTCTTTGTATTTGCCTTTTCAGTTTAAGCCTGTTTTGAAATAAAGTTTCAAATTTTCTTTTGGAAGATAAGACTAGGAAAATATGTTGACCTTTTGAAATTGAAATGTTTCATAAAAATATTCTGTAGACAAGTTGTTGATATTTTCAAAACAGTTTTTCTCTTGTTTTCAAATGAAGCTGTTTGGTGACTGCATAAGTAGTTGGCCCTTCCACATAAACTCTTTTAGCAAAGGCAGGCTTCCTTACAAAAGGCTAGCTTCTCTTTGGTCTTGGGGATCTCAATGGTCCTCTGCAATGGGAGAACATGAAAAACTGAAAACTCAAGAGTCAGTGGCAGAAAATGCAGGCATGTGAAAACACACCTACCACAAATCACCTTGGCCATAACACATCCATCCATGTCTATTAAAAGAGTACCCAACCACACTCTGCCAAAGTATTTCAAGCAGGACTTACCTTGTGAAGCTCAGAATGCCTTCATTCAATCCCATAAATTACACATTTCCCATTTAAAAAGAAAATTATTTGCCTGGTTTTGCCAAGTAAAATCACACACACCTGAGAAAAATTATGCACATTTGAGATAGACTTTTCATTCCCCAAAGCCATGGTGTGGGCACAGACGTGGTAGTATAATCACTTCCCCCTCTGAATTAGGCCTTTTCATACTACAGGAAGTCCTAGAATCCATACTGAAAAAAACACTGAGTCACCTCCTGCAATTCCTTTTAGCAAATGAAAAAGAGTTAAGACTGCCCAGAGACCCCCAAACTTGTGTTCGCATTGGGTTAAATTCAGTGTTCTGGTCCTCATTTGCAGGGTAATCTCAGCCAGTATGGTCATGACCTCCAGCAAGAGCTATGTTATACTGGAACAATGGATCTGTCAACCTCCTGAGTGAAAGGGGTGTGTGCAAAGGACAAAGGTTTCTCAGCAGCTGGCTCATGAAACTGGAGTTCCTGCCTGGAAGGGATCAGGATGATTAAAAAACTCAGCACCTTCTAAGCAAAATGGAAAACCCACATCTTTGCTCTTCCCACAAATGCTCTACATGAAAAAATAAATTAAGTCCAGGCCCTGCTGCCACCAAAAAAAAAAAAAAAAAAAAAAAAAAAATTGCAAGAAGAAAACAGTTATTTCTGACTATATACTTGTTAAAATAAGATTTTCATCTTCTTGCCACTACAAGGGCTGGTAGCTAGTTGGGTGGAACAGGTACAAACTGCAAAAGGATTAAAGACATTTATTTGCGTAACACCCGCTTTTTTGTAATTCCTCATTGTTCTGATCATACTTCCTGCCTCAGTCCAGGCAGCCCTGTTCATGTGAGAGAGACCTCAGGGTTTGGTGTATCCTGCCTGAGAAATCTTAGCACTGGTGTTCTTCCATTTCTAAACCCTATCCCAGCTGGGTTTTTTTCTGAAAAATTATGTCAACACCACACTGTAAGTTGACGGTGTGAGCCATCCAGATGTGCTTCATGCTTCTGGATCTTTGCACACTCCAAATGACCTATATGTATTTTTATTTATGCCTCAGATATGACTGGTTCGTTCACTTTGGTTGATGCACTTTCCATTATCATTCCCTGTTAAATGGTTTACCTGTAACTGTCCCAAAGACAGTTGTCTCTGTGGCTGTCAGCCCATGTTGACTGTGTTCCTTTCACATTTGTTTGTCTGCAGGGGCTATGCAATCCTACACATGGTCACTCACCTACACCGTGACAACAGCTGCTGGGTCACCTGCTGAAAACTCCCAGCAGCTGCCCTGCATGAGAAGTCCACATGTACCTTCTTCATCTGTCACACACCGGATACCCGTTTATCCCCACAGAGAAGAACACGGGTAAATCACTTTCCAGTGGTTTGGGGTTTGCGGGTGTTTTTTGTAGGTTTTTGATGAACTTATGATGAGGTGTTTTTTTTTAAATACGATGTAAGCTGTTTCTTGATGTATTAAATCTGTATTGCAGAGATGTTGGTATCATAACTCTTTGGTTGTTGTTGCTGTTTATAATTACATTATGTCTTAGTTTTATAATTTTGTTTAATTCTATTTAAAATGACAGTAGGCCTGGAGGATATTTTCTAAAAGAGAAGGCTTCAATAGATTTCTTCTGATTCCTATGTTCCGGTGCCATATTTTATCCCAAAAGTTAGATGCACCTAAAGAACAACCCATCTATAACATGTCTCAGGGGAGGTGATCCTTCTCCTCTGGTCAGCACTGCTGAGACCATATCTGGATCCAGTTCTGTGCTCCCTAGAACAAGACAGACATAGGCACACTGGACTAAGTCCAGAAAAGGGTCATTTTGGTGGTTATGGGACTGGACTATCTGCCATACAAAGAGGGGCCAAAAGAGCTGAGATTATTTGTCATCAGGCACAGAAGGCTTGAGGAGGGTCTTATCAATGTGTATAAATACCTGCTGGGGGACGTAAGGAAGATGGAAATGGATTCTTCTTAGTGGTATTTAGTGACAGGCCAAGAGACAATGGACACAAACAGAAATACAAGAAATCCTGTTTGAACATAAACAAACAAAAACCTTGTTTTACTGCATGATTAAACATTGGAGCAGGTTGCCCAGAAAGGCTATGGAGTCTCCATCCTTGTTGATGTATAAACTCCACCTGGACACAATCCTGGGCAGCCTGCTCTAGCAGACCCTGCTTTGAGCAGAGGGGTTAGACTAGACAAATTACACAGGTCCCTTCCAACCTTAATGATTCAATGACAACTGTTAATCTGCAGATAAAAAAATGTTCAAAGTTTGGAGAAACTGGCACATTTTCACTATAATATTCTAATCCCATTTCTGTCTCCAAAACTTGCTCAAGGCTCTCAAAGTAGTTACAGTATAAATTTATGTAGTATTATTTGATCTTGAAAAACTTTAGACACTCAAACTAAGACTCTCAGTGCTCTTTTCATCAAGCAACACTTCTTCTGTGCCATCCACATCTGAGTGAGTGTGTAACTCATAGATATCCATAACTAAAAAGAAACAATCACAAATTAATTGATGGAGAAGGGCCAGGCATATAGCAAGATTAGCAAATGCCCTGGTGCTGCCATGATGCAAGAGCTTCCAAAGGTTTGAATATGTTCCACAGTCTCATTGCATACTCATCAACCTTGCAGAAGTGCTTTCCCAGTGTGGAGGACTCTATATGTTTGGAAGACAGGAGCTGTGCATCTTCTTCCCTCTTGGACATGGTTAGGTTTAGATATCTGTTTGAAAGTCACTGCTAGGTACTTACTGGGAAAAACCTGAATATGGACTTATGGAACACCTCTCCTATCCAGCAACTTGACTGTTTGCTGGAGGCAGAAATAGAGCAGCAGTGAGGTTCAGGAGCTAACAGGATGCAAGAATTGGAACAGACCACAGTAAGGATGTATATAATGTATGTGTGTATATATGTGAGAATTAATTGTTCCTGAAGGAATCTCTTGCCCCCGATGTTTGATTGCTTGTGGTGATTTGAGGAAACATTTTAATCTAGGTGAATCAAACTTTCTGAAAGTCAACAAAGATCAGATGTTCACATGGCTACACAAAGATGGGGAAATGGAAGAAAGTGTCCACGGACCTTCTGCCAGTGAATGGTCCAAATAGGGTGGCCAACAAACACTGATCCTGAGGTTTCCTATAGCTAAGGAAACTGCTCCCTCCATTGCCCCTGCCTGTTCCTAGACCGTAGGCTGGGAATCAAAAAAGAAAGCAGACAGGTTCTCCAACCTCACATCCCACTCTCTGAGTTGGCTGTGCTAAAGCTGTATGTTGTATGCTTCAGATTCAAACTAATAAACCTCTCTCCCTCTCTATAAAGGAACATCTGATTGCAGTGCAAGGAGATAGCTGAACTCAGTGTAGTTCTTTAAGTCAAAGCTTACCATACTTCCTTAGCCTGGATAGCAACTTACTAAGAACATGGTACTAAAATAACAATAAAAGAGAAAGACACTTTCTCCTTAGAAAGTGCACAACTGAATCTGCAGTTTAAAATTAGTCCCAGAAGCATGCTGAGTGTCCTGTTGTTGTGCTAGACATACAGTTTCACTAAGTGGCATCTGCTTCCCATCTGAGCTGAGAAATATATTTTTTAAAAGGATTTAAAATATCATTCTCCTATTCAAAAAACTGCAACTGTATGTTTCATATAAGTTCTGGAATTATTAGTGGCAATACAATTATTGTGCATAGTAGAAGTGTTTTTTACTGTATTTTAGATACACAGGAAGTTACAACTATGGTAGCTATAGCAACCAGCATCCCCATCCGATGCAGAGTCAGTATCCATCCTTACCACACGATTCTGCTATTTCTGGACCACTCCACTACTCAGCTTACCACAGAAGCTCTTCACAGGTAAGTTCCAATTATTACTTGATTATACTTGTTAGAACATCTAAAGTAAATTTATGTTTGCAGATTTATCAGCCTATTGGCTCTCTGAATCAAAAAGCTGTCATCAGCCTAATCATTAAAGGCTCCTTTTTTTTTTATTTTCTAATATTACTTAGATCTTTTTTCATTTTTACTTTACTCATATCCTGGTTAATATGTTGTATGCAAACAGTAACATACATTGAAATCAGACAAATATTTTTCATACTGTAGTAGGCTGTCTCTAAAAATGCAGATGTCAGATCACAGATCATTAATTCCTCTCTTCCTAGTCCTTGAACTGTCCTGAACATACAAAGAATGGCTATGCTTTAATGATAACACTCAAGAGGAAAATTATTTCAATTTGTATTTAACATGTTCTTTCTCATGCTTCTTGTAAACCGAGATGGAATTGCACAGCAGGACACAGCTGCCAAAAGCCTATCCATGTGTTTGTTCTGTACTGAGAGGAGTTAAAAAATGAAACCCTACTTTCAGAAAATGATCTAAAAGTCTTTAACGGGTTAATATAGAATTTGCTGACAATCTCTTTAAAGCTAAGTTAGCTTCTTTAAAATTCCTGCCCTGATAATAAGTCCTTTCTTAGCCACTTTTTACCAAAAAAAGTTCATAAGATGTCCCTCATAAGATGTTAGGGAACTACTGTTTTTCTAGCAGTCTTTCTGAGGGGAACATGGTGTAAGGCATTGCAGTAGGACTCCTGATGTTGCAAAATCAAAATACAGGAAGCCAAATTTACAATTAATGTATCAATAGCTGCCACTATACTGAAGCCAGAGGAGTTGCAATGTGTATAGCTGTGATAGTATAGTCAGCTGAGAAAAGGAGGCATTGACCATAACTCTTAAAAAGAACTCTTTGTTATAATCTACACTCAGGCCAAATATAGAACTTTGGCTCAACTTTAGTGACTATTTTATCATTCTCTTTAGGACAGTGTCTTGAGATTAACTGCTAAGAAAAAAAAATTGTATGTGAGGGGGTAAATTCTCCTCTACAAACATGGATTCAGGGAGAGACCTTGTCCCAGACAGGAGGCTGAGCTGAAACACATGACATGTAATTGAGGTAGATTGTAGGCTGCCACTATAAATTACTCATTTGGTCTCAAAGAACATCATGTCCAAGCTCTTTCTGTGGAAGACAGTGACACAGTCCAGGTTTCATCAGCTACTTTGAGGTTTTTGGTTTTGTCATTGGAATCTTTAGAGTAAGGCTGTGCTGGGGAAGAAGTCACACAGCTCTTACTACATACAGCTTTCAAAAAATGCAGATGGGGATCTGACAGTATAGGCTGACTAATTCCCACTGATGGCTAAGACTCTTGGTGACAGAAACAGTCTGTTCAAACTTTGGTCTTAACATAGTATTTTTTTTTCTTTCACCAGCATCTGTGAATAGTTCTCAGAACAGTTCCATCCTTGTAATTCCAGGCTTGATCACTCATTTCTTGACTTGGCTTACTGGCCAGGAGCCTGACACACAAATGAAAAATGATCTACAGATTGATCTGTTACTGCCTAATTCTCTAAGCCATAGTACAGAAGTGCATACAATACTCTGATGCTACTCCATCATCATAAAAAAGGAGACCACTTAATGTCTGTATATAAAAACATCCATACCGCCATTATAATTCATCAATTCTCTGCCTCTGCAGTTTTAGGTACCAGATGCCAGGGTAGACAGTAGGCAACAACTGTGTCTAAAAGCCTCTGAGTGGTCTTATCAACCTATGTAGACTTTAGCAGAGAGGTATCTCCTTCAGAGGTAACCCTTTCACAATGTCACCAACTAGTCCACAATGGAGGCTTGACTGGCTTCTGAGCACAGCTTTTGTCTGCAAGGTTCACACTAGCTGGAGAGGTCTTAATCCTCTTTCAGGCTATGGATAAATATTTCAATTCATATCATTCTACCTTTTCCTTAAACTCAGAGTAATTCATGCCACAGTAATTTTTATTTGTACTTCAAGGCTAACACTTTTAATACAAAGGATAATTAGAGGAATCTGCATCAGTATACATTTTAATATATCTGCCAACATATAAAGATGCACATCATATGAATGTGCATCATTGTATATGCAGTACAAAAATGGCAGATGTATGGTATCTTTTAAGTACTCTAACGTGTAGCTGTAGTGAATCATACCGAGGTCCATTTATCCAGGTCTTATCTCTAGCAATGACCAGAATGTGTGGAGGAGAAGTCTTAGAAGTAGGGTAAGTAGAAAGTGGTCCTTTCACTGGCACAGTGAAAGGCTGCTTTTGGCAAGAGCTGGCCTAGAGATGTCCTGAGTAGGAAGAAGCATCTAGACTGATGTATTTTGTAACAAACCACTCTCCATTACCCTGTCTTTGAACTATTCTGTACGTAGAGACTTTGCAAGGGGTTGCATGAAACATACATTCTCTTGTTAAGTCTGTTGTTTCATAATTGCATTGGGTGCCTTAAGGTTTCTTGGGGCAACAAGGAATAGGGAATACTCATTCCCTATTTATCTACTTTTGTCATTCAAGACATTATAGGTCTGCATCATTGCTCTCAGCTCCTTCCTGTCGTCTCTTTTCCAGACTTAAGACTTAATCATCTGCTTAGTTTCTGTTGTGGCAGATACTCTAGAGATACACAGGAGTTATGTAAGGACTGTGTGGGCTCTGCAGGGCAGGCATAGTCTGGGGAGTGTGCAAACATCCTGTTCTCTCAGTTGTGCTGAGCACAGAACCTCATGGAGCCAGAGCTCCCCTCCAGCCTTTCCATGCAAACCCGATTTCAGAGTATGTAGAAGGGACTCAACCAAGAAGCTGCCATATCAGCCACCTAGATCTGAAAATCACTCCTAGACGCCACACTAACCACAACTTCATTTTACCCTTTTTTCTTTGTCACTTCCAGAATAGAATAACCACAAACAAATGGTCTACTTAGGTGGAGGTCCTCAACAGAGAACCATAGAAGTAGCACAGCAATGCTTCCCTTTTTGTTCCTTGAGATACATTTCCTACCTTAAAGGCAAGCTTTTTTTTTTGTCTTTTTTTTTTTTCCCCCTGCATTTATGAAGATCATGGTTTCCTTCCATAGTCTGGAAAATGCTGCAGTAGTACACACTGCTGTCATACAGTAGATTGGGTCTACACCTCTCAGAGGCCTGGAGCACAGTATTTGGACAATAGTTAAAGGAACTTCAAGCAGTGTTTGTACTCTGACCCTCCTAAACTGCTCTGGGGACTGCAGCAGTCTCACATAATTTCCCAGGGGTGCAGCATGCAGCACCTCTCAGTTTCTCTGTAGAATATTGTGTGCCACAATTCTACTCAACCATGTCTTCATTTCTCTTCATATGCCTCTGCAGTAGGATTTATGTGGGAGCAGTACTGCAAGACCATAGTAACTGTTGTTTTATTACAGTGGGGGAGCCAAAGAAATCCTCTCCCAGACAGGGTCCACACTTTAGTGTCCATTCATGTTGTTCTGGCTCATCTACTTCAGAAAAAAAAAAAAAGTGATAAAGTTATTAAACCCCCAGCACATACACATTATAAACTCATGACTATACCAATGCAGTAAGAATAATAAACCCTTCCCAATAACCACTCTGTCATCAAGCAGCTGGTAATGACAGAAAGACAGAAATACTGTCCAAATCCCACCCATGCAACAAGAGTCATTGTTCCTAACTGTATGGCTTCATAACAGACTTGAGATTGCTAGCATGTAATTGAAGTAATTATGTATTGAATGCAACAGGAAACAGATGTCTTAACTTATTTTTAAATAATTACAAATAGCATTTTCCTAAGGCCCCCAATGCCACTCCCAAAAGCACCCAAATCACTCAGATGGAACTGAAAATTTTGCCCAACCTATTTAACAGATTCAATAAGGTTCCATTTACAGAGAAAAGGATCAAATTAATGGTTATAAAGACATGATCAATAGTTCAGGTTATGTCATTTTATGAGATTTTAAGCATATTTTTATGAACTTAATTTGTAGCCAGCTCTTCACAATTGGTGCAGTTTCTGGTATGAGTTATTTTCAAGTCCTAAAGTAGTGGCTAACATACAACATTAATTTACAGTCTTCAGCAAAAGGGTGAGCTAATGCAATGTAAAGTCAGAGACACGTTCATAAGGAAAATATTTTGCTGTTTGGATAGAGACACCTTTCACCTCCACTCATAATTGGTTGGTGAGTTGAGGACAAGGATAAAGAGATTATTCTCCATTCTCACACTGCAGAAACTCGGCCTTCACTATATGGGAGGACATATTTAACACTGTATTTTCTAAAATAATACTAAAAGGAATTGAATTAATTTTACTTTTTGGGGAAAGGCCTTAACAATAATCTGCTCAAAGTCTCCCAGGCTTAAAGGGCTTCTTGTCTGTCTAACGGCAGCAGTAACAACAAGTGTGAGTTAACCCAGAAAATGGTAATTTCCTGTCAAGAGCCCTCCAACAAATGTCGCTTTTATATCTGGCAAAGATCACTAGGCCCCAGTGTTTTGAGTTCAGCATGCTTAAGCACTCTTCATTAAACCGGATGTAGAGTGTGAAAGGTGATTCAGGCAGCATGGGCAGGCATCCGCCCAGATGGCTATGCTTTGGACACTCCAACAAGGCTGAATAGATGCTTCATTGGGTGAGTTAATAGTCAGGCAGGGGCAAATGAGTACTTTAAAAATATTGTCTTTCAATAGTCTCTTCACTGTACGGAAAAAGAAGTCACTGACTCACTTGCGATTAGCTGACCTACCATTACAAAACTTTCCATCTTGCATTCAGTCATAACAGAATTTATTGTAAAATACTAGATATTTAGAGTCCATGTTATTTTCAAGCGATTATTCTTTCTACATTCATGACACATTCATAAACACAGCTGCGTCGGGTGTGCTTGGTGAAAGGAAAAGCAGCACACTGTATCCTGTCCCCCCATGTACAGCCATTATCCAGTGCTCTTAGTAAGCCTTAGCATGGCCTCTTGGCTGCAGATAGGAGAGGGAATATCTTTCTTTTTCAGTGCACCCTGAAGTTCATTCTAGGAGCCAAAGTTTCATTCCCCCAGTGGTACAGGTTTTGTGGTTCCAAACTACCAAAAAGACATTCTGTGGCTCCCCCACATAGTGCTGTGTACAACAAGGAGACCCACCACAATATTCCCAGAGTTCATTCTCTTCCTCTTGCTCATTGACAAACGTTCCTGCAGTCTACCAACTATCAAGTAGCAAATTGTCCCAGCTGAAGGCAGAGCTTTCTCTTGGCATTTGCAAGAGATATGAAAGCAAGAAATTCCCCTGATAAAAATCACAACCTCGGTTTCACAACCTCAAAGGAAAATTGCACTGGCTCAGGATGGCAAGGGCTTCTGTTACGGTTAACAACAAAGGAGATCAATTATCTCATTGGAAAGAAGACAAGAGATAATTGTTGGTGTATTATGGCAGAAGCCTAGGTTAATCTTGTTTTAAGTATGTTTCTTAATACAAGAATCTACAGTGACTTCAGGTATAGATCAATGGGTAAGAAAGGCAAAGACCACAATAACTGGTATCAATTAAACACTACTGAAGACAAAGAAAAACGTTTTTAGCTTGGCCCACACCTTGCATCTCCATAAATGACATACAGAAACTAGAAAGTTAAAAGGGCATTATTTGTGAGGTGTGATTCTGTCCCAGTCATCTATCCTGGTCCTGAATCTTACAGCCTCAAAGATGACACAGTCGTTAGTGGGACATTTCAGATCAGCCAGGAAAAACAACTTATGGATTTGACAACTATGCAAATGGAACTTTAACTTGAGACAAGCTAACTAATGGATTATATCATGTAGCAGGAGGAAGAAAAGAGCCATCCTCTGTTCATGTGTCTTAAATATTTATCTTCAGATTTGATAAATTCTTCCAGGGGTTGTAGACAGTGCATATATGATTCACTTTTCTTAAGATGCTGACATTTTGATAACTAAAATTATGTCAGATTAATTCAATTCTGAAGCAATAGTGAACCGTAAAACCACTTGTTTCCTCTATATTCATTATGGAAAGAGCTTTCTTTAGGCACAAGCAGTCAGCAGGCACTGGCACTAAAGAGATTTCTGTGTATGGCCAATGCAGACCATGAAAGCATCATCCTAAATCTATTAATCTCCCAAACATTAAAAATATGGAAATTGTTCAACTTTTTCTGGAACCTCTTGTGTTTACTTAGATTATTTGCAGGTTGGTTGTCTTTTGACAAAGTACCCTGTCCTTTAATAGTGAGTTAAAGAAGTGAACTATGATCCTAAACTCAAATCACCTCAGTTAATACTTCAAAGCTTGAGTTACATTGTTGCTGGTCACTGGAAGTTCTCATCTTCAGCAAAAACTTTTAGAAAGCCAAAAAGTCTGAAAACTTGATTCTTCTGCAAAGGAATATAAGGTTTTGTGCTCAGTATGTAAGTTCTGCTGAACTTTTCTACTGAAATGGCTTTCTGTGGGATGAAGATGGAAATTTAGATGGTCTTGTCAGTGTTGTCAATACAGCTTATTTTGATTGCTGTTTTAGCAGTATGGGAATTGAAATTTGATGTTCCAGTATCACACTGTTTAACACTCTACTTCAGCAGCTGATTGCACAGGTAAATCCAGCCTCTGTGGCCATGTGAAGTACCTGCTAAATAATACATCATACAGCTTTGATGTCTTGCCTCTCATCTGCCAACTGGCCTGTCTCCCCAGGACACCAAGCAGTGTGCTAAATCACTACCTACAGTATGTTGGCCAAAAATAGTTGTCGTTTTTCCCTCTCTAATTAGGAGTGGCCAGTGTGTGGCTTTGGGCTGCCTGAGGCTTGTGAACTGTTTGAATACATTTGCCAAGACCATTTGCCTTCCTGGCTGTGGTCTGAACAGACACAGGATGAACTCCTCATGGAGACATTGCTGTAACTTTCAGGGGCTTATGCAACAGTTCCTTATGCAACTGATTGACCCCAGGCCCATCCGGCAGTGGAGTAATGCAATGAGACCCTTTGGGAATCACTGCCATCTCCCTCCTGTGAACAACTATGGCAGCTCTTGTCTTCATGACCCTCCAAAATATGGGGAAGGGGTTTTATAGTCCTCAGCCCTATAAAGCTTTGGCATGCACCTTGCAAGGTTTGTAATCGGAAGAGGTGATAGTCAAACTTTGGTGAGAGATTTCTAGTTAAAGAAATGCTACAGTGTCAAACAACCCAAGATAACAAAATTTTAAATTACAACACTTTTTGCAGGAAAGGTATAAAGATGTAAAATGCAGAAGCTCTGAAGATACACAGCCGGTCAAGGGGAACAGGGATTCTAACACTCTCTGTGATTCAGATGGATAATAGGAGGACATAACAGGGAGAGCTGTTTCTTACACACAGCATACAGATTATCTGCTCCTGCAGGACAGGCAATAAGATAAATACATGTTAAGCAAGCACTCCTAAGCACAATTTGTTGGCTGGGTAGCCTGTGGCTACAGAGAGCAAAAGCTATTCTCTCTTTTCCTGCCTATCCTCTCCTCAGCTCATCTCCTCCTCAGTGGAAGCCATTTGTCAAATTTCTTTGATTTCTAGTTTCCAGCTGTCACTGTGAACAGCTGGGGAATAGAGAGATTCTTCTTCTGCCTGCCTCTTTTCCTAAGTTCTTTAATTAGCTGATGGCTGTGAGGCCAGACCATACTGTTTTTCTGCAGAAACTGCGAGGATGTCTTGTGAACATTTAAAGGGGAAGGCACCTTCCCAGTAAAAAAGATTCTTTTTCTCCCCTCCCTTGAAACTGAGTTGACTGAGCAAGAGTTGGGACATTATATACTCTGATTTTTAGTAAATAACAAATTTTCAATTAACAGTGGGAGAAAAAGTTTAAATTAATTCAATTCATATTTCTACTGCCAGATAAACTTGCCAATACCTAGCACTTTGATAAATCAGTTCAATATTTAAAAGCAGTGACTATTTTTCAAGGCTTTCCTGGAAACTTTAGATTACTGGAGACACTGGTTATCTGACATTCCACCTTCAGTACGATACCTTGCTGTTGAAGAACTGCTAACTCATATGATTTTGGCTGTGTTAAACACAGAATTGCAACACCAGCAGCCCTTAGTGTTAGGTATGTGGCAGATAATTCTTTCGTTTGTTTTTATTTGTTTGTCTTTTGTTTGTAGTACCCTTTCAATGGCCCAACATCAAGAATGGAGCCCTGTTTGATGAGCAGTACTCCCAGGCTGCATCCCACACCAGTGACTCCTCGCTGGCCAGAGGTCCCAGCTGCAAACTCCTGCTACACAAGCTCATCCATGCACACCACAAGATATGGAAACTCTAGTGACATGTACACCCCCTTGACGACACGGAGAAATTCTGAATATGAGCACATGCAACACTTTCCCGGCTTTGCCTACATCAATGGGGAAGCCACGACAGGCTGGGCTAAATGAAAATGACTGGTATCAGCTAAGTCCACATACTTAAAAGTGTTATAAAAACTTCATGTTATGTGGGACTTCTCATGGACATTCTACAGGGGAGGTGAAGATGGAAAAGATCCTGGGCAGATAAACGTAGTTCATAATGTGGGCAGATTGCAGACTGGTATGACTGAATGTTCCTGTAGCAGAAACAGGTTTTTGTGCTGTTCTAGATCAGTTCTGGGGCCAATCGGTGCCTTTTATAATTCTGGCATGTGGGCCATCCCTGTGTGCTCTCAGTTTGAGTGAGCCATTTTTGCCCCACTCTCTTATTGACAAAACGTTAATGAGTCTTACAAAAAAAAAGTACTGGAACAGAACCTATTTATAATTTGGATTAAAGACAGGAAATTCACCCTCAGCAAAACTCTGTCAGATGTTCTTTTAAGCTATTAATGCACTCCTTAAAAACCATTCTGCCAAGTCATCACTTATTCATATAAATTGCTCTACCTGGTTCCTTAAAAAAAATACATGTTGCTGTAGGTTTCAGTTTACATCTAACTTTGTATATTGATGCACCTTTCTCTTGATCCAGTAAGTTTGATCTTTACAAAAGAGAAGAAAAGACATGTAGCATTGAATTATACACTGCCTTAAGTTGACTATTGTTCTTATTATATATGTATTTGTGTTAAGTTTGCACAATCTGGAAAAATCTAACTTCTCTGGTCAGTAATGACAAGGTAAGAAGGGACTTGGGGACTGGGAAGATTTTGGATTCAGAGCCACATATGTTAAATATGATTATATGAAGCAATTATATAAAGAAAATGACAATGCAAACATGATTATTCACTTAATTACCTATAGACAGGTATGAAACTGTTCTCTCAATTCCTTCATGTGGTGATAATTCCATATACGTCTACAAAAGCAAAATTCAAAGCTGTGCCTTTGAACTTATTCTGTACTGTGTATGTGTGGAAAAATGTATTGTATTTTGGGGAGAATTTTTCTTAGACATTTTCTGTCAGATTTGTAGCTATTTGTGAGTTTTTGTTAGTTTTTATTAACATAGCTTTTTCTTCTGTATTATAAAATGCACCAAGCAATTATGGTGGACCTATTACCCTATGGGTAAGAAAAAAATAAATGGAAATATGACAACAGGCATTTTAGTAATTGTTTTGTAAATAAAATCTTTGATAGCACCCAGTGTGATGATAACCATGTCTATGCCTAAAATGGACATAAGTGTTATTTGTACAGTTGTGCAAGATATATGAGGGATTTTCACACCCAAATAAACTTCTTGAAATTAAATAGATGCTATTTAAATTTACTTAAACACAAAAACTTCTACAAGCTGCAAACCTTAAAAAGTCTTAAATGCCATTGTGCATGCTTTTATCCAACAAAGGACTTGACAACAGATATAACTCATGGCAAATAAGTGAACTTACACCTGTACTTGAAGCTACAGACTGCTCAAGGCTATGACAGGAGAGAGGACTCTGTCTTATTTAGTTCAAGCCTTGATGCTGTTGTTCACCCAAGGCATTGTATTCCCTGAGACAGGTAAGGTGTGCTATCTTCTTCGCAGTACCTTGTAACAAACCTGTCACCGGTGGAATACTGGAAATGGAAAAAATCATTTTTCCTTATGTAAGTAAATAAAGTGGCAAAATTCTCAGACCTTGTATATTTAACTAGTAGGAAAATTGGTGAGAGCTTGGGTCCTAAAGGGGAATCTGCTGGACACATGCAAGGACTGAGGGAGAAAAGCTGTTCCAGGACAGGTTTGGCAAGTGTCTAGGCTCTTAAATACTCAGCCAAGGTGGGATTTTCAGAAACACACCAGGAGCCAATCTCCACCTTCAGATACCTGGTGGAAATCTTGTTTTCTTGGTTACTGTCACAGACCTTTTGAAATTTTGCCCCTGTTAGCTGGTGTTATTACCCAACATACTTTTACTCTTCACTTTTATTAAGGACGGGGAAGATCAGGCTTAGGCTAACTCATCTGTTCTATTCTTATAAAATTTATTCTTATTCAAGTTACCTTCAGGCAAAATTTGCTACATTCTGAAGAAAGATTCCCATGAGGAAGTTTTTTCAATGGCTAGTCTTTAGCAACTGGCATTTTGATGTGTTTGAGACCAAAGTCCTACTTTCCTTTTGTTATTGAAGATGTTTAAATCAAAGCATTGATTCTGGCCTATTAATTTTTATTAAGCATAGGAATACCTGCCTCATCAGGACTGTGAGAAATTAGTATGAGAAAGGCAGGGAATAGAAAAATGCACTTTCTTTTCTCCAATGAATTTCAAATCTCTACATTGCATTGCATCTGACAAGAGCTCAATGTGACCCAAATCACTCAGTTCCTTACTGCAGGAATGTTGGTCCATCTCCAGTTACCTGATGAACTGTGGATCATGACCTACCATGGTCCCTCTAAGGAAGAGATGCACTGGTAAGAAGTTTGGGGGCAGAACTGACCAGTAACTCAAAGCAGGGTCTTTGAAAGGATTAGGATGGAGGTGAACCCAAGGACCACTCCACTGAAGCCAGAAGCCTTTCCTATGTTTTTTACAGTAACTTGTTAAATCAAATGAAGTCTCATCATCATTGACTGAAAGAGAGGAGAAAATGAGACTATTTTAGTATACAAACATGCCATATTCTTCAACATATTTGGGGACAACAACAACTCCATTACCCTGATTTCAAGAGCTCAGGCAGGCTGTTCAGGAAGGAGGATGGATATTGGACACATTGTCAGACCCAGAAATGATAAAAACTTTCTGAGCAGAGAATTGTGACACTGTGCACAAAGTCCTCGGAGAGGGAATTGAGTTAGCTGAGCAACAGCAGCACTGCTAACCTCCTCATAAAAAGAACCAAGAACATCATCAGTCAGATAGGGCTTGGAAAGTCTTTTGCATAAGAACCTCCATGCTCCTTTTTTTTTTTTTTAATTAATTTAGAAACTTGTCATGATGTAACAGGAATCTGAATGTGTGCTTCCAGCTACCTTTGAACTACTTCCTGACGAGGGCTTTGAAGTTAAAACGGGACACTCGTGGGGAGCAATATATTGATTGCCAAAAGCAGCTCTACGGAGGTCACCACCTGCATCAGAATTGCTGCAAGGGAAAGCAGGGCCCCTCCTTGACCAGCACAGCTCAGAGCCTACCACAGTAATACAAACCACTGGAGCTTTCAGGTCACAGTGGTGTGCACCAGTCGGGGAAGTGCAGCAGATCCTGAGAGGATGATAACTTCTGGGTAAAATGGCTGGTTAGGGGCAAGAATCTCTTAAATTATCCCAGTACAAATTGCCAAACCTCCCGAGTCAGAGTCTGCAGTGTCCTAATTAAGCCTTTCCCTTGACCATGGAAATGAAAGCCTGTTGTTTCTTGCCTAGATATGTATTAATGTGTATATAAAGTAAATATGTGACTAAATAAATGTTTCTGAAGTAGCTTTTATACCACATGCAAAAATATTCAGTCTCAATTTCACTTTCTCTTCTTTCTTTTTCTTTTTTCTTCTTTCTCTTTTCCTTTTTTCTTTTTTTTCTTGCTCACATTCTGTCTTTTTTCTTACAACAAATACCCATTTTACTAAAAATAGGATCCTTTTCATGAGCTAAACCAGAAAAATGATAAATATAGGTAACATATACAATATAAAGTAACAGTGTATTACTTTATAACAGACATAACATATATAATATTTTAAATAGATGTATAAACACACACAAATATATATGTATGCATGTGCATAAAAATCCATTACAATTCTTCAAGATTTTTCATTACCAGGTAGAAAAAAGACTCAGTGGGGGAAGAGCAGTGAGAACTCCATTGAGTAGCATGAATCCTGTTTTTGTCAGGCTACCTCTTGCTGCTAAGGTCACTACCCTTTGACAAAAATGGCCTCTGACCTCTCCAGCCCCACAATTCTGTTGTGGCTGACCCTGAAACCCATGAAATTCAGGGGCAGACATTGCTTTGGAAGGTTTAGATAAAGCTGACTAACATGGGAAGGGCTCATGGTATGCACCATCTGAAAAGGTCTGGCAGTTCTTTGGTAGAGGATGCAATTTATTCTGTCCCCCTCTTTCACTGAAATTCTAATCCTTCATATGCTACATAAAGTGGAAACTAAAACGGACTGATGATGAATAGCAGTGTGCCTTTAAAGGGCAGTAACAGTTTCCTAATCTTTACTTTTTACATTTTGTAATTTAAAGAAAAAGAAATAATGATTGGCTACATACAATTAAAATTAGTGTTTTGCTGTGCTGTGAAGTAAATCTAAGCAGGCTTATGATCTATTATAGAGTTGTAAATCCAACAAGCAAAGGATTATTTGCCTTGGGTTTCTCCCAAAATCTGCATTAGTGTAGATGTGGATCTGACTCCAAAGGACTGGCTGGATTTTGTTACTCCTTGCAGTCTGGTGCCCGTGCTGTTCTGGTTTTATATCTCAGTTATTGTACATCTCACCACTGTGGCAGGAAACCCCCATCAGAAAATTCAGAGCCCAGTTTGCTGCCTCCCTGCTCCAGTGGTGTTTTCCACCGTGGAGCCAGGCATTTGGGAGAGGAAAGGCTCCTCTCTGAGATCACAGAGCACCTCCTGAACCAAAGCAATAACTATTTGAAGGGAACGGACCACAGCTCCCCCTGAACATGTGTTTTTGTTAACTTCGATCTATCATTCCCTGCTCTCGGGACAGAGAAGTTGGATTACAGGGCATCTTCAGTATGGCAACACTATTTATCTTCTCAGTGTCATTTAAACCTATGGTCTCACAAAAGCCTTTATGGAGCCCTTGTCCAGCCTGGCCCGGCTCTGCCCTCCTCTGTCCCTTCCCTCCTGCCACTTCCCAAAGGACACAGAGAGAACATTCCCGTACCAACACAGCTCTGGGGGCTGGACCTGACAAAAAGGGGGTTGTTTTCCTGCCAGAAGCCTCACTCTGGGGAACATACACAGCCCTCGTCTGCCGTGGGGACCCAGTGAACTCAAAGTTTGACAAAAGGCCACTAGCCCTGGTTTTGGCTGCCCTTAGCTCTGTGGCAGGTATGGTATTGTGGTGGTTTAGTTTTCTTGGGTCTGGGGTAGGTTTTTCTGGTAACAGGGTTATAACTAAGGAAGTGTTGCACACCATTCCTTCCCGTAACCAGGGGTATATAAGGTGAGGAGGGGAGGTTCTTCTCTCTCTGCCTTTCGGGTGCTTGGAGGACAGCAGGTCTCAGTGTTGACCTCTCTCTTATCTATGTGAGCCAAGTCATATCTCAGAAACTGTTGTCCAAAGCCATGTGGAGGTGAAGGAACTGTGTGCTTGAGGGAAGTTGGTGAGAGTTTATTGTGTTAGTTCTCTTATTGAGCTATTCCCTGAGTTTTCGAGTTGATTTTTACCTATTTTTTGTCCCTTTTTCCCTTTCCCCCTTTTCCCTTTTGGGGTTGTTTGGGATTCTTGTTCTGTATTTCATAGTGTTGTATGTAACTGTAATATATGTGAATAATATGTATTTTTACTACAAGTTTCTTTCAGTACTTTTTTTTTCTCTCTCGGGAGGTGGGAATCTGTGCAGCCAACGGCTGGGTTTGGCAGGGAGCCCACCCACCCCTCCACAGGTATGCACAGGGCAGGTCTCAGAGGCCAGGCACGCTCTCCTTTGGCGGAGGGATGTGCCTGCGAGCATCCATCCCCGGGGTGGTGCCCGCCGCGACTCGAACCCGCGTCCTCCCGGGCCCCGCCGCGCTGCTCGGCGGGAGCCCCCGGGGCTGCGCGGCACGGACTGCAGCGCCCATGGTGCCCCGCGGCAGCACCGCCCCGCCGCGCCGCGCCGCCGCGCCGCTCGGCATGCCGGGAGCTGTAGTCCCCTGGCGGGCACCGCCTGCCGGCGGGGCGACAGCCAATAGGAGGGCTCGGTGGCGCGGGGCGCCGGAGCCTGCAGCCAATGGGGCGCGAGCGGTGCCCGGCAGAGGGGGCGGGCCCCGAGGGCAGCGCCAGTCGCGTCAGGGGCCGCGGGGCGGGCGGTCGGGGCGCTGCGGGGCGCGGCCGCTGCCGGGCCGGGCAGGGCGGGCAT